>ML778823.1:924615-944028 GCA_009831015.1 Picea engelmannii | reverse complement strand
CATTAATTGACTTAGGAGCAGCTATCAATGTGATGACATTAGAGACAATGAGATATTTGAATCTGCAAAATCTTCGACCAACCACTACGGTCCTAGAATTAGTTGATAGATCTAAAGTAGTTCCCGAAGGTATACTTGAAGATGTCACAGTTTCTTTGGATTCTTGGGAGTATCCAGTAGATTTCCTGGTCCTTCAACCAAAATCTAATCTAGAAGGCCATCCATTGATCCTTAGAAGACCTTGGTTGGCCACAACAGATGCTTTCATCGGTTGTAGAACAGGGAATATGATTATCTCACATGGAACTGAAAGGAAACAAATCACACTTTATCCTCCTGCTCAAAAACCTTCTGTAATAGATCAATTACCTTGGCTTGATGAAACTGTTAGAAAAACAGGACCGCGGAGCAATAAAATAAAACAAATGCGGAAAGAAAACACAGAAGATACACAATACAAGAGAGACACAGATTTACGTGGTTCACCCAGTGTGGGCTACGTCCACCAGAGAAATTGCTAGGTCCTTTCTTTATTATTATCCGCAAAATGAAGGGATACAACCTATAGCAAAACCTGTTGTAACTTCCTCTTCTTTCTCTCACAATCTCCTCTCTCAGAATACAATACTCGCCAACATACATAGCCGCAATACATTTCTCTCATAAAAAAGGGTTTCCTTCTAGGGAAAAAAACCCTAACATAATCTCTATCGTTAGATCTACGACCTTATAATGAATGGTCCAGATTTACAATGAAATTACAATATACTTTTACAAGGCAATTTTTACTTCGAGGGCTTTGCCCCCGAACCCCCGCTGGGGGCCTGCTTGCCCCTAAACCCCCCAGCCAGGGGGATAGCCCCCCCAGACCCCGTAGAGGGGGTACCCCCCCTCTGTACTCCCCCGCATGGAAGAGTGTACATACTTCCGGGGTGTAAATACTTCATGGGGTATAAACACGGCTGAAAGTAAAAGACCTCTAAATCAGGAAGATAATCAGGCTCCACAACCAACATAAACAAAGAAACAACAAGAAGAAGTAATTCAACCTATTTTAAGTATTAATCAAGCCTTTGATTTTAGGGAGGAAAATATTGAAGATCTATTAGACTATTTCATCTCTGAACCAGATATCTCAGAAGAATTAAGAGACACAAAATACATTGCTGCAGATGAGATCTTAGGACAAACTTTTCAAGAAAATTGCACAATTCATTCTTTAGAGTAAACATTTAATGACATTTTTCCAGTTATCTCTATGGAAAATACTCAAAGCAAGATAATTGAAATTAGTCCTGGGAAGCATTTGAATATTGACACAAAATTTGAATCATCTCAGGAAGAACAATTGATTGCACTATTGAAGAAATATCATAAAGCATTTGCTTGGGAATATACTGATATGCAGGGGATTTATCCTGAAACATGCACTCATCATATCTACACAGATGATAACATAAGACCACTCAGACAACCACAACGAAGAATGAATCCAATATTGAAAGAGGTAGTCAAAGAAGAATTATTAAAGGTAGGATTCATCTACCTATCTCTGACAGTCAATGGGTTTCTCCATTAGTTGTTGTACCTAAGAAAAATGGGAAATGGAGAATTTGTGTAGACTATAGAGAATTGAACAAAGAAACACTTAGAGATCATTTTCCATTACCATTCATAGATCAAGTCTTAGATTCACTAGCTGGAAAAAAATGTTTTTCCTTCCTAGATGGATTTAGTGGCTATAACCAAATCAATATAGCATTAGAAGATCAGGACAAAACTACTTTTACATGCCTTTGGGGTACACATGCTTATAAGGTATTACCTTTTGGTTTATGTAATGCTCCAGCTACTTTTCAAAGAGCAGTCCTGGCCATTTTTTCTGATTTAGTACATGAATGTGTAGAGGTATATATGGATGATTTCTCTGTGCATGGTGATTCTTTTGACAAATCCTTGAAAAATTTGGAAAAAGTCCTGATAAGATGCATATAAACAAATTTGTCTCTTAGCAATGAAAAATGTTTTATGATGTTAACTGAAGGAGTAATATTGGGTCATCATATTTCATCATCAGGAATAACAGTGGATCCTGCAAAAATACAAATCATTGTAAATCCGGAACCAATCAGCCAAAAAGATGTGAGAAGTTTTCTTAGATATGCAGGCTATTACCGAAGATTCATTGAAAATTTTAGTAAAATAGCTTTGCCATTATTCAAATTACTTGCAGAAGATATACATTTTCATTGGAATACTAATTGTCAAAATGCCTTTCAGAAGCTCGAAGACAAACTATCAACAACACCTATCTTAAGAGGGCCTAATTGGGCTTTCCCATTTCACATCTCTACAGATGTATCAGATACTGCAATAGGGGCATCATTGGGTCAAAAGGAAAATCTTATGACTTATGCTATTTATTTCATTAGAAAAAATTTAACCCCTGCAGAGTTGAATTACACAGTCACAGAGAAAGAAATTTTGGCAGTAGTACATGCTGTGAATAAATTTCGTCACTACATCACTAGTTATGAAGTCTTTATCCATACAGATCATTTTTCCATAAAATATCTCATGAAAAAACCTATTACTAATGGAAGGATAACAAGATGGTTGTTATTGATGCAGGAATTCAACATCACAGTCTTGAATACACCTGGAAAGGAAAATCAAGTGGCTGATTTCCTATCTCGATTAAAAACCTCTGGTGAGATTGTTCCTGTCTCAAATAATTTTCCTGATGAGAACCTATTTGCAATTTCAGTTATAACTCCATGGTATGCTGATATAGCCAACTATTTATCATCAGGGATGTTATCTCCATCTCGCACATCCAAAGAAAAGAAAAATATAATTAAACAAAGTGCTTGATACACATGGATTGATGGAGATCTCTTTTATACAGGATATGACCTCATAATTAGAAGATGTGTAAGACAATATGAGATTTTAGAAATATTAAAAGCTTGCCATGATGAACCTTGTGGTGGTCATTTTGCAGATAAGAGGAAAACATACAAAATACTCAATTTAGGGTATTATTGGCCATCCATATTCAAGGATTCCAAGAAATATGTTCGAAGTTGTGATAGCTGCCAAAGGATGGGAAATACACTTCCAATCGATGAGATGCCCCTCAAACCACAAGTTCACATTGAGCCATTTGAAAAATGGGCTCTTGATTTCATTGGTCCAATAAATCCACCATCAAAAGAGAAGCAGTATATCTTAGTATGTACTGATTATGTTACAAAGTGGGTGGAAGCCAAAGCATTAGTGAGAGCCACCGAACAGTCAGTGGTCAACTTCCTCTTTGAAGAAATATTTGTCAGATTTGGAGTACCCTGGGAGATTGTAACAGACCAAGGAGCACAGTTTACTTCTAAAATGCTGAAAGACTTAGCAAACAAATATCAGATCAAGCATCAGAAATCTACACCCTATCATCTACAAGCAAATGGATAGCTGGAATCTACTAACAAAACTTTAGAAGCAATCATGACCAAGACAGTCCAAACGCATAGACAAGATTGGTCAGACAAGCTTCAAGAAGCATTATGGGCATACAGAATCACCTATAAAAACAGTATTGGGTTCATTCCTTATCAGCTGGTCTATGGTAAGCAAGTTTTGTTACCTATAGAATTTCAAATTCATACTTTTAAACTAGCAGCTGATTTAGGAATAGATCTTTCCGAAGCACAAAAAGAGAGGATCATGCAATTAAATCAATTGGATGAGATGAGACAGGCAACAGTTGAACACAACACTTTGATACAACAACAAAGGGCACATTAGCAATATAAGTACATCAAGAAGAAACAATTCAAAGAAGGAGACTGGGCTTTGTTATTTGATTCAAAATTCAAAGATTTCAAAGCTAAATTTACAACTCATTGGCTTGGTCCATAGGAGATTGTAGAGGTATATGACAATGGCTCAGTCAAACTACAAACAATAGACAATGACGCAAGCTCATTCATAGTCAATGGACATAGGCTAAAGGTCTACAATAAGCCTGTAAACAAGGAAGACTTTCTGCAGCAGATATCTCAACAGAATGAGATGGAAGTGTTGGACAGACAGAATCATGTGTCTCCTTCACATTCTCCTTAAATATATATATATATATATATATAAGAAAAAAAGAGAGAAAAAAGAAAAAAAGGGAGTTTAGTTGTGAAAATCCAGGGAACTGGCACAATATAAACTCAAATTTTGATTGGAAAACCAAGTAACATTGGCCAATAAAAATTCTTCAAAATATATATATATATATATATATATTCATTATTAACTTCTAGTTTCATTTTTCAACTTCAAAATTTTTACAAATACTTATCTCTGAGACTTGAGGACAAGTCAATAAATAAGGCTGTGGGGGATAAGGTATACATTTTGAAAACCTTTCAAGCCTTCTATAGATGACAACATGCATTTCAAAAAGGAATTTCATCCAATAGAGGGACCTGAGAAGAATATCAATTTCATTCAGCAGAAGGACCTGAGAAAAGTATCCATTCCATTCAGCAGAGGGACCTGAGGAAAATATCAAATCCATTCAACAGAGGGACCTGAGAAAAATATCAATTTCATTCAGCAAAAGACCTGAGAAGAGTATCAATTCCATTCAGCAGAGGGACCTGAGATACTAAGAAAAAGAAATACAAGAGGGAATTTATCAAAATTGAAGACTTACAACAACATTCCATCCCGCTTCAATCAGGCAAACACAATGAGCAAACAAGTTAGTATATATTTTCCTTTTTAATGCTTTAAGTTTGGGAAATTCTTCATAAGCTAAGCAATGATAAATATCCTATCTTTCCTTTCCCCTACATCATCTTTTCATCACTCCATTTTCATATACCCTCAAAACCATAAAAAATGGTACTCAAAAAAACCAATTTTGGTTTCCAAAGGAGTTATAAGGAAGAATCGAGTTTCAAATTCAAACACATTGTTTTTTTTTGAGCTGTAAAATGCTTTGTTTCTGATGACATAAGTTGCATACACAGACTGGATTGTCGTTTGCATAGGTAAAAGGTTGTTTGCATATACATTTAAAAGGAGTCATAAGAAGAAGGTTCCATGCTTGATGAAGAGGATGGTTATTCAAGGAAACGAATTAAGGAGTTATAAGTCAAGTGAACACATTTAAAAAAAAAAAAAAAATACCATTTCTTATGATGATTGCAATGAAGAGGGAAAGTACAAAGGTACAAATACAATAGCACCTTCAGCTATGATCATTGTACAAACCTATTTAAAAAAAAAAAATGATAAAAACCCTTGTCTAAGTCTCCTCCAACGATTTTTCTCACTTCATAAAAGTGATACGACTCAAACTCTTTTCATTTGTTGTGTCTCACTTGAACGCTCCCCGAACTTGAACCGCTGATGCGCTCCTGTGTATACTTACCTCCATTTCAAAACGCATGCTTTGTTTCAACACGCCAATGCCATTCCAAATCCCTACACTCTAGCAAATTGTTCCCTCCTATGACTTCCTATCCCAAAATCTCTGATAAATAACGTATTGTATGTTAACAATTTCACTGTCAACATACAACATTCTCGCCCTGTGAAAAAAAAACCGCGGAAGTTGAAGGAGATACGTGGTGAGCAAAGGCAAGAGAACATATTCAAATAGGAGTCGACCAGTGAAGGTAAGTTCGAACTCAAATAATTGTACATCTAAGTGCAAAATTCGACTTCATGTGGTACATTTTGAAAACAAGACAGTTCATTTCTAACAGAGACCAACTGTAAGAAGGAAAATTGAGCTGGAATTCAACGAGAAGCCTAAGATTTTTTTATCAAATTACCAGGTATGCCCTTGCATAAATTTTTTTTTTTGATTAATGAACAGAGAGCAGCTTAGAAATTTGAAAAATATGAGATTTCCTTTGCTTTTGAACAAAAAAATCTTATTGAAGACCATGCACAGAATTAAATCCAAACATAGTCTGCAAGTTAAAAAAATCTTGGTCAAAGAATTGCAAGGTTGAAACTTTTAGACCTCCTTTTTATAAACAGTGGAAATATTTTAGGGTCTTTCTCTTAAAACTTGGAAAAATGGTGTCTAGATATGAACCAGGGAAGCTTGTTACATCAGAAATTCATAGGGATTGTATACAAATTCTGGAGCAAAAATAGTGGATAGGTTTCTTTGAGAAATTTGATGGATCTTATGAAGAAGTTGCTTTAGAATTTGCTCACTCATTTGATGGGGAAAGGGCTACTGTTGGAAACCTTACCATTAGAATCTCTGAAGATATCATTGCACATGTCACTGGACTTCCTCAAACAGGAGAAAGATATTTCAAAACTAAGCATTTCAAAGATAAATCATGGGCATCTTTTATTCCTAGATCTAGGGTGGCAGCAGTAAATTGGAACAAGAGAATCCCAAGGAGTTGGTTGATTCATCCTTGGGATGAATTAGCATACCTCATACAGAAGTTTATAACTTGTGAGGGAAGATTTAACATCATCTACCTATATCACATTAAGCTGCTACAACACTTAAAATGTGACTATGAAATCAACATGCCTTATTTTCTACTGCAAAGCCTTTCTAAGATGGTTAAGGCTATCCAAAAACAAGGGAGGAATATAGAAAAGAGTTTATATCATTGTGGATTTATTAAAATGATCATTGAAAATGGTTTTGAAACAATATAGGAGGAAGAAGAAGAGGAACAAATCTTGGTTGTGACCGATGATGAGGAAGAAATACAGAACCCTAACGCATCAAGCTCAAAACTGCCTATGGGGAGGAGAAGAACAAGAAGCATGGTGAAAAAGGAGAAAGAATTTGAGGAAAAATACAATATTTTTACCACATATGAAATAAAATCAAGGAAACGCCAACAAGTTCAAAGGGGCCAAATACAAGAAAGTGATGATGAAGCACAACAAGCACAGTATGCACATATTTAGACTCTGGAGGCACAATCATTGGAAAATGATGGTTTTGAAGAACAAGAAACTTCCACATATGAGAAAATGAGAGAATATGTGGAACAATTAATTAAAGAAATGAAAGAAGAAACTCAAATAGAAGAAGTGGTTGGTGGGTCCACATCAGAACTTGAGAAGAAAAACAAGAAAATAAAGAAAATGAAGAAAAAAATCAAGGAAATTGAAGTCTTGGAAAGATACATAAAAATAGAGAATAAAATGCTAAGGACTCAACACCATAAAACACAGGAGGAGAATGAAACTTTGAAGAAGAAGTACAAGAAGCTTCAAAAGCAAAACAAGTTAATCTCCAAACAAGCCTATAAGTGGTTTCAACAGAAGAAGGCATATAAGGAAAAATATCAAAGAATTAAAGCTCTTCATATAGCTCAAGTTAATGTGGAGACATTATTGCAGGCAGCAGAGGTGGCCGAAGATCATTGACAAAGGTTCAAGGACATTTTTGTGCATGAAGACATGCAAAGACTTCCTCTTGGGGGAGATGTTGAGTACATTTTTATGCTTCCTTTTTACTCTATAAACTACACTTTTGCCTCTATAACCATCCATTTTGCCTTCATTTCATTCCATATTTTCCATAGAAAAGCTTATGAAAGGTATATTTATCATTCTTTAGCTTAAGAATTGAGTTTTCTAATTTTTGGCATTAAAATTGAAAATTTATCAGAAATTACAGGATTTGACTAAATCCCGTAATTGTTCCTAGGTTTGTGTACTTGCAGGACACCTAGGTGAAATATGAGACTTGGGTCGTGATCCTTGATGTATAAGAATGGATGATGAGCTATCAGCTTCGATATCTGAGCCTTCCAGGTGTCTGGTCAACGCTGGTCAAACTAAGCCACTTCAGTAGAAAATACCATGTTTTAGCCTAAAATCATGGACAATTTTAGATTTTCATGGGATTTGGTCATATATTATGGATCTGAAGGGGGCATTTGACCTTCCTAGAATATATTATGTATCTGATCATGATCTTTAGGATATTTATTAGCATTATTAGTTTTAAAACTCTTGTATAAATACGCTAAAGCATAGACTAGTATGACAACCTTGAATGTGAATGAATAAACTTTGGAATTTGCAATCTTGAGATCAGTTCTGATTTTTGTTCTTGATAATGCCTATGATATGATGATGTGAATGCTGTTGGAGCTCTTTCTTAGCTGAGACAACTCAAGTGTACAAGTGAAGCATTGGAGGGCCCCCTTTGCCAAACTAGTACACTCTTCTTTTATGTTCTTTTCAAGTAATCTTTGATACATGTTTTAGATTAGATCTTGTTGTAGATGAGTTTTATTCATATCTTGCTGTAGTTAGATGAATTCCATAGCTAAGTCATATGCTTAATGTTTCAAAGCCTTACTCATATTGTGAATGATTTCTTGAATAAGAATTCAATGTGTGGTTTGCTTTCAAGCATTAAGATAATCATGAATGCTTTTTGAGTTATTTACGCTTTCAGTACTTTTGATTTAAATTAATGATAGTTGCTAATGAATGAAAGAAGACAATAAATGCATCTCTTGAATAAGAGTTTTGTCCTTCTAGCATTTGATAATCCTTAGAACTAGTTCGAACATCTCTTGAATGCTTACTGTTGATACTCTTTAGGAAAACAATTGTTGATTACTGTTATGAGATCTATGAATAGGAATTCTAAACAGAAGCTTAGCATCTCTTCCATATTCAGCCCTTAGAATAGGTTTTGGTTTATTCCCATTAAAGAATAAAATTTATCTCTAAATCCATATATTTTGGATGTGCCTCTAAGTCTTACAAACATCGGATTGACAATCATTTGCACTCTAATTTACATCAGTAGATTGGAGCCTAACAAAGATGTCGAATTTAAGTGGGATGATGAAAGAAAATATTCTTTCAACAATATTAAGGCTTCAATATACCAAGCCCCAGTGTTGCGAAGTCTCGATTTTAGCAAAGATTTCTTCCCTTATAATTTTGCCTTTGACCAATCGTTAGCTGCAATACCAACTCAGAAGGATGATGACAACAATGAGGCCCCAGTATCATTTATGAGCACTAATCTACAAGGGGCTGAACTAAATTACCCTACTATAGACAAACAGGCTTATGCAATATACAAGGAAGTGAAACACTTCAGATCTTACATCCTAAAGAATCATACCAAAGTCATAGTTCCTCAGCCTGCAATCTGATCCCTATTCACTCAACAGGAGATGGGGGAAAGAAGAGGAAACTGGATGGTGGTAGTCCAATAATTTGATCTAGATATAAAACCTGCTAAACTGGTCAAGGGACAAGGGTTATGCGAACTAGCAGTTGAAGCCCAGGACCAAGTAAATGAAGACCCCATATGGGAGAATGAATTAGCATTATGGTGTGGTGAAGCTTCATACATCTCCCTAGTGCAAGAGTCTTGGTACAAGAAACTGATTTATCTCTTGCAACATGGAACTTGCCCAGAAAACCTAAATCCTAGGGAAAGGAGAGTCCTCAGGTTAAAATCAGCCCAATATCGCCTCGTAAATTCGGTGCTCTTCCATGTTAATTATGATGGGGTACTTTTAATATGTCTTGAACATAAATATGCAAACAAGGTTCTAAAGGAGCTCCATGATGGTCCTGTAGGTGGATATTTCACAGGAAACACCACCACTCACAAAATACTAAGAGCTAGTTATTATTGGCCTACTCTATTCAAGGACCCTCACATGTACGCTAGAAACTATAAAACTTGTCAAATAAGCACGGGGAGGGAAAAGAGAGAAGTCGTCCCACTCCAACCTGTGGTTGTCTCTAGGCCATTCGAGAAATGGGGGTTAGATATCATAGGAGAAATCACACTGATTTATTTAAAACAACACAGATACATACTAACTCCCACAGATTATTTCACAAAATGGGCAGAGGAAATCCCTCTGACTCATGTAAACAAAAAGGTGGTGATCCAATTCATAGAACAACAACTGATCACAAGGTTTGGTGTGCCTTCTGTCCTTGTTTTTTATAATGTCGCTTACTTTTCTTCCACCTTATTAATAGATTTTTCTCTAGACAAGGGAATCATAATTAGATACTCTGCAAACTATCATCCATAGGGGAATGGAGTGGAAAAATCAACCAATAAGAACCTAGTGAGGATATTAAAGAAAATAGTTGTAGACAATCAGAGAAATTGGAATAGTTCAATCCATAACGCCTTATGGGTTGATAGAGTAACACCCAAGGAAGCCATAGGGAATTCCCCATACTTTCTGGTATATGGACAATAATCCATTCTCCCGAATGGGCTATATCTTCCATCTCTTCAACTTGCTCATGATACGAGAGGGCAGCCCTCATCAGTCATACAACAAAGAATTGATACCCTCCTCATGCTGGAAGAAAAAAGGGAGAAAGAAAAATCAAAATTCATAGCTCATCAACAGATATTTAGAAGGTGGTTTGATAAGCATAAGGCCAAAGAGAAGAATTTTGATGTAGGAGACTTAGTCCTAAAATGGGACAGAGAAAATGAGCCAAAAGGAAAACATTCTAAGTTTCAAAATATATGGTTCGGACCTTTGCAGGTGGACAAGAAGATTGGGGTAGGCACGTATTGGTTTCAGAATGTTCCGGGGGAACCTAACGCCCTCCCGGTGAATGGACAAGCCCTAAAACAATATTTTCATTACAAAAAAAAAGTGTGTGTATGTGTTTTTATGATGTTTTGTTTTTAGGAAGGATAATTGTGGAGCGCATTTTTTGTTTCTGTTTCTTTCTATAGTACTTTTTCTGTTTTGAATATTGTGTTTAGAAAAACATTGGTTGACCCCAATTCATGTGGTATGATGAACTTTGTTCCTGACTCATCGCTCACATACAACACAAGAAGCGATGGGAAACCTGCGGTTGTTTTAAATGGTTTTCTATCTAACCTGCAAATGAAAAACCTTGGGAAAATAATGAAGTGTCTTCCTGGTGGTCTGGTAAAACCTTAAGAGAAAGGTGGTAATATGAAAAGGACTGCATGTACCTCAAAGACAGAGCTAGAAAAAATTCACCTTAACCATCTCATTTTGCAAATCACAGACATCCTCCTCTCCCACTCGCTCAGGGCATTCTGCCGAAATAAAATCAACCATATCAAATGAGTGTACAATGGGAGAGGGTATGAATATAATTCCGCTGGGGCTATGGATGCTCGCTGGCAGCGAAGCAAGGTCTATGACGTCAGGGTGAATCTGTCGGGGCTATGGCCACTCGTAGGCAGCGAAGCAACATCGTAGCAAGTGAATAAGGATAGCTAAAGGGCCTGGGGCTAGTGAATGCTTTAATTGACTCTTGTCAGAAGGGACGTTAGTCAGGGTTATAGAAAATGAAGGTGGAATAAAGGTTGAAAATGCCACAGGCAGGCCCAGATGCATCAATCAAGGAATTTGAAATGCAAGTATAAAAGAGGCCCTGATAAAAAACTAGTTAAGTTGTTAACTAGCTTTTGCATCAGCTGAGCCTGAGGTAGTAACAAAGATTATTATTTCACCCAATATGTTGCCATTTGTTGAGAAATCAACACACCCTAAAACATCCTTTATCAAATGCTTGATTTTTTGTGTACTACTTGATATTCTGCACTGTCTAATTCGTTTTCATTTTTTTGAGAAATGTGTTTTGTCTTCGCTTATTTCTCATGACTCTCATCACATATTCAGGTTTCTTTGAACTTATGAAACCCCATGACTTAAAAGGCCTTAACACCTGAATAAAGAATCAACAACAAAAACACTTCACCCAACGTGCTCAGATTCAACATCGGAAGGAATTCAATGAAGGAAAAGAACCGCTCGGGAAACCTTAGTCATCGAGTGCCAATCTCCATTGACATCAGCAAAAGGAAGTTTTTGTTTTGCGTCAAGTCTTGCATAAGGATATCGTCGATTGTTGATTCCCCTTTGGCATCGGTAACAGACGAGGGGGATAGACATTAATGAAGAGAGAAAAGATATCATCAATAGTCGATTCCCAGCATGCTTATCGGAATCAAGGAAAACCTAAAAGGATCGCAAAAAACATTCTGATCGTGCTAAAATTTATTCCCGATCATCGATCCCTGATGCATTTTTGGCATCGAGAATTTTTCGAGGGAGCTAATATGAATAAATCACTTGATAGGTTTATCGTCGATCATCGACCCTGAATACTTTTTCAGCATCGGCAAGATAAGGTTTGTTTTATAACAAATGACTTAAGGAAATTCCCGACTCTGATTAATACATGCTAATTAAGTAACTAGTCTTCAACGCCACCTGTCTTTACCCAGTAGGAGGATCGTATGGTTTAGTTTCATCCCAAGTCATTCTTGGTTCCCTGGGTCCAAGTCACATCTCCGAGTCAACTTTTCCACGACAACATTATACAGTGAAATTGATCAACGTCAGATATTTTTGCTAAATACATCAATGAAAATGTTCATAGCACATCCCCGATCCCCGATCCACCCACTGAGAGAGCGACACGATGGGACATTTTAGCATTAGACATGATCGCATTTTGAGAATTTAAGGAGATAATTAATACCAAATCCCGCATTAGTTGCTACCTTGTGCACCAATCAAAACAACCATTTAAAATCGCCGATAGACACCATCACCACCCACGCATCCGCCGTCAACCCACAATGAATTTAAGTTATAGAGATTTGGCTAAAGATTTTTAAAATTTCACTCATAACCCGAATTGAATGGGTGATGTGACATGGTAAGTTCTTCCCTATTTAAATTATCTTAAGCCATTGTAAACGAAATCATTATGCACATAAAATAATTCCAGAGCATCCAAAGGAGAAATACGAGCGACTCAAAGGCTGTATCGATCCAGTGATTGTTAAAATAACCATGTTTTAACAAGATTCAAAGGTATGTATTCGAGTCTGTAAATGTTTTGGTTGTAATTCATATGTTTTTATCTGGTTTTTGTTTAACACAGTCTCTAAAATTTTATTTTAGTTGCAGGAACAATGTCACCAAGAAAGACAACCACTAGACGATCGCCAAGGGAGCCAAAGTTGAAAGAGCCAGAGGTAGGCAAAGGATCTTCTCCAGGGGCCACAAAACAATTGGAATACACTCTAAGGATGGAACCTGTCATTAAGACAACAACGAAGAAGATTTTCATCCAGGCTTCGTCCTTTGGAGATATAGAGGCAATAACAAAGAGTAATCGATTAGTTGTAGGATGACCCAGACCTCGTAGAAATAACAAGGGTCCCTGCCAACAACCCATTCAAAATCCAGACAGGTCCAAGTGAACCAGAGCCAATATAAATTGAATAAATCATTAGGTCATATAACCCTGAAGTTTCAGCGCCACAGGATGGATCACCAAGGGATGTTTCATCTTAGCCAGGGATAGCAATAACATCAGGGAGATAAAGTGCACCAAACCCACTCCATGACTAGATAACAATATATGATGATGAGGAAAGTTTGTAGGTGTCCCTGGTGACTTCGGTGCAGATCACATGGAAAAGGAGCTTGAGAAGGCATATTCCCCAGCTCTCGTCGCTCTAATTTAGGACCTTCCACAAAATGACCAGGAGGTCGAAAGTGTCTTAGACACTGAGATACTCAACATATCAGAGATCCAAATGGATAGTCTAATGGACGAGACAGGGTCGGAAGAACAAAAGGAATAAGTTCCACAGCAGGAAATCAACATCTCAACAACCGATTATCAAGTAAGTACCGATCCTACCCCTGATGCTTCAATTTCAATTGGTACTCTACCTCCCAATGAACAAAAACCAGAGGCCAAAGCTTCATAACACATAGAATAGGTTCAAGAACCCAGTCTTTAACATATATACACTGTCGAAAGCCTGGGAAATATGCTTACCTAGGGAGATCAACAAATCCCCGAATCCGTGGATGAATTTGCTGATATACATGCCATTTTCTATGAATGGAAAAGGAAATCTATCGTAAAGAGGACCACCAAGAAGAGGATGCTTACTCTGGATCGATCCATCCTCATCACCAAAGAGGAAAAATTGATCAGCACTGAGTATGCCAAGACATCCAAGATTATCGACGCATGGATGGAGATCACAGATGCCACCCTAGATAGAGTAAGAAAAGATGAAGAGGAGTTGGCCACCACGCTAAAGGAGTTGGAACATCTGCGCCATTTGGAGAAATACTATCAGGACTCCACACAGGCCATGGTTTTCTTCAGAAGTGAATTCCAACACGCCTATAGTAAATTCACAAATGAGCAACACATTTTCACTACAGGGATAACCAACTTCCAAGAAGACACCCTGATGGTGCTAGAAATGTGCAACGACGTGGAAAGGTGCTACGAGAAGTCCCACCAAGCTGTGGAAATAATTGATTACATCAACGTGGTTCAAAAGGGTTGAGACACCGAAGAGCACGGTATTCGGGTGTTAAGGGATAGCAGCATTGACCGCATAAAAAAGTCGGCCAAATACTGGGTAAGAATGGCCCAAGAACCTCATCGGGAAATCCAAGAGAAGTGGGACGAGTGCGAAAAGAGTTGGACCTAAATCAACCAGGCGATGACAGACATCGACCTTCCATAATTTGGTACACCCAATGACTTTGTCGACTTGCACGACATAGTCAAATTACATGCCGAACATGACTCATCGTGGTCTAGGAAGGTAAGAAAGGTGGAAAACATGCCACCAGGAAAAGTGCATTAGTTCATGGAGCACCCAATCAAGGATCGGATAGTGCTATAGCAGTTAAGTGCTAAAGTAGTTAAATATCAAGCACGTGCAGTGGGGATCAAGGAGATCCTTTCAGCCCCGATGGATCAATACAAGTTCCCATACACCAACACGTGCAAGGAACTCTTCATCAAATGGTCGGAGTACGAGAAGAGTCATCCACTCAAGTGATATCATTTGATGACTCTTAGAATACTGAGAGATGAAAGCATCATGTGGCGAGTTTTTGTTTTACTTAGCTGCACTTTTGATAGTTATTTTTAGTTAATAATATGTTATAAATAAGATGATTGACCTATTAGCAAAGGGTTGATGGTTGTTGCAAAGACCCTCATTTTTGGATTTGTAAAGAACTATTTTTCAACTGCCTTAATTGAGAAATCATGTTTAGGACCAGAGATAAATTTGTGTTTTTCATCAAAAGTGTGTGTGATTGGATCTGAAGAAGAATTATTTATGATTTTATCTCATGAATGGATGTTGTAACAAGTAAGAGCCTCTAAATCTATTGATAAGTTATCTGATTCAATATTTTTATAGTTCTTGTCTTCAATGATAAAAAGTAAATCGTTGTGCTAATATGTGATCGATGATTAGAGTTAAGGAAACTATTTTTCTTGCCATCGTTTATTGCATGTATGTTTTCTCCTCATAATCGTATCTCAGTCAATAATTGGAACACCAACAGGTTAATGTATTAGTACTAGGATTGTTGTAGGTGTAAGAATCATTGTCTGCATGCTTAAGCGAAAGGGTTATCCCGAACTCAGCCTTCTTCAATAGTTAAGTCCTTCCCTTTGTTACCCAGCTGGTTTATACCATCATTTATGTTTTATCGGTCCCATCTATAAGAGAAAATACAAAAAGAGAACGTTTGAACTGAAGGAGGAGTTTTTCACAAGACATCCTATCGATCACTACATAAATCCCATCGATCATTTTGCCAGATCGCAAGATTTGGAGAACCATTCCACCATTAAATGTTGTAGAGTCTAATTGGGCCTTGGTGGCAGTTTCGGTTGCTACTGTTGAGTTAAAGGGATTTAGGACCCCTCAATAGGTCATTGGAGCGATGCTGCAGAATGTTGTGCTCTTGACAGTGGTGGTCGTGAATTAGAAACTCTTCTCACCGGGGCCTTGTTCCTATTATTTGTACAATTCAGTGGTGCCTTGCAATGTCTCCAGGTCGTTAGCGTGAGGAGCAGGAGTGTTGTTGACCTACTTCAAGCCAAAGAATTATTCCACTATGGAACCACTCTTCTATTTCTTTGTCACCTCAGGCCTTCCGAAAGATATTGAGATTGCAACAACCAACATTGACCTTCCAAGGAAAAGACTGCAAGGAATTCCTAAACATAGAAATGATTTTTGTATGCATGTTGAAGAGCATCTCGATGGCTTCTGCATGTTGTCCCACTAGAGGAACAACACATAATTTTATGCATGTTTCTTTTTTTCTTTTTTTTTGTATCTCTTTTACCTTTTATGACAAATATGTCCAATGTTTTGGTGCAAATAACTCAATCCATTGTCTATGGATAAATATACACTGCCCAATATTTTTTTTTATGGATTTACTATTAAAAAATTTGCCTTGGAATCTTGGTTGTTGCTTCTTTGTTGAATTTAACACCTCTTCTTGTTTGCATAGTTTGATAGTCTCGTACTTATTGAATATTGTATTGGCTCAAGTAATTTGATCTAATATGGAGCATTGAAGAATTATATGACAATGCATTGTGTTGATCCCATTAGGCTTCTATGGAAACATAAATGAATTTTAGACAGTTTCAAACCAACATTCAATTCTATTCGTAATGCAGATAGAACATAGCAACACCAATTCACGATGCGGCAGTTGGGACCCTACCCTAGAAGTTTTTTTTTCATCTCAACCTTGCTGAGAAAACAATTTCTTATTTCCCTTTCACTTCCTTGATTCCTTTACTCCAAAAGGAAACATTTTATTAGTTGTCCATCCCCTGGCCTCTATTTGAGCACTTTTACTTTATTAATGAAATTACCAAATTTCTTCTTCGCAAATAAAAAAAAAGGGATATATGGTGGCTGAAGTCAAATGGGACTATGAAATCAACCACAATATTAAAATTCAAGATCGCCATTGTTGTTTCTAGATATGCAATTATTAATCTTTAATCCTAACAACCCATCATGCAGAAAGTTTAATACTTAAGATAATATGTCAAAGTATTTGAAGAATGTATCAAGAACACAATTACTCCCACAAGTAGCAATAAAAACAAATCTTCAACAAAGCATTTGCTCACCACCTTTTTAATGGTACAAGAACAATAGAAAATGAGTAAGTGGATAAAATATTGCACTAGAAAATGATAGTTTTGCAACAATGGGGCTTGTTTGAGACCAATTCCCACTTACGAAAATTTCCCTCCTCTTTTCTATTTTCCCACTCTCTTTTATCTCCTTCTTTTCCCTCTTCTATACTTAACCAAATTTCGATTTTTTTCCCCTATACTTTCTCTTTCAGGTTACTTAGTCGTTTTTCCAAAAATGTCTTGTTGTGCAGGTTGGTAGACTCACAGGTTCACATTTGCATTCATGCTTTTATATCATGATTCTGACTGAGCGCTTCCCCTTTACATACCTAGCCACTTTTTCGATCATAGGTTCCCATGCAGGTGGTCTCTAAATTACACTTCCATTTTTCTATGACCTTCAAACAACACCCGAGCTTCCGCGATATAGAAATTGACTTCTGGACTCCCACATCATCCCCTCTTCTGTGTTACACATTTTTCATTCAAAATTTCTGAGACATACAATTTGACCGTCGGGGCCTCACGTGTCCTCGGGAACCCTTGTCACCCTATTTTGAAACCTGTCTGACCACTTTACACATTTGGCCATTTCTTGGAATCTCTTTCATGGATCGTCGGGTTGGCAGGTTCAGGAAATTTCCAATTCCTAATCGTTGTTTCTTGTGCCCGCCACCTTGACACCTCTTTCCAAGTATATACAATAAATATACAACTTCTCCAGAAACATGAAGAAAATATATTGCCATGAAATGGGATATCTATTACAGATTTGAATATATTAGCCCTTATTTTCCCTATTCTATACTTAACCAAATTCCCATTTATTTTTCACCTCTACTTTCTCTTTCTGGTTACTTAGTTGTTTTTTTGAAAATGTCTAACTGAGCGGGTTGGTGAACTCACGGGTTCACATTTGCACTCGTGTTTTTATATCGCAACTCTGACCGACTGCTTCCCCATTCCATACCTAGCCACTTTTTGCGATCACAGATTTCTGGGCAGGCGGGCTCTAGATTGCACTTCCATTGTTCTGTGACCTGCAAACAACACCTGAACTTCCATGTGATACAAATTTACTACCATACTCCCACATCATACCCACTTTCGTACTCAAAACTTACGAGACCTACAATTTGACTGTTGGGTCCTCACATCTCCTGAATAACTATTGTCACCCCATTTTGAAGCTCGTCCGTCTGCTTTCCATACTTGGCCATTTCTTGAAATCTCTTTCGCGGATCGTCGGGTTGGCTGGTTCACAAAATATCCAATTCCTCATCGTTGTTTCCTGTGCCCTCCACCTTCGTACTTCTTTACAAGTATGCAATAACTGAGGTTTAATGCTAACATCTTACCATGGAGCAGCTGTAAATATTGTCATTGATGACTAAAAGCCTCGAGGAGAAAGTCACACTGACTATCCCTACATAACTTGTCCAGAAACTGCACCCAAAATTTCGCGATATACAAACTGACCGTTGGACTGCCCCATCATGCCCTCTTCCATTTTATGCATTTTTCACTCAAAATTGCCGAGACATACAAGTTGACCGTCGAGCCCTCACCTTTCTCGAGTATCCCTTGCAACCCTATTTTGAAGGTTGTCCAACCTCTTTTCATGCTTAGCCATTCCTTTCTTGCTCTTCCCCGTCCCCGCCACCTTCGCACTTGTTTATAATAAAAAAATGTTTATAAAACATTATATATATATATATATATACATACAATTTGACCATCGATCCCTCACCTCTCCTAAGTATCCCTTGTAACCCTACTTTGAAGCTCATCCCATTGCTTTTCGTACTTATATATATATAAGAGTCTTATTTGTAATAAAGAAAATTGTTTATAAAAACATTATTATATCGTAAATATTTTCATTAATGAGTAAAATCCTCGAGGAGACAGTCACACTGACTATCCCTACACAACTTGTGCAGAAACATGAAGAAAAGATACTGCCAAGTAATGGGATATCTATTACAAATTTCAATATATTAGCAAAAACAAGTCCGACCGTCCATTTCCCTATTCCATATTTAGCCACATTTTTCAATTGCAGGTTCTCGGACAGGCAGGATCAAGATTTCGATTCCATTGTTTCACGAATTGCAAACAACACCTGGAATTCTGCGATATACAAATTGGTCGTTGGACTGCCTCATCATGCCCTCTTCTGTTTTACATGTTTTGCACCCAAAGTTTCTAAGACATATAATTTGACCGTCGGGCCCTCACCTCTCCCGATTATCCCTTGTAACCCTATTTTGAAGCTCGTCTGACTGCTTTTCATACTTGTCCATTCCTTACTTGCTCTTCCCTATCCCCGCCACCTTCGCCCTTGTTTATAAAAAACAATTGTTTATAAAAACATTATATATATATATATATATATATATATATATA
>ML778823.1:898394-922752 GCA_009831015.1 Picea engelmannii | reverse complement strand
TGCAGGAACCATAAAAATTGTCATTAATGAGCAAAAGGCTCGACGAGATCTCCCATTAATACGCATTAAACCAAGATTTGTGGAGGGTTATATTATCCCTTCCAAGTGTTAATTTCAAACATCATGGAATGTTGTTCGTGCGTGGTTGAGTTGGCCCGTTCACGAAAACTCCAATCCTTAATTGTTCTTCATCACACTCGCCACCTTCACACTTATAAGTATTCAATAACTAAGATTTGCTGCTAACAACTCATCATGCAACACCCATAGAGATTGTCATTAATGAGCAAAAGGCTCGAGGGTTATATTATCCCCTCCAACTATTCATTTAAATCATCGTCTGGAGAAAACAGACATTCTCATAAACTTATGGCACCAGCTCGACAGTAGTTTTGTGGAGATACAGTGAACATCTTCGGGCATGAGGACCAGAACTTCCAATGGTCCAAGGAATATTCTTACTATTCATCCCCTTCCACCCAAAATAAAATAATTTGGACCTCTAGAATTGCTTGTCCAGCCTGTGTCCCTGAAGGGTTTGACTGTAAGGAGCTAGTCTCTTGGTGCGCAGATAAATATATTTCATGCCAAAGAATTATTCCACTGCGGGACCACTCTCCTATTTATTTGTCACCTTAGCTCTTCCGCCAGATGTTAAGATTGTCGGAGCCAACATTGACATTTAGAGGAGAAGTCTCCAAGTAGTTCCTAAAAAAGAATAATGAAAGGTTGGACGTCTTTCCCGATTTCCTGGAAGACCCAACGACAGTTCCTGAAGATATCACAAGCTTGCAGGTTAGTTGATTTAAAAGTCCATTCCGGGAAATTGCCTGGTTGTTTACAACAATATCGGGACATGAATCCACATCAAGTATTTCCCACATGGTTCTTTATATTTTGTATTTCATGGTCAAGGAACAAGCCATTTTTTATTGGGGGAAGCTAATTTCCATTGAAATTTGTTCCCAATTGTCAAGCTTAAAAAAAGAGAAGAAATTTTATATGTCATCCTACTTGGTTTTTGCGATAGCGCATTGTTGTCTGTTTCCATGAAGGTAAACTGGGAATTCGACCCACTAACCTTATGGTATCATGCCTTGTGGAGGCACAAGGCCTCCCACTGTTTTTATGAGGTTTTTAATGACTTTGTCTTTGTTTTCAAAGTTTTATTATTAGGAAAGGATGCTCTCCGCATGTCTGACCAGGAAACCAAGTTTTTGGACAGGAAGGGGGCACTTGAACAAATGGAGAATTGCAGTGTGATAAGGATTTTTGGCTCCAAGGAAAATCCTACTTTCCTTCCATCCCACATTATGGACATAATGTTTGTTACAAACATAACAAGGCAATACAACTATTGGTTGCATCTATTCCATGAAAAGAGAAAAAAACAGTTCATTCCTCTGCCTTGGAAAGTCCGGGACTTCGTGTTGAGGAACATCAACAAAATTAACGAATTAGCAGCCCATTTAAACAAGTTGAACCTAAGATATGTTGAAAGGCTAAGAGGGTTCGACCCTAATGGAATATTTTTAGAACATTTACTTGTAGTTGGCTTCAACAATTCTTTTTTCCAGAGATGCCTTAGATAAAATAGAGACACTGATGACAACACACATGCTTCTGACGTTGGCGACCTAGACACATTGCAAAGCACCACTGAATTGTACAAGCAACAAGTAAAATGCCCCGGTGAGAAGAGTGTTCAATCCTTGGATACCACTCCCAAGAGTATGACATCCCAGAGCATCACTCCAACGACCCACCCTGGTAAGAAAGAAACCCAAAATTATTCAAACGGAGGAGGAGATAACAACCCTCCTTACGCTAAAATTGATAGTTCTCACAAGCTTCCTATGAAGAAGAAGATAAAACAAATTGTAGGGAAGGCGGAAGAGCCCAAAATTAAGAGTGAGAACATGGAACTTGAGATTGATCTGGATAGCGTATTCCACAACCTTGATCAGCTTGAATATGCGATCCAACATAGTCACCGAATGGAAATAGCTGAGACCAAAATTTTTGAAGAAGATGAATCCTTTGTATTCCAGAGCATTGTTTTTGACAACGAGTCTAAAGATTTAATTATTGAAAAGAGAGGTGTAAAAAATAAGAAAGGGAAATATTGTTCATAGATTAACCTTGGGAACATGCGGTCATCTCAAATCTCCCGACTTCACCGAGCAACCAGAGATGCTCTTGATGATTCCATTTGAGGCATTGAGGCCGAGAATCCCAGACTGAAGGATGGAGTCAAGGAATTGGAGGAAGCTTTGATTCCTATGCCATTGCTTTCCAGTCCTTTATCAATAGCCATGCCTTCCACCCCTGCAGCCAAGTTAAAAGGATCCTCCAGCCTCCTCACATCGTGTAGAGGCTATGTGGAGAATAATATCAAGAAAAGAATGGAACTGATTACTGAGGCCTAGGAAACATCACAAAGTATGGATTTCCTTGGAACGAGGGCACATGCATTGCATGAACACTTCCAGGAGGATTTAAAAAATGAAGAACGTTTCTATTTAGACACGATTGTCTCTTTTGGCATCCATGTCAACAACATGACAGATACGAGAAGAAGACAAGAAGATATCCCCTCCCAAAACAGGATCACTCAATTAAATGCATGCTGGAAAGAGAAAGTGAAGAACCTGCATATCATTGTCCAATCATGTGAACAAGCCATATCAAAGAAAGAAAAATTATTTTAAAAGCTGACTGAAATAGACTTAGCCAGAAGGACCAACGAGGTCCAAGACCCCAATTCAATCGTCAACTGCTTTCCCTTAACTAAGAAAGCCTTGAATAAACAAGTTGATATTTTTAAGGGGTTGTCTTTAGAAATATTTTACAACATCCTTGAATATAGTGAAGATGGCGTGGACAACTGGCTAGTCGACTATTCGGTACAAAATGAAGAAATTGATCAGGCTCTGCGTAATCTTTCTATTGATCTAAGAGAATTAGAAAATAAACTTTTCAACATAAAAATTTGGGATGAGATCAACATGGCCCCCTTGGGAGGCTACATTGAGGAATGGGTCCAAAGGGCAATGGAGCAGGTCGTCGATGAAAGGCAATAGACAATTGGCACGATTCCAGTAGTCGTCGACGACAGCAGTAAAAAAACATCAAGAAGCAAATAACAAAAGGGGTGATATGTACCATCACTGTAATTCTATACTGATCACATCCTGCTTTGTTTATCAATCCAGTTATTCCACCATTTTAAATAGAAATGTCTAGTCAAAGACTGATACCTTCCAATTTCTTATTTTCAGGTCTTGCTCTCTACCGTCTCCCACTTCTTCTTTCCACAGTCCTATTTCTTGTACATATTTCTCTTATTGTCAGCGGGAGCCCCAATCCTAGTGTATATGACACATGAATTTAAATTTCCAGGAATATGTAACAGACAATTTATTATTTTTTGATATATTTCAAATAAAACTACTTTTATCTCCTTTTGTATTTATGTGCTCAGAAATTTTTATCTTCAACTACGCTGAATGTCAAGAAATTGTGTTTATTTAATTTGAATGTAACTTTATATTTGTCTTCTGTGTTTTATGTTTTTTTCATGCATATCTTTTTCTCCTGGCACATATAGAGACACACATGCCAGATGATCTATGAAAAATGTACTTAACTCTAACTAATTGGAAGTATACATAAATCATTATAAATGAATTTCATAAATACATTGAAGAGATAAAACATGCAAGGTAGGAATGGAAATTTCGAATATAGCAAGTCAAACTACTCGTAAACAATAAAAGAAATATGTATTATATACTTTAAAAACTAAATGGGGCTCTAGAGGCTATGTGTCATTTCCTGCATGGATACCACATGTGCTTCATATTGCTTGCTACTTCTTAGCTACAATTTCCATTTGCCTCCGCTACTTTTTATCCATCCCTATACATGTATTGCCAATTCAACCCAACAGAAACTGTGCTGCCTTGCAACACTTGTTATTACTTAAACTCTATAAATATCTTAATCTTAATGGTCAATCTTATACAAATAGAAATACCTTGTTAATAGATTTACATAATAATAGTCAATCTTATACAAATAGAAATACCTTCTTAATAGATTTACATAATAATAGATATCCTAATCCTTCTTTTTACTTCTCGTTCTTATTAGTCCTGGCATCCATCAGGACTATAGCATTCGCCTTGGCGGTCAAAATATTTTGCCCATATATTAGTTCACCGAAATTTATCCCTTTAACCAAAGTTTTAGTATATTATTTCCCCACATTTATCTATTTAACCAAAGCTTTTGGAAAATGAGTTTATTATTATTTTTTTTAAATTAAAATATAATTTTGCAATTATTAAAAATTCATATTCAGTATTTTTCATTGGTCTTAGTGAGGTGATGGGACTAAATAGCCCTGGTGGTGAAATTTTCTTTTCAAATATTTGTTAGATTGAAAAAATTAATTTAAAAAACAACAAATTTATAATTATTTATGACTGGCCAGTTTGGAGGCTCCATCATAAGGCTCTGTGCAGACTGACAGTGCAGCTCAATCATCATGTTATATGCAGACTGTAAGTGCATATCTATGACAGATCAATGCAATCGATGAATGCTCTGTAGTCGATGCTATGAGTTTTATGAGTCTGCTCCTCACCACCAAATAGAAGTATGCACGGTCGATTTCTATTGGGCTCCAGGCTCCCGGATTGTTATCAGAAGAACTGCAATGAATATCAGATAAAAAAATATCGGTTATGAGTCTGCTCCTCACTGCCTCACCCTACACCGCCTCACCGCCAAAGGTAGGGGGCAAGGAAATAAGGAAGGCCCGCCAACTAAACAAAGATACCAAATACCTTGAGAGGAGAGAAGCTTCATGTTGGTGGAGAAGTATCCATGGTCGATTTCTGTTGTGCTCCAGGCTCCTATTTTGAACAGTTGATCATCTCTTATGCATTTCCCAATTCGACAGACGAGATAAAGACAGACTACAACAATAGGAAAAAGTGAGACTGTCACGTTTTACCTCCTATAGTGGGTGCAATCCTATCCGTCCGACTAATGAATAACCGTCCAGAAATAAACCAAGACGAGATGAAGGCAGAGGACAAAGCGGCGGCGACGATTCCCGAAGGAAAAAATGGCATGCTGATTCAGCCATCAACTTCTACGCCACGTATACCTTCTTCATCACAAAATTTTGGAAACCTTATCGACATTTTTGGCCTTGGCTCCTATTTTGAACTTTTGATCATCTCTTATGCATTTCGCAATTCCACAGACGAGACCGAGAGACACTACAACAATAGAAAAAAGTGAGACCGTAATGTTTTACCTCCTATAGCGGCTGATATCATATCCGTCCGACTCATGAAGAACCATCCAGAAATAAACCTAAACCAAGACGAGATGAAGGAAGAGGACAAAGAGGCAGCGATGATTCCCAAAGAAAAAACTGACATGCTGATTCGACCATCAACTTCTACGCCAGGTATACCTTCTTCATCACAAAATTTTGGAAACCTTAGAGACATTTTTGGCCTTGTTCCGCTCTCTGATATAGATGTGGAGAATATTTCCAACTATAAATATTTTGAGTCATCTTATACAAATTTCAATATTGTTGCATCTAAAATATTTCAAAAAGCCCAGTGTCATGGATCCTCTCCTAACATTTTTCCATGTTGCAGTCCTTTACATCGCATAAGATGATAACATACCATATATCTATTATTTATAGCATTATACATATATTAGTGGTCGGTTCTAATGTTGTCTTCAGCGAATCAAAAGGATATAAAAACTTTTCTATGTGTGATCGAATCACAACCATATAAAACTGTTCTTAGTGGACATGAGAAATCAGTCCTCAAACAAGATTAATCAATCCTCGGACATGATCAATCAATTCTCAGACATAAATTTAGGAATTCGAAAATGATATGAGTGCTTTCCCAGGTGTGCTCGGGATATATTGAGACAATGATATTCTCTATTCCTGCCATACTACGTGCGTGTAAAACGGAATAATCAATGGACAAGATATGGAATGGGCAGGATGATGCTTGATCTTCGACCATCTTGACGTAAACATTGCATCTCGGTTATGAAATTGACAATCCATTATAAGAGATAAATCTATTCTCTTGCTCACTCTAACAATCACTAATATAATTTAACGAGTGGAAAGCTCACTATGTTCTAATCATTAATAGTTATCTTACCTTATAATGATCTGTGCCATTTTGAGACTTGTTCACTGTACACATTGTTATATTATTTTTATATATAGTGTGTTGTTTCTTTCCCTCCTATTGCTTTCGGAGAAATTAGTGATTTCTTATATTTTTCATGAGCGAATAATTTATTATGAAAAAAAAAACGTAAATAAGGTTAGGGTTAAGGTTACGATTACGACAACGATGGTTAATAAGATGTATTGTTATTTTGACAAAGACAACGTAACATCTTGAGAAATGGAAACCTTTGGCAAAATAGATTTCCATTTGTAATTACAAGTGTTGTAAAAATAAAGTGGAATAAAATCTTGTCTTGTATAATTTATTTGGAAAGTAATTCCTTTATTTTTTAAGAATAAATAAAGATGATTTATTTGGAACGTAATTCCTTTATTTTTTCAAAATAAATAAAGAATGGTGAACTGAAAAATTTTAAGTGTATTTCTTATGAGAATCAAATTTATAATAACCATGATGAACTAAGATTTGATTGATAAAATTAGGGTTAACAATATTCAATTAGAATCTGATATCAAATAAAGATCGATCACTTTTCCTTGAGGATTAAGGAGAGCACTAAACAGAGATGTCTCTTAGCCAAAGGGATACGATGTTAATACGATTCATCAAAATGAAATCAATGGTGCTTAGCCAAAGGTTCAAAGGCTGTCCCTCAACATTAATCTATAACTTAATTAGTATGAAGATGTTAGTATGTACTTTAATTATGAGTTAATCAATAGTGTAATTGTTATCCATCATTGGTACATTCGTCTTTTTGTTTGCTAGCTTGTAGTGTGGTTTAAGAAACAACTATCAAGGGTAATTTAAGCTGTCAAAATTATTTTAGGAAATTTGTAAGATGAGCTAGCAAAATCAATCTGTTATATGGATGAGATTGGGAGCATGTGTTTGTAGTGACGTGGTAATGGTGATTTTAAAGAAATGTAAAAACGCTTTTTTAATCAAAGTAAAATATGGTATTAGAGTAGTTATGGAGAAATTGGTGATCACAAATTTTTGTCGATTAGTGCTTGGGTGCATAGGGATCTTAAATGTATGTGGTTGGGTATAATCTACTTATGGGTTGAAAGAGTGGTTGCTTTAAAAATTAGCAAAGCCTTAAAGGAAATGCACTAACCAACTAAGCTCATTACTGCAGTAGTGTTCCCACATAAGTCATAACGACCACCATAGTTTCCCCACTTGGTAGTCCTCATAACGACCACCATGGTTTCCCCACTTGGTAGTTTGGACTTCGACTTTGAATTCATGTTGACTAGTACAATTCTCTCAGTTCCATTGTTTTTAAGTCCAAAAATGTCTATTTTAACCCAACTTAGATCCAAGTAAACCTTACAGGCCACCTCCTCACACTGATATCTCCTATTAAGGCTAGAGATGTGCACAAACAATAGGAACCTAAATATTGAGTGCATGTATGCTATGCTAGTATACACAGAATCAAAATTCCATTTGGAAAGGTTGCAGAACTGACATTCTCAAGATGGAACAGACATGATTCGAGCGAAATCCAGACACTAAAATCATACATACGCAAACATTAGCAAAGCCTTAAAGGAAATGCACTAACTAACTAAGCCCATTATTGCAGCAATGTGCCCACATAAGTCATAATGGTCACCATGGTTTCCCCACTTGGTAGTCCTCATAACGGCCACCATGGTTTCCCCACTTGGTAGTTTGGACTTCGACTTTGAACTCATGTTGACTGGTACAATTCTCTTAGTTCCATTCTTTTTAAGTCCAAAAATGTTTATTTTAGTGCAACTTAGATCTAGGTAAACCTTACAGGCCACCTCCTCGCACTGATATCTCCTGTTAAGGTTGGGGATGTGCACAAACAATAAGAACCTAAACATTGAGTGCATGTATGCTATGCTAGTATACACAGAATCAAAATTCCATTTGGAAAGGTTGCAGAACTGACATTCTCAAGATGGAACAGACATGATTTGAGGGAAATCCAAACACTAAAATCATACACACGCAAACATTAGCAAAGACTTAAATGCAATGCACTGACCAACTAAACCCATTACTGCAACAGTGTGCCCACATAAGTCATAACGCCCACCGTGGTTTCCCGACTTGGTAGTCCTCATAACAACCACCATGATTTCCCCACTTGGTAGTTTGGACTTTGACTTTGAACTCATGTTGACTGGTACAATTCTCTTAGTTCCATTGTTTTCAAGTCCAAAAATGTCTATTTTAGCGCAACTTAGATCCAGGTAAACCTTATAGGCCACCTCCTCGCACTGATATCTCCTGTTAAGGCTGGAGATGTGCACAAACAACAAGAACCTAACCATTGAGTGCATGTATGCTATGCTAATATACACATAATCAAAATTCCATTTGGAAAGGTTGCAGAACTGACATTCTCAAGATGGAACAGACATGATTCGAGGGAATTCCAAACACTAAAAGCATACATACGCAAGCAAGCCAAAATATTCCTCAAGGATTTCAAAATCAAACCAATGGAGCTAACTGGGTTGGAAAACATTCTTTCCTGATTAGATGGGTCAGTCCCACCAACAGAATGGAGACCCCACATCAGTTGATTGATCAAGTAGAACAAAAAAATTATTCTAATGAAATGAAGGCCATTTACAACCCAAAAACTACTTGATGAGGTGTTCAGAATGGATGCCTATAACAAAAGGAATCTTACATAAAGGCCCGCTAGGGAACATTTTTGTTCGATATGTGAACTACCTAGTAGCCACAATCCTTCAAGTCTGTTAACCTGCAAATTATTGCATCAAATAATCAATGCTTCTAATGAGGAACAAACCCTGCATATCGCATGTCATCATGTATGAGAAGCCTGAATTAAAACCTTCCAAAGAAGGACAATTTACATCCCAAAATAACTGAATCAATGTTAGGAAACATTATCTATCACAAAAGACATCCAACAAAAAAGGACTGCTAGGGAACAGATTGAGAGGCACAAATTCTAGCCTGGTCACAAGTCTAATGGTTTTTCCAAGCCTGCAATTTATCATAATTAGAATACCCAAAAACAATAATGAACCAGGTCATTTCAAACTAGTATAATAGCAGATCAAATAGTTTATATTGTTGCCTAACTGCACTTGGATCTAAAGACCCACATTGCAAATTACATCTTTCTACTAAAAGGAGAGAACTTCCAAATTCATCAGCATAACACATGATCGGGACTTTGCAGTGACATCAGTGGACGCTATGATAAACTTTGAAATGCATAAATAAATCAAGAATAATCATCCCATGGTCAACATAAGATATCCCATAACACGAGTCAAAGTTTATGGGTGAATATAGAATAACTTCCTACTAAAAAAAGAGCATTAGGCATTAAGCTTGACTATTTTAAACTAGATCTTGAACCCTGCACCCCAATAATTACTGAAGCACAACAAAATGATTTGACAGTTCTATCTTTGAACCCGACTTCCATAAGGATCGTACCCAAATGTGAGTAGCCCAACTTCCATCAGTTGGAGCATCCTATCAAAGAAAAATTTGAAACAATCTCACCCTTAACTACATATGCAGTGAGGTCAGATAAATCGACTTGAAAAACTTCTTCCAACCTCAAACTTGAAGAACTAACATATACTCATGAATCAAATACAAACTCCTTTCAAAAAGAAGAAACTCGTTGCTTTACAACTATTTCCCTTGTTATTATAACTTCAACAAATATAATAATCCTAATCTTAAAACCTGCTCTACATAGAAAAAAATCCCAACTCTTAAATCTTAAAAGACTATACATACTAATAAATCCTCTTCTTCGACCTAAACATATCCTATATATTCCTATAAAGTATAGAGTAATTATTCCCTTCCTAAAGAGTCTATGGAGTTCTATTTATTTTTGTTATCCGTTCCTATTGTTGTATATAGTAATAAATAACAAAGTTACCAATAGTAAAAGGTTCGGTGGTGCCTCTAGTTATAGGTTAATGGTAATACAAAGGGTTATTAGTTATAGGTTCTAAAGGGCAATTATAATACCTAGAGTATAAGACGCTATGTATTCGGACGTCCTTCCAACATTCTTATAAAATCTATCTAGTCACTAATAAACTATATATTTCTTTGTTATTTTTCTTTCTTAACATTACAACTTATAAGACCTAAACCCTATTATAATGTAATACCCACTCTTAACTTCTTATCTTATTCTTAAAGTTTGAATATTATTATTATTATAATCTTAATCTAAATATAATATAACTAAACATAAAAGATTTTATTATTCTTCTTAATCTTTATATATAATAAATTCTTAATACTTATTTAACAAACTTATACAAATAAACTTCTTATCTTATTCCTAAATATTATTATTATAATAATTATAATCTAAATATAATATAACTAAACATAAAAGATTTTATTATTCTTCTTATTCTTTATATATAATAAACTCTTAATACTTATTTAACAATCTTATACAAATAGAATTACTACTCTTAATACTTATATTTATTAATACTTATATTTATTATTACTAGTCAATTATATTTCTTTTTAATACCATATCAATAAATAATATTAAATGTTATATTATAAGGTTAATATATTATAATACTAGGTTAATTATATTATATAACCTAATACTATTACTTATCACTATGTGCTTTTTCTCCTTTTTATCCATGTATTCAGTAAGAGTAGTATTTCTTTTACTCCTTTCTTGGTATGTATTACTTATCGCTATGTGTTTATTTCTCATTTTTATCTATGTATTCAGTTAGAATAGTGCTCCTTTTACTTCTTTCTTGGTATGTATTACTTATCACTATATGCTTATTTCTCCTTTTTATCTATATTCAGTAAGAGTAGTACTCCTTTCTTGACTTGACTTTCAAGTAATTCTAATTAAATACCTAATAGAATTACTACTCTATTATATGTATTTATAAATATTAAATTTCTATTACTACTCTATTATGTGTACTTATAAATATTAAACTTCTATTACTACTCTATTACATATACTTATAAATATTAAACTTGCATAGATATAGATATATAATTTCTCTAGTCTTTAATACATTGTGTATCACTTTTTATTGCGAGTACACAATTTTATTCAATGTAAGTAGTATATATAATAATTTAAAAATTAATTAAATTAATATTATTCATTAGATAATTATTTTGTTCTTATAAATAAAATTAAAATATATAATAAATAAAACATTCTTATAAATAAAATTAAAGTATGTAATAAAAAATTATTAATATTAATTTCATAATTTTACTAAAAATCAATCCCTGACATGAATATCCATAATTTTATCATGTAATAGTATGCATTCAAATATATCAATGCATGAGATCAATATCATAACTTCATCATGTAATCGTAACGGGATTATTAATTGGTTTTAATTATTTGTGAGTGTGAAAATCACATGAGATACATATTTGTATTATTGGTAAGCGAAGTATTGGGAAAATTGGAGGGAAACATTATATATAACAGTTTTTGTAAATAATTGTTTAACACAACGCTTAAATAGGTTTCAAATTGTATTGTCTTTTAAATATTTTTAAACATTATATAATAATTTTTGTAAATAGTTGATTAATATAACCTTTAAATAGGGTTTAAATTGAATTGTTTTTTTAAATATTTTAAATTATTTTTATTTCAAATTTTATGTAAGGCTTTATTTAACTAATAAAATTCATAAATTTAAATATAAAATTTCTTTCAATGTATAAGCAATTTTATTATTTAGCATATAAGTATATTGAGCAGCATGATGATAACCATCTAACACGGTGTAATAATGAAAATAGATACCTCTGAATGATGCTATTTCTCCAATTCTGTTGGTCCAAGCTAAAGCTGAAATTCTGATCAAGCTGCTCTGCCCAAACTCTACCCAAAACTGAATCTTTCCTCCCTACCAGCTAGGAACAGAGTCTATCCAGTTCCCTAGCTCCGGGATTCTGTGAGGATTCCTAGCCCTTGAGCCCAAAACTCCCAGCGACCGATGCTCTCCTGTAAAAGTCTATCAAACTCCAAACCAGAAAAATATAATCCCTAATCTCAAAATAATGCTTCCTTCTCCAAAAAAATCAAAAGTCCCCTCTCTCGAATCCCTCTGCCCCCTCATATCTCCCTTCCATTCACTGCCTCCTCCCTTCATTCAATGTCATCCACCTTATCCCTCTATTTAATGCCTTATCCCTCCATTCAATGCCTTATCCCTCCATAGGTTAAGTTTTTCTATTAAATAAATTAAAATTTATTAAACTTTAATTCGTTACCCAAACATTAAATGAGTTAATTAAATGATTAATTAATTAATTAGCATACATTAAACAATAATTAATTAATTAAATAATCATTATTTAACTAATATCCAGTAGGACAGTTATTTATTTAATTAATTAAGCTTAATAAATGCTAAGCAATTATTTAACTAGGGTTGTTACATACACCCACCCTTCAGGAAACTTTGTCCTGAAGTTTAAAGTATTTTATGATACAAGGGAAAAGAAACATGGTTCACACATTCATAACAATTAATCGACATTATTAGTAAGTAAGCCAAGAAAACTCATACATACTAGTGTACATGTGTAAGAAATGTATGTGTAGCTAGTACATACAAGTCTCGTGCATGTACTAATAACAATAACTATAATCTCTATAGTAATTTCCATATGCATCCAATACATTCAACAAGACTATTCATTTTATAAAAGACAATAAACCAATCAAATGTTTGTGAAATCCTTTAATTACAATTATCTAGCTCAATAATGTTATTTAGACAATTGTATTTTAGTTACATAATTATGAATATTCATATATACCCATTTTCTTTTCAGAAGGAAAAACAATAAATTCCACCATAAGACAAATCTCCATACACTCTCAACTATTTCTACTCATCCTTCCTCTCTAACTTACTTCCATCTTCCATTCCTATCCTTTCTCTACTGGACTATTTTGAAGCGTCAATTATATTGACCTAACTCCAAATAAAACTTGTAAGTGGAAGTGTCACTATCTTGACCAAGCTTTCCCAATAAGCAACTAACAGTCATCATCACACGTCTAGGGGAGCGTGATCTAATACCGTCCTCCCATGACTTTAGGTTTCGGAGGATACACAGTGGGAAATGCCTCCACCCCTCCTAATCATAACTAGGGTCCACACCCTACAATGGAATATACAGTGACATCGTGTTGCTAGGAGTTTTGTCATCGTCTATTCAGTTTTGGGCAGTCTCACCACCCGAAATATTGCACTGGTCTACATATCATAGCAATGCATCGAAACCAATATAATTTCACATGCAAAGATTCATACCATATTGTTTCTTGGCCAGTGGTCATGACATCCACTTTCATCATCATTATCCCTTGGCTATTTCATAGCCGACAACCTGCAGATTAATCTGTAACACAAATTCATACATATCTATACATTACTATCATGTAATTACATACAACTATGATCTCAATTCGGTATCCCCGTACCAACAACTTTAACATCAAAGTTTTCAAGTTAGAATAGATCTCATAATATCCCATAATTCAATTAACGTTACCCATTCATAGAATTATCATTTACATAATAGTTTGCATCATTTCCAACATCATTCAAATAGCATTTAAACCCTCATAGGATTCTCATTCACACAATATATCGCATCATATCCATAATTATCAATAACATTTAAACATTCATAGAATTTACATTCACATAGTAGATCGCATCATATCCATCATCATCAATAACATTTAAACATTCATAGAATTTACATTCACATAGTAGATCACATCATATCCATCATCATCAATAACATGTAAACATTTATAAAGGTTCATACGTCTTTAAAGTTCAAGTGTATTGTTTAATAGTTTCACTTGTGAATATAAAATAAAGGTGTGTAGGCCTTAGGTAATCTTGGTTGTCTAAGTCAAAAGGTGGTGCTACATACACCCAACCTTCGAGAAACATATTCTTGAGGTGGTAAAAAAAGTGAGGGATAATCTCGTCGTAGTGTCTCGACATCTTCCCAAGTAGCAGATCCTGGATTATACTTGTCCCACTGGACCTTAACTTGGTCTACCAGACGGTTCTTGAGCTGTCGGACTCTACGGTCCAATATGCGTAACTATTCTACCATGAGGGTTCCCACATCCGATACCTATAGTTCCTTCCAATTTAGTTTATGTGATTCATCAACAACATAATGACGTAAAACAGATACATGAAAAACATTATGAGTTTTATGCAGGTGGGGTGGCAGTACGAGACGATAGGCAACGGGTCCAATTTTCTCTTAGATTTTGAACGGTCCTATAAATCGAGTTGACAACTTTGTCCGCTTCTCGAACTGTATGGTACTCTTATTAGGCCTGATATGAATGAAAACTTGATCTCCCACTTTATAATTTCGATCAGTCCTATGTGTATCTGCATAATTTTTCTGTCTATCCTGTGCTTCCTTTAGTCTCTGCCTAATCTGAATCACCTATTCCTCCATCTCTTGAATCAATTCCAGCCCAACTGTTACTCGGTCTTCTAATCTATCCCAACTTCCTTAATCCTTAACTAGTGATACCCTGATCGCAAATCAATTTTTGAGAATATCGCTGCTCCTTTCATATGATCAAAGAGGTCATCTATTCGCAGCATTGAGTACCTATTTTTCACTGTAGCATGGTTCAAGTCCCTGTAATCTATAAACAATCATAAGGAACCATATTTCTTCTTTACAAAAATTACTGGTGCACCCCAAGGTGAGATACTGGGCCTTATTAGCCCTAAGTCCAGTAGTTCTTTCAACTGCATTTGCAACTCATAAAGTTCTGGTGCTTTCATCCAATATAGAGTCTTGGAAATTGGTTCTGCACTAGGTTTTACCTCAATAGTAAAATCAAGCTCCCTCTCAGGAGGTAACGCTGGTAACTTGTTCAGAAAAACACCCTTAAATTCTAACAAAACCGAGTACTAGTCCAAGGAGGGCCCCTTCCTTTCATTCACTGCTTCCACTACATATAGTCAACACCCTTCCCTCAAGCAATTCTTTACCTTCATAGTTGAGATAAAGCGTAAAGACACCTTTCTCCGTACACCCTGGATCTCTATTGGCCTTCCTTCGTCGTCAACACAAAGCACCCTTTTTGCGAAACAATCTACCCTAGCTTAATGGGCTTCTAACCAATCCATTCCAATGATTAGGTCATATGCCCTGAGAGCAGTAACATATACTTTCAACCTGGTAGTACACACTCCCAGGTCTACTATATAATTATCAACGCTAGGTCCTACCGCTTGTTTTTCCCCCGAATCCATCTCGACTTGTTTAAAGTCATCGTGCTCGTAGACTGCCAACCCACTCTTTTCTAATGCAGATGGTGAAATGAAACTATATGTAGCACCATAATCAAATAAAAAATTTACATTAATATGATTTAGCGTACTTGATAACTCCACCACCGTGGATTGATGTTCTGCCTGGAGATTATTAACCATTGCATAAATCTAGTGGCTGCTACTTACTCTTCCCATTGAGGCCTTTCCTTCTCTATGCACAAATATTGATTGTAACTCTGGGCAATCATGCTGGTAATGGGGTCCTCCACATCCCCAACAGGTAACACGAGATTGAACCTGCGCAATGTTCCGTGACTGTCTCTGAAATGAGTTCCTTCCCCTAGAACCCCTGCCCCTACTAGCTGCTCCCTGAGATGGTCGTGGACCTACTTGCATCGTTGGTGATGAATGGGATGTTGCACTTGCTTCCATTGAAATCCCTGCGACTATTATCCTTGGTGTGACTCTATTACCATATGGAGGTGGCCTTGAGCCCCCTCCCCTGGGAAATGTCCTAGGGCCTTCCCCACGAATCCAGGATGATGCGGAAAGGTCGGTCTCGTACCTCCATTTAAGTTCATGTGTTCCTCCTCATAACGCGCATTTTCCACTGCTTCTGCTACTGAAGACGGTTTCCACATCCACACCATAGCCCTTATCTTAGGGTTTAACCCATAGACAAAGTGTTCTACCTACTGTTGGTCATTATCCATGTGTGAAGCATATTTGACCAATTCCATAAACCTGATCTCATATTCTTCTATGGTCCTGTTTCCCTGTACTAGAGCATGAAATGCTCCCACTTGATGTTTCTCGTAGTATGCTGGTAGATATTTCCCTTGGAACCTTTCCTCAAAAAGTTCCCAAGAGACGGTATCCGGGGTAAGGTGCAGTTGCCTCTCTAGGTTGCCTCACTAGTTCAGGGCACTGTCTCTCAACTGAAAAATCATTATCTTCGCCTTTGAAGTGAACGCATATTCTCTTAAGGAGAAACACCTTGTCATGCCTTCCAACCATGCCTCGGCACGTTCACTGGCACGACCCCTAGCAAACTCCATAAGTTTGATCTTTTGCAGTTCTCTAGTGATGTCTTCGGGTGGAGGTCCTCCCCCTAAATCCCTCGATGTTTCCAGATTACCCGTTCCAGATGGTGGGGGACACACTTCAATCCATTCTGGTTGATGCCCCTTTAAAGTCTCATTTATGGCCTCCAAAGAGCGTAGTATGAGAGCTAGTTCAGGCGATGGTGGTAGCGGCACTGGCGGTCCCTGTGACAATGCCCCTCTGCCTCGATTTTCTCAAGTCATAAACATCTTGTATCATTTAATCTACATTAACCAAAGTTGTCAGGGTGAGTTCAAGGACATTTCTCATTTGCAAAACTTAGACTAGAAGATAGGGTTAGGCGTAAGTTTTTTCTTTACTTGTTTGTAAACAAACGTTACTCTCTTTAGGGGAGGTGGCTAGGTTAGGGTTTAAAGCGTCTAAGCTTGCTGTCACTACCTAAGAAAACTACTGACTCCCTCTCCTGGTAGCTATGCTAGCATCGCACCACACTCGTCAATTCCTCTAGCTTACTTTCTTAGTGTGCATGAAACCCCCCTCCTTCTTATCTTGGTCTAAGTCTTTAAACTTTTCGTTTAAAACTAATTAAGGTGATTTTCAACCTAATGTTGATTAATTATTAAGAACTAATGAATTAATCACATTAGTTTTAAGTCGATATGTGTTTAAACCTAAATTTAAACGTATGTTTAAACCAATAGACTTATATATGTTTAAACCTATATAATTTTAAACCAAAGTTTAAATATAATTTAAAATATATTTATGAAAATCTTAAGCTTATATTCTAAATTATATATTATATATAAAAAAAAATGTTCTAATTTATATTATCTCTAATTTATGTTTTAAAACATAGTACTAGAGATTATATTATGTTTTAAAATATACACAGCTTATGTTCTTATATATAAATTATGTTCTAATTTAAATTTAAAATATACAATTTATATTTGAAAACCTTATTTAAATATTTTTTTTTTTTTTAAATATTAAAATTTAAGTAATCTTCCAATAATAATTTAAAGCAATGATAATAAATAAATTAATTTTAATTTAAATAAGATTTTAACTTAAAATAATTAATTAAATTGAATTAAAATAATATTTAAATTAAAATAAGATTTAACTTAAAATAATATATATATATATATATATATATATAATAATAATAATAAAATAAAAAAAATAATAAAATTAGGAAACATGCATCGTGGGTCCTCGCATGAGGCCCACGTGCCCCCTTACCTCGATCAACACTACCCACAACCCTATGCATACTCTCGTCTCTCTATCTTAACCCTAATTTCTCTACGCGCTCAACCCTTGCTTCGCCTATCATTTGGCCGCCTCCCTTCTCTGCACTCTGGTAATGGTTTTTCCAATCAACACTTGCATGCCCCCCTCCCACTGTATTTGTGTACGCCTGATGCTTTTGCTTGGTTTTGGGGACTTATATGTTGACTGGGTGTTGTAGTTGCAGGTCGCGTGGGCATGGATTTGGTTTGGATGATGCGTTGAGTAGAAAGGACTCAAGGGTTTGGCACTTGGTATTGGGTTTTATTAGTGCTTATTAACCCATGAGTTCTCCTTGGTAGCTCGGTGCTTGCATTTGGGCACTTTTGCCGTGTGCGCGTTGATGCGTTGGGAAAACAAGTTGCCCCCGCCCCCCCTCGTGGGCTCCTACTGGCCCGTGGTCTTGGCTGTTGGGCTTGGTGGAGTGGTCTCGGTTCGATTCTAGTGGAGGCGCGTAGTGTACAATACAATAATTCTTCATGGCTCCTCCTTTGTCACCTGGTGTTCGGTCTGGTGCTCCTCCTTTGTGACCTGGTGCTCGGTCTCGACTTTAGTGATTTGTGTTGTGTTGGGTTCTTAGATTGATAGCTTGTGGATTTTCTTCAGTGCTTAATCAACTTGATAATTGGAGTTTCGGCCTATGGGCCCAGTAATTTTTTTTTCTTTTGTATCACTGCTATTTTGTACAAAGGCGCCCTCGTGGGATCCTCCTCCTTGACAACTCGACATTGGGCACTTGGTTTGAGCGCAATAGCTGGATTAGACGATCAGTCTACACACGTGAATTTGGCAGAGCGATTTGGGTCACCCAGGTGAAGTCCCATGACAGAATGTTTTGGATTAGTATTTGATAGCTAGAATGAATATTTGGAGCTTGGTGGAGTGTCCCCTATGGATCTTCAACTTATGGGCCGCTTTACTTTTTTTCTTTTATTTTTGTAATATGGTTTCTTGTGGGATTGGCGCTTGGCACTGGGATTTAGTGACTTATATAGCTTGTGTACATTGGTCTCGGTGATAAATTTGGTAGATAGGTAATGAATTAGGATTAAATATTAGGTAACTTTAATCCTTTTTTTTTTCTTTTGCTGTAATGGGGTTTCGTATTGAAAGCTATTTTTTTTTTCCTGGCATCTGTTGAGTAGTGGCAGTCATCTAAATCAATATGATGGGGTACTTTGAGTCTGTTTTTTTTTTTTTTTTGTCAATAAATATACATTCAGTGGATTTGGAAATGGATAGATATCGGTTGGGGCAGTCCAGGCTAATATGGTTTTCTATAATGGATATTGGATGTCCCTTCGACTGATTTAAGTTGCACGGAAAATAACTTAATTGAAAACTGTTTTTTTATTTTTATTTTTATGTGCATATTGTTCATATATATTTAGGTCTATATATATATGTGTGTGTGTGTGTGTGTGTGTGTGTGTGTCTGGCTTGCAGGTTAGGTGGAGCTGGAGCTGGAGCTTGGCCTTAAGGCCCAAATTTACAAGTTTTCCTTAAATCTATTATTTATACCTCTAGTTATTTATGTTTGTATCACTCCTTTCAAGGATTTTACCTATATAGGACAACAAGTTTTAAAGTTTTAGGGGGTTTCAAGCAGGTTTTCAGGGTTGTTTATCAGACACTTAGGTTAGCTTTCCTCTAGAGTCAGGAGGGTAGGTGGGTAGGTGGGCCTTTGGTCCCAGATTTTAAACTACATCTCTGATACCATGTGTAAGGCCCTATTTAACAAAGCCTAATAAAATTCATAAATTTAAACATAAAATTTCTTTCAACGTATAAGTAATTTCATTATTTAGCATATACGCATATTCAATAGCATGATGATAACCACCTAACACAGAATAATAATGAAAATACATACCTCTGACTGATGTTATTTCTCCAATTCTGTCGGTCCAAGATAAAATTGAAACTCTGATCAAGTTGCTCTGCCCAAACTCTGCCCAAAATCGAATCTTTCCTCCCTGTCGACTAGGAACAGAGCCTATCCAGCTCCCTAGCTCCACGATTCCATGAGGATTCCTGGCCCCCGAGCCCAAAACTCCCAGCAATCGATGCTCTCCTATAACAATCGACCAAACTCCAAACCAAAAAAATACAATCCCTAATCTCAAAATAATGCTTCCTTCTCCAAAAAAATCAAAAGTCCCCTCTCTTGAATTCCTCTGCCCCCTTCCATTCACTGTCTCCCTTCATTCAATGTCATCCACCTTATCCCTCCATTTAATGCCTTATCACTCCATACGTTAAGTTTTTCTATTAAATAAATTAAAATTTATTAAACTTTAATTCGTTACCCAAACATTAAATGAGTTAATTAATTCATTAATTCATTAATTAACATACATTAAACAATAAATAAATAAATAATATTATTAATTAAATAATCATTATTTAACTAATATGCATTAAGACAGTTAATCATTTAATTAATTAAACTTAATAAACCTTAAGCAATTATTTAACTAGGGTTGTTACATTTTATAACAAATAATTATGAAAAATGGTTAGAATAAAAAATATTAATTAATAAAATTATATAATTTAAATGTATTAGAGTATAAGAATTATTAAGATTATAATATTAATTATTAAAATCCATTAATTATAAAATTACACAATTTCATTAAAATGATATTTTCAAAGTTGTAAATCTATTTCTACATTAAAATACAATTTTAATGATGAAAAATTATAATTTAAATCAAAATTGTATAATTATAATTAAATTGCAATTAAAAAAATCCAAATTATATCATTTTTTTTTATTGTTTTGAAGTACCACCTAAAACAGTTTTTGTTTGGCTAAGAATTATCTTCTTCAGAATTAAGGAAATATGTTAATGGCCTACATGTTAACGATTCAAGATCCAGAAACATTCAGTAGAAGTAAAAGTATGTCCCTTAAAAATTACCAACCAATTATTTCAGGTAATGTGGTTTTGCTTTAATAACGATGATGAATCAGATTGAATTCAAATATAACAACCAATAACCACATTCCCCACTGCTAATTGACAATTCAATTATTATGACATTCCAATTGAGTTATTATAGATTGACAATTGAGTTATTATAGATTTTTCAACTGTGTAGAATGTTTCCTTGGTCCAAGGCTTCGCTGTTAAAAAACAGTTGCTGCTCATTGACAATTGATGACAATTGAGTTAAAAAGCGGTTGCTGCTGCTCATTTACGATTGAGTTATTATAGATTTACAATTTAGTTATTGTAGATTTTTCAACGGTGTAGAGTGTTTCCTTTATCCAACGCTTCGCGGTTAGAAAACGGTTGGACTTTTGAAGCCGTCTTGAACTTTGGCCCGTAAAACTTCTATATGTAAGATTGGACGGTACACTAAAATGTACGTTGAAATACATTACATTGTCCGTGATAATATGAGAAACAGAAAGTTACAACTTACATTCAGCTGTTCAAGTGTAGTTAGTCAATAAATGACATTAACTATTTTTTTTTCGCAAACAGCAGACTACACCTTTTCTTGGGTAACGAATACGTGTTCCAACTTGCCGTCGATCAATGTGCCATGCCAGTCAGAATATCAGGAAAGCTTTTATGCAGCTACACGTAGATATTATGGGATAACGTCTTATTGGTTTGTGGCCACACTAAGATTCATTGATTTAAATGTATTGCGCGAAAGTGGACAGACATATTCAATTTGAGATAACGGTTCCCAGATCACACTGGCAATGAAATGATACAGCCTGTCCCGACCACGCTGACAATGAAATGCATTAAATTCAGAGTCTCCTGCTTATAAAACGGTAATCGTTTTAAAAACCAGTACAGTCGCAAAGTGGTTGGTGGTGTTGTTGGTGAACGCTGAAAGTTATTTGGATGGACAACATTCTAGTGAATTGAAATGTACAGACAGCTGAAATACATATAGAGTTGAGTAAATCCAAAAGTTAATCTTAAATGTGGTAATTCCAAAGGTTAATCAGTTAAATGTGGCAATCATAATGTGACAATCATATGGTGGTACAGTAATTTCTTAATATGATTAGGTAAATGTTAAAAAATAAACAGGGTAACTGATGCATTCAAAGATACAAAAAAGTTATGAAGAGTAAATCACATTCATTGATTTGGGAGGACTACTAAGAATATTTCAGCATTTTCAATTGTTAGCCATCAAATTAGAATTTTAGATTAAAAGCTGATTAATTGTGCCCATCTCCAATAGATATGCGCCTTTCGACGTAATGATAAAATTAATATTAATAATAATAATAGATGAGGTATACCAAATTAATAATAAAATTTCTAATAATAATTTTTTTTATAGAGAATTTTATTAAGATTTTCAGGGATGTTATAAAGATGTTCAATTTTAAAAATTATTGAAAAATTATGAAAAACGTATTAAAAATATCATCAAATTAAAATTTAAGAAGAAATATGGTATAATAAAAAATAAAAAGAAAAAATAAAGTTAAAATATTATTTGAAGTTTTATGATGTAAATTTCTTTCCGGACACAGAAGAGAAGAATATGAAAGGGTTGCCCAAATTAGATGCAATGAAATCCACACTACATTGATGGTTAATTCCTCTGTAAACGATAATTGTTTTGGAGCTGGACAGGATAATCACACAGGACGATAGCCGATCAACGTTTTATGTTTTTGGTTAAAATTGGAGAATTTTTAATGAAAATTTGACTATAACTTATTTGATGAAATTGGAGAATTTTTAATGAAAATTTGACTATAACTTATTTGATGAAATTGTTTAGATGTAAGAGGGTTTTTTGGACTACTAAATCGATCTATGCAGGTACAATTTTTTTTTATAGTTTGAAGGCAATTTTATTTTTAATTTCGACCAAAGATTGAATGGCCAAATTTCTGTTATTTCTGCGAAGACAGATTAGAAAAGAAGGAAAACTGTGAACTCCGCACGACCGTGAAAAAGAGAATGAATTTCGTAAAAAGGGCCATAATATCGTGCTATGTGACCAGGTTGGAATAAACAACTTCTTCTTAACTTCTTTGTAAGAATACAGAATTAGAACAGAAAGAATAATTGGATCCAACCTGAAAGGAATACAATTATAATTATAAACAGCACTGTTTTAAAAACCACCAAACCGAAACCGAAACCGGTCAGTTTGACTAGTTAGAAGGCGGACCGGTTGGAACCAGTAGAAAAACCGAACCAGCCGGTTAGAAGGTAGATTGGTTGGAACCGGTAGAAAAACCGAACCAACTGACTGGTTTAAGACGAAACCAGCCGGTTCCATCTTAAACCGGCCAGTTCGGTTCTGCTTTTCTCAATAAAGGCACAACAACCCCCTCTAAGAGCCTCACACCTCTCTCATTCATCATTTGGGAGCATTTGGAAGCATTTTGGAGCTTTTGGGTTTTGGAGCAGCATTGATTCTTGAGGAGTAGCCTTGAGGAGCTTCTTGGTCAAATGTTTTGGGTAGTTTGTGGTGGATTTGGCATCTCAACTAGGAGGCTATAGTTCATCTTCAAGTTTGGAGGAGTTTGGAGGAGACTCTAGAGGTATGTTGAACAATTTCCACTCATTTTTTTTCCATCTTGAGAGTTGAATGATGAATCTTGATTGTTGAATGTTTGAAACTTGTAAGAGTCTAAGACAAGGTTCCTTCTTTGCATTTTCAGATTGCTTGCATTGTGCAAATTCCACCTTTGAAGTTTGATTTAGCCTTTGAGTTTGCACTTACAAATTTACAATGGCCCCCAAAACTAAAGATGTCGCATGGGTTCATGCCGAGGTGATTGAAGGTAATATGTATTGCAAGTATTGTCAAAAATGCATCAGGGGTGCGGGGGTTGCATTCGTAGGTTGAAAGAACACTTGGCTGGTGTTAAAAGCCAAGTTAAATCATGTGAGGCACCATTGGATGTTATTGGGCATATTAGAGAAGAGATGCAAAAAGTACTTAATGGCTATCAAGTTCGTAAGGCTAGGGAAAAAGCTATACAAGATGAAATAGGGAGAAATAGGGCAGCCAACCCCACTTTTGATTATGAGGACTCTCCATCTCTTCATTCTACCGGTGTTAGATATAGAGACCCTTTTCATTATATTCCTCCTCCCATTGATAGTGAAAATACCATCAATCTGCCTAAAAGTAAAAGGAGGAATAGCATCCAAAGCTATTTCACACCTCCCTCCACTTCTAGCTCTAACAATGCCAATGTTTCTCAAGTTCAACCGACTCAATGTCATCCCACCTTAGATGACCATTGGAAGAAACAATATAGAGAGATTGCTTATGAGTACATAGCTAGATGGTGGTATCACGCTGATATCCCCTTCAATGTTGCCCGCTCACCATATTACCAACCTATGTGGGATTCCATTATTGCTTGTG
>ML778823.1:865735-885589 GCA_009831015.1 Picea engelmannii | reverse complement strand
ATTTATACCTCTAGTTATTTATGTCTGTATCACTCCTTTTAAGGATTTTACTTGTATAGGACAACAAGTTTTAAAGTTTGAGGGGGTTTCAGGTAGGTTTTCAGGGTTGTTTATAGGACACTTAGCTTAGCTTTCCTCTAGAGTCAGGAGGGTAGGTGGGTAAGTAGGCCTTTGGTCCCAGATTTTAAACTACAGCTCTGATACAATGTGTAAGGCCCTATTTAACAAAGCCTAATAAAATTCATAAATTTAAACATAAAATTTCTTTCAACGTATAAGCAATTTCATTATTTAGCATATAAGCATATTCAACAACATGATGATAACCACCTAACACAGCGTAATAATGAAAATGCATACCTCTTACTGATGTTATTTCTCCAACTCTGTCGGTCCAAGCTAAAGATGAAACTCTGATCAAGCTGCTCTGCCCAAACTCTGCCTAAAATCAAATCTTTCCTCCCTGCCAGTTAGAAACAGAGCCTATCCGACTCCCTAGCTCCAGGATTCTGTGAGGATTTCTGGCCCCCAAGCCCAAAACTCCCAGCATCCAATGCTTTCCTGTAATAGTCCACCAAACTTCAAACCAGAAAAATACAGTCCCTAATCTCAAAATAATGCTTCATTCTCCAAAAAAATCAAAATTTTCCTCTCTTGAATCCCTCTGCCCCCTCATATCCCCCTTCCATTCACCGCCTCCTCCCTTCATTCAATGTCATCCACCTTATCACTCCATTCAATGCCTTATTCCTCCATACGTTAAGTTTTTCTATTAAATAAATTAAAATTTATTAAACTTTAATTCGTTACCCAAACATTAAATGAGTTAATTAATTGATTAATTAATTAATTAACATATATTAAACAATAATTAATTAATTAATATTATTAATTAAATAATCATTATTTAACTAATATACATTAAGACAATTAATTATTTAATTAATTAAACTTAATAAATCTTAAGCAATTATTTAACTAAGTTTGTTACATTTTATAACAAATAATTATGAAAAATAGTTAGAATAAAAAATATCAATCAATAAAATTATATAATTTAAATGTATTAGAGTATAAGAATTGTTAAGATTGTAATATTAATTATTAAAATCAATTAGTTATAAAATTACACAATTTTATTCAAAGGATATTTTCAAAGCTGTAAATCTATTTCTACATTACAAATACAATTTTAATGATGAAAAATTATCATTTAAATCAAAATTATATAATTATAATTAAAAAAATTTAAATTATATAATTTTTTTTATTGTTTTGGAGTACCACCTAAAACTGTTTTTGTTTGGTTAAGAATTATCTTCTTCAAAATTAAAGAAACATGTTAATAGCCCACATGCTAACGATCCAAGATCCAAAAACATTCAGTATAAGTAAAAGTCTGTCCCTTCAGAATTACCAACCAATTATTTCAAGTAGTGTGGTTTTGCTTTAATAATGATGATGAATCAGGTTGAATTTAAATATAACAACCAATAACCACATTCCCCACTGATAATTGACAATTCAACTATTATGACATTCCAATTGAGTTATTATAAATTGACAATTGAGTTATTATAGATTTTTCAACTGTGTAAAATATTGTAAATTATTATGACATTCCAATTGAGTTATTATAGATTTTTCAAATGTGTAGAATGTTTCCTTCGTCCAAGCCTTCGCTGTTAAAAAACAGTTGCTGCTCGTTGACAATTGAGTTAAAAAGCGGCTGCTGCTGCTCATTTACAATTGAGTTATTATAGATTTACAATTTAGTTATTGTAGATTTTTCAACGGTGTAGAGTGTTTCCTTCGTCCAACGCTTCGCGGTTAGAAAACTGTTGGACTTTTGAAGCCATCATGAACTTTGGCCCGTAAAACTTCTATATCTAAGATTGGACGGTACACTAAAATGTAATATGAGAAACAGAAAGTTACAACTTACATTCAGTTGTTCAAGTGTAGTTAGTCAATAAATGACATTAACTATTTTTGTTTTGGCAAACAGCAGACTATGCATGTGAATGCCTTTTCTTGGGTAACGAATACGTGTTCCAACTTGCCGTCGATCAATGTGCCATGCCAGTCAGAATATCAGGAAAGCTTTTATGCAGCTACACGTAGATATTATGGGATAACGTCTTATTGGTTTGTGGCCACACTAAGATTCGTTGATTTAAATGTATTGCGCGAAAGTGGACAGACATATTCAATTTGAGATAACGGTTCCCAGATCACACGGACAATGAAATGATACAGCCTGTCCCGACCACGCTGACAATGAGATGCATTAAATCCAGAGTCTCCTGTTTATCAAACCGTAATCGTTTTAGAAATTAGCATAGCTGTAAAGTGGTTGGTGTTGCGGCAAGTTATCTGGACGGACAGCACTCTGGTGAATTAAAACGCACGGACAGGTTGAGGAAATCCAAAAGTTAATCTTAAATGTGGTAATTCCAAAGGTTAATCAATTAAATGTGGCAATCATATGGTGGTACAGTAATTTCTTAATATGATTAGGTAAATGTTAAAAAGTAAACAGGTTAACTGATGCATTCAAAAATACAAGAAAGTTATGAAGAGTAAATCACATTCATTGATTTGGGAGGACTACTAAAAATATTTCAACGTTTTTAATTGTTAGCCATCAGATTAGAATTTTAGATTAAAAGGTGATTAATTGTGCCCATCTCCAATAAGTATACGTCTTTAGACTTAATGATATGGTATACCAAATTAATAATAAAATTTCTAATAATAATTTTTTTTATAAAGAATTTTATGGAGATGTTCAAGGATGTTATAAAAACGTTCAGTTTTAACTAAATTATTGAAGAATTATGAAAAACATCATTTTATAGAGATATTATTAAAAATATCATCAAATTAAAATTTAAGAAGAAATATGGTATAATAAAGAATAAGAAGAAAAAATAAAGTTAAAATATTATTTGAATTTTTATGATGTAAATTTCTTTCCGGACACAGAAGAGAAGAATATGAAAGGGTTGCCCAAATTAGATGCAATGAAATCCACACTACATTGATGGTTAATTCCTCTGTAAACGATAATTGTTTTGGAGCTGGACAGGATAATCACACAGTACGATAGCGGATCAACGTTTTACGTTTTTGGTTAAAATTGGAGAATTTTTAATGAAAATTTGACTATAACTTATTTGATGAAATTGTTTAGATGTAAGAGGGTTTTTTGGACTACTAAATCGATCTATGCAGTTACAATTTTTTTTATAGTTTGAAGGCAATTTTATTTTTAATTTCGACCAAAGATTGAATGGCCAAATTTCTGTTATTTCTGTGAAGACAGATTAGAAAAGAAGGAAAACTGTGAACTCCGCACGACCGTGAAAAAGAGAATGAAATTCGTAAAAAGGGCCATAATATCTTGCTATGTGACCAGGTTGGAATAAACAACTTCTTCTTAACTTCTTTGTAAGAATACGGAATTAGAACAGAAAGAATAATTGGATCCAACCTGAAAGGAATAGAGTTATAATTATAAACAGCATTGGCTTCCAACACAATACTTTTGGAAACAGTTTGAACTTTGAATTTGTCTTGGTTTTTAAAATATTTCAGATTTTTGTGTTTGATATCAATATAATACTAGCACAGCAGTTAAATAGCGGTTGGTTAATCATTAAAAGAATATATTATAAATTTTATTATTGATTAACAAATAAACTGTTGCGCTTCATTTATCTGGTGTTAATATTTTAATTTTTTGTCTTTTATCTGGTGTTAATATTTTGATTTTTGTTAATCACTTACGTGGCAATCAGTTAGCTATCAAAGTAATTTTTAAATATGATTAGGTAAATGTAAAAAAGTAAACACATAAACGGATGTCTTTATAATAGCTAGAAAGTTAATGATAGAAATCACAGCCATTTATTTTGTGTGAGTACTAAGAATATTCCAGCCATATTTAATCATGTCCATAGAAAACTTATTAAGCACTAAATCCCTATTAAATCTGCCCATTGTCAATAAATGTATGTCTTTCATCGCACTTTAATTTACTTTGAAGTACAACTCAACAACACTATACAATTAAAAAACACGGAAGATGTTTTCAAATGCTTCTATTCTTCTGCATGGTGTCATGTAAATCCCTGACGCTAATCCGATTGTATGTTCGCGTCATCTGAAGGTCTTGACCGTAGGTAGTGCCATCTAAAGGTCCAACCTAGGGTCATCTAAGGATTCAACCGTTCAACCACAGAGTCAACTGTTGGGTTTGTGGTTCTTCTTTTCAATGACCAAAACTCACAATTAGGATAAATATAGTGTATTTAAATGCTTTGTAGAAAGAAAGGATACTTCTGGTAATGATCAATATAATCAATATAAACTGTGTAGCATAATAATTAATGTTAGATAAACTTTTTTTCCGTAAAGAAAAAAGTCTACGATTTTATTTATAAAACAAAAATACAATACATAGATATTTGGAGCATTCAAAAGAGATCTTACAAGCTATGATAATTTTAAATAAATCATCATGTTTTTCACTATACTCTAGACCAAAATTAACAAAAGATTTTTTAACAACTCAAAAGTTTTTTCATGATCTCAAAGAAATTTTATGAAAAATCCTTCTCCTCTTATTTCTCTACTAAAAAATCGAAAATCGATTTAGAACCACAAATTATGAGTATATTCAAAGACAATCCCCTTGAGCTATTTTTGAAACCCAAAAAGTTCCATGATCCATCCTTGTTCAATCTTTTGAATGCTATCCTTTTCTTGTCACAGAGATGTGTGTGAGAAAGCTTATAGAAGACACTAAATATCACTATACATAGTTTATAATGTGAAATTCCTTAGTATTATTTCCTTCCTCATCCAGTGAATTGCTAGCAGGGAATCCCTAAATATTTGTATGTGTGAGACTCCACTCTCATGAGCCAGTGTCAAAACTAGTTTGAGATTCATCCATTCATAGTAATTATTTGTGTATTGGACAATGCTTGAGGCTCCATCAAAGAAAGCCCAAGGAATGGTCTTATTAATTTCCACTTCCTTGGAGTTACCATCATTTTGTTTATCCTGAACTTTTAAATATGCATTTAGTATGTTAATGTTTAGTTCCTTAACAACACAGTCGAAGGGTAGTGACTCTTTGTTTTCAAACAACTTCAAATTTATGGCCGCTCCCCAAGCTATTTTTAAGGGAAGGGATCTAACCTTTTTTTAGTTCTTGTTGGCACACCACATCCTAAAGGCCTATTCAATATTTTCTCCTACCCAAACATTTTGGCACCTTAACATCTTTTCCACTTCCTTCGACACTTTCATTTTAATTGGGAAAGTCACGATGATATGAGACTGCACCATCGAGATCTAGAAAACAATATTTTTTGTGGAATATCCTAGGTAGGAATCCTATTGTTAAAGATCAACCACATGAAATTTTTTGATTTTGAAGAGATATTTAGTTTCCATATAACTCCCCACCACTAGGCATGTAAATATTCTCTTACCTACGCAGCACGAGATTTATATCCCAATTTTGGTACATATACCCCTGATGGGTTTAGAGACCAGACCAACTAATCGTCCTTCTCTCTAATTTTAGCATTGATATCTTTTAAAGAATCTGTGTATCTATACCATTCTCCTTCATTCTCTTCCCTAAGGCCTAACTCCCTCCAGGACATCCAAGCTTGGTGCAATATGGTTGTCTTATCTCAATTCACAACCTATCGTAACATATAATAACTTCCACTTTGGAGCTCACAAATGAATTGATGTGATAGCCTATGCATGTACATTTGTTGGCAACCTAAGGGTTCATATCTATTTGCACTCTATCACCTTTGCCCACTTGCCATATCAACCAATTTCCTAGCAAATGAAAAGATGACTTTAGAACTTTCCACACAATGTTTGAAGAATTGTGTACTCATTTTCTAGGATTTATTATACATTCCTCTACATGTCTCAGGCAATGCGTTTTTATTTTACAATTTGCACCCACAAGTCATTTCCTTGGATTAACCTCCATACATTCTTTGTTGTAAGTACTTTTAAAAAGAAGAATGGGTTCTTTAGACCCCAATCATATTTTTCTTTTGGTAATGCTATTTAATTTTTCCATGAAGCCAAAGAAAAAACTTTTTTTATCTTGTTTCCCATACCAAAAGAATCTGTAACATAACCACCTTATAGATCCCATAAATCCTTTAGGAATCCATGACAACAATATCCAGTAAACTGGAACTACTTCCATAACAACTTTGATCAATACCAATCGTAGCCCCCGAAAAATCCACCTATTACACCATATATTAAAAGTTGTTTTTCCACTTTAGTCATCAACCATTGTCAATCACCTTTTTTGTATATAATTGGTTACAAATGAAAACCAAAGTATTTCAAGCCAACATCTAAGTCTACCAGTTGGTAAGGAAACATGTGTAATGGATATCTTCTCCTGCAAAGTAATATGCCACAAAGATTTTGGTGATTTTTGTAGGTTTATTATTATTCCTTTTATCTTTATAGAACAATTCAATGATATATCTAAACTTAATATCCCTTCTACATCCCTCATAGATAATCAAATCAAGATGTCATCAACCAACACTAACTGAATAATATTGCATGAATTTAATATTTGGACTCCCTTGAAACCACCTTGAAACTACCATTTTCAATGACCTCTTTTATAATACTACTCAATCCTTGAAACTGAATTTTTCTTCCCTCGAGAAACCCAAACTATTCTTAAGAGGTTTTCCATGATATGATCCTTTTTAATCTTCTTGCAATTAACTTGGAGGTGATTCAATATATACAAATGGATAAGGAGATTGACTTGAATTTTCAAAAGGATGTTGGATTGTCATCCTTGTGAATTAGAGAAAGGAATGTATTGTTGAATGGTCCTAGCATTTTGCTAGTAGTTTTTGTGGCCTCTACCACCCTCAATAAATATTTTCCTATAAAATCAAAGCATCCTAAAAAAATTCTACATGGAGGCCATTAGGCCTTTGATTTTTGTCCATTTGGAAAATTTGAAGAGTATAAAGGAACTCTTCTTTTTTTATGAACCAATGTTTTCATACTAATAAAAAATAACTGAATAAAAATCCACTTCGAGGGGGGAACCTAGTTTTACAATACACTCAATGTATAAGACAAGACATCATTGGAGTAGTTTATTCTAGCTCTAGATCTTGTGATGATTCTATGTTTTTATTTTCAAAATTCTTCTTTTCTTGTTTCAATATTTTAACCTCATCTAATAGTTTTTAATTATTGTTTTGTAATCCACATCTTTCTTCATCTTTTTTTTTTCATTTCTTCTTTTGACTCATCCTTTTTCCCACTTCCCTTTGTTATTATCTCCCTATTTTAGTTTTTTAACCTCCTTAATGAGTACTTCTAATCCATAAATGGTGGGATCATAGCCCGTCTGTCTCCTCAACATGGAAACCAACTAAATTCTAATTGTGTCTTTATCCAATCTTTCATCACAAGACAACTAAAAATTCATTCACAATAAGAAAAGTCCTTATACTAAATTAGATTAATCTTTCATGGAGCAATGGGTCCAGGTGACTCAACTATTTACCAATCATTTAAGTTGCTAAGCACAAGGGAAAATGAAATCGACCAATGAGATATAATCACACAAGATCTTGTTAAATATTGTGCACAACTTTATTTTATCATGCACAACTTTATGCTTCTTTAATCGACTGTATGGTCCAATAGTGTTGTCAACTCTCACTTAGGAATGAAATATTGCCCGTAGCCTGGAGAAAAACATTACTACACCACCATCCAAAATTTGAATGCCCAAGAAGCACATGTGGTGCATGGAATTAGAGGAGGGGCACCAATGAAGAGTTGGATGCCGAGTTGGAGGCTAACGACACATGCACAACTCAAATTCAAAGCTAGTGAGGGATGGGACGCTGAAAGAGATTGTACATCGCATGGGCATCCAATGAACCATATATGGTCTAGACACCTAGGGAGAACATATTGGCCATGGGAACTTGAGGATATCAACCAACGATTCTTGGAATTCCTAGAGATAATGTTTAGGGTGTGGGAATTGTGGACAACAAGAGAACGATTTGTGGGACACCTAGAAGCGAGGTTTAGAGAGTGGGTTGTAAGGAGAGTACAACCAACAAACGAATAGCTATGGGGAGTGAGAAAAAAAAAGTCTCAATAACTACAATAATAGGATTATCAACTACCTAGTAAGTAGAAAAAAATCTCAAGGGGGACCATCGATTCCAAGAAATAGAATCAATTCGACAATGGTAAACAAATAGCTATTAGGTTTTTTTTTCACCATTAACCAATGAATTGTGTTAACTAAACTCTCACAGAGAAAATTATTGAGTCCTTAGCTCGATAAATTCTCAACAAATGTAAGTTAATTAGTGAACAGACATTAATGTGCAACCATAACTCAATGAACTATTTTATTGTGTTCAGAGAATCCATTACAAAGAGGAGTGATCTATACACGATAAAAAATCTTATGCATTGTTACTCACAAGAAGACCAAAATTGTAGACAACCAGGGTTTCAGGACACTTTTGCTCATTGTGGATAAGATTCTCAACTCCTTTGTCCATCAACTTTGAGCAAGCTTCCCTTCGAGCTCTTATCCTTCTCGTTCAAGCGTTTTCTTTTCCCCCAATTCTCTTCATGTCTCCCATTTCCCTCTTCACTACAACCTTCATTATTTTAATGTGATACCTTTGGAAGGCCAACAATCACATGGTTCATTTCCACTCATCATTTTCCGAAAAAAAAAGACAAAATAGAATAAAAATATTTCAAGTACAAGTTTATTGCAATTTTACAAAATGTTTTGGGTGAGGATCCAACTCAGATCACACATCCCCATTTGCATGATTTTGGTCCCCAAAAGCTTCAAATCCTTTAATATTCTTCTTCTCCTATAATCAAGAAGAATTTGGAAAATATCAAAGAAAGGATGCATCCACTATAGGATGGAAGATAAGAGTTGAGTAAGTGTTTCCTTTGGCATAACCATGTTGTCCTTCTCATGGATATGGATTACATTCACTATTGCAACAGGTCATTATAAAACTAATTCTCCTTGGGATACAAGTGCAAAATAAATCTCTTTCCCATTGACCTTGACTCTCCAATATTTCTTCTTGGATGTTCGGTTCTTGGGATGGAGTTCCAAGTGAAGCCTCCAACATTTGGCCTCCAAATGTCTAGTTAATATACAATACTAGAAATAGTTCATGCATGAGTTGCTTGGCATTCTAGAGTGCCAACAATATCTATCCTTATGATCCATTTTCTTGCAAAGTAAACAAGTTATTCCATACTTCTTCAGTTTTTTATGATGCTTGTTGTCTTGTTTGCTTGGTCCCCAAAGATTTGGAGAAAATATGGATGGAAAAATCATCACTTTGTTGCCCTCTTCCAAGATTCTACAAAAAACATTTGAGTGGCTTGTTGCACATGGTTTATTTTCCGGTTCCTCTTGCCTTGATGAAAGTGTACTGAGTTGCAATTATGTTGGCTTCTTGTCCACTGAATCCCAGGCCTTGTTGCTTGGACCTCTATTGAGATACAATGGGAATCCAAATTCCTTGGACTTCTTTTCCTAGCCCTTGGACATTATATCCCATTTTCCTCACGATCTTGGAACCAATTCCCCTAGTGTTCTTTTTAAAGTCACCAAAATTCTCCTAAGGAAGTATTTTTGAAGGTGAGTTTACCATGTTTTCCTATGTCATGGTACTAGCTTCAACAATGGAAATGGAAGGGGATTTCTTGGTCTCCTAGACATTCTCTTCTAGCTTCTTCAATTCCTCTTTCTTCACTGCTAGGTCATGGTATATGTGAGTAGTGACCTTGGTGAACCTATCCTCTTGACAATTATCCATCTCAATGAATTTCTCCCCCAACTACAAGAGCTTAAATATTCTCATGTATAATTCTTCCCTCATGGTGGTGAAGGAATCATAGCACTTGGAAATCTCTTTCTCCAACTCATATGTTCTCTGTCTCCAATACCAAGTTTCTTTTATTTTCCTATTGAAGTCTATCAACTCTTCCAACTTCTCCCTATTCAATGCTTTTCCCATGGGAGCTGCTTCAAGGTCTCTAATGAACCTACTATTATATCATCTAATTTGTAAATGGTGGGCTTATAGCCCATCCATCTCCTCAACACTACAAGGAAAAGACCCTCTAGCGGAGTTTTTTTATAGAAGCCCCTATAAAAATAGCCCAAAAATTTGTTTATAGCGGAAGACACTAGCAAAATAAAGTGGGCGAAGGTTTTAGCGGATGTTTTTTTATGGTGCTTTTATAAATACATAACGCACCGGTGCATTTTCTACTACGTATGAATCAATGCTCTAAAAAATGGTGCAACATGGTAGGGTTATTTAAAAAAATATATATACTCTGGTTTGCTACTTAAATACTGACGCACCAGTGCGAACCATTGCTCTAAAAATGACACACCGTGGTAGGGTTATTTAAAAAAAATACTCTGGTGCACTACTTAAGTACTAACGCATCGGTGCATCTAATAATTGAGCTCACCGTAATAGGGTTAAATAAATGAAAACAATTATCGGTCGTAAAATTCATTTTTACCCTTTTCATTGTTGTAGATATCTCGAGCACCGGTGCAACTTTTGCCTCTCTAAAGCGCCCTGCCATCGGTGCTTCCCTTTATTTCCTTCCTTCGATCTGTTGCTTAGTGTGTGGATTTCAAATTTTTCCAAATGATGGGAAAATTTGGTTTTTTGTACTATGTGGAAACCATGCCTCCTTGATGAGGAAATGTCCAAGTAATCTATTTATTTCTTTATAAATTAAATTTTTAGCGGATTAAAATTCAAAATTCAGTTAAATTTTCATTGTTTTAAAAAAAAATTCTGCTCGGTGCATTCGAGTCATTTGTCTCGCACTACAGATGGTGCACCCTAAACATTTATAGGGTGCATCGAAACACCATGCTTAATTTTTTTCGGCGGTGCATTTGTAAAATCTAACGCAGCGATGTGTTGGGTAAAATTTAGTGCACCAATGCGTAAATTTACTGAAGCACCACCTAAAATAATATAGTTGATTTTTCGCAGTGCGTCGAAATAACGTTAACGCACTGGGGTGTTATGTTAAAAAATGCATCACATAAATAATATATATTATTTTATGGGGCACATTAGTAAACTTATGCACCGGTGTGTTAATGATTACCCAATGCACCGCCATAAAAAAATAGAGCCTAAATGCCAACGTACTGTAATTATCAATTTAAAAAAAAATATTGGTGTGGTGCATTGCCTTTCCTGTAATGCACTGGTGCATGTGGGAAAAGTCTATGCACTGCAATGACAATTTTTAAAAAAATGGCTTTATAGTGCTTTAATATTTTAATTTTTTACTATTTTAGGTGGTGCATCGGTTAACCTTAACGCACCATGCGGTAAGCTTATATAACGCACCGCATAAAATAATATAACAAATTTTATATCATGTGTTATGTCACATGTGCACACCATATATGGTGGTCACAAGTAATATATGCACCACAGATGGTGCTTGACTATTTTTTGGGCCCACCAGTGATGAAATTTACTTATTTTTTGAAGAAAGTTATTTTTCCGTTAAATTTCTCATTTACTAATTTTTTTTTATGTTTTATGTATGAGGGTGATGTATTTTATATATTAATCATGCAGAGATGTTAGTGGAGAGAGCAACAAAAATAGTAGGAGAAGAGGGTTGACTTGTACAATGTTGTATGGGATTGGGAGGTGAGGGAGAGGGAGGGGAATTTGTACCCTCATCCTATTACTGCTGCGACTCAAGTCCTCTTGAGGAATGTAGGCCTCCTTAAGTACTATGACGAGGATACATTCCTGAAGGGGAAATCCAGTTTCTTGGTGCAGATGATCCATCGATGGGATGTCCATCAACAAGATTTATGCGTCGATATTGATCAGTGGTACCAACCCACTAAGGAGGATATATATTTTAGCATAGGGCTATCCAAGAGAAGGGAGAATTTTCCTTAGTTCCATAATGTCCCAGTCGGTGTTGCATCAAAGATTCATCTCATGTAATCTCAGAGATATATTGGGGTTGATGTACTTTCTCCAACTACTTTTCATGTGTCTAGTGGAAAACTATGGATAGCTTCTTTCGATGCAGAGGAGGTTAGGTGCCCCTCATTATTAGTGACGACCATTGCACACTTTACCAGTGATGGGAAACACATTAGTTTCACTCTTTTTTATTATTTTTATTCTTTGGGAGAAAGGCCATGATGTATTAGATGGTCTGACACTTTTTGCAGTAGTTTTGTATAGCTCTAGATAGATGTTGTGCTATGATACATGGGAGGAAAAACTTCCCTTTTCCTTCAGAGTTGTTTTATTTATTTTTTGAGAGGTTTCTGGAGACGAGGCCTATTTTTTTCGATCATCCTTCTAGGTCTATGACTCAGGTACGGTTGCCCATGTGGGGGGAGATGATGCCCAAGAAGGGCCAGATAAAGTTTTCGACCAGAATTTCCACTAACACATTAAGGATACTACCCATGGAGGCCAATCACATGTTCATGATGGTGTTGTGTCCTTACACGGCGTTTGATTGGAGAGGATGTATGAATATCCTATTCACACCATATGAGCCACTAGATGATAGAGGTAATATCAATGTTTTGTTAAAATTAATCTAGTTTCATTTTACTCTCTTACTTAATTAGAATAAAATTAATTCTAACACGTTCTTTAACTTGTTTTTATTAAATTTTTTAATGAAACTATCGGATTATTATTGTGTATTATATATTTTGCATATATTGGCATATTCCTTGGGGACGTGCCTCATCCCCCACCATATGCGGATGAGGAGATGCCCGAGGCTGCGAAGGGTTAGGGTCCTCGAGTGCAGATACCTAACATGCACCATAGGTCGGATACTAGATTCAAGTTGGAGTTGGTCGACCAAATTTGTGCACTTTTGGTTCTGATGGGAGTCTGTATTGTGTTGATGTAAGAAATGAAGGAAGATCCTATGATCTTGGATATTTTGAGGGGGATGTCGCATGATATGATGTCTCTTATGCATCATATCATCAGACCTACTAGGCTACTAAATGAGAGAAAGGTTGTCGATGATACACACTCTTCCTCTAGTACCCATTCGTCCAATACACATTCGTCTAGTACCCCTTCATCCAATACCCCATCGAATAATGAGGGTGGTCATGATCCTTCTCCATGTCCTCCTCTCCTCCATCACCTCACCTAGATGAGCAAGCATCACCTATTCCTCCACCACCTGTTTCTCATCAGAGAGTCGACCAACCACCTCCTCCTCCACCTCCTACTTTTCCTCATAGATTCGACCAACCACCTCCTCCTCCACCTCCTATTTCTCCTCAAAAATTCAACCAACCACCTCTTGATATTCCACTTCCTCCTGACCATCCATCATATTCTACTACAAACCATGCCTCCTCTACTATTGTAGATATGATTATCACATCGGTTGGACCAGATATGTTATAGCAAGAAATCTTATCCACTGTCTCATCACTCCAATAATCCCCTATTTTCACAAACGTTGGGTTCTCTATTGTCCCTATATTTACTCTTTGAGTATTTATTGGTTGTGTGTATGCAATAGACTCAAGATATGGTCCTTATACTGTCCATTCTTCTTTTTTTTCAGGTACTTTCACATTCCTTTGATCCTCCTCATCATGTTCTTCCTTCACAACATTGTAACACTCCAATAACTCATAGACAATCATAGAATCCTTGTGCACATCGCAAACTAGTACCACCTCCGTCGACCCTTCTTCTGAAAAGATCTTGGTTTGAATATCCTGTAACGCTGCATCCAGTAAGGGGGATTTATGTTGAAATGTAAATGTTACTGTGAACCTCTGAACCAACTCATCTCATCTTGTTGTTTCTCCGCATATTTCCAATTCCAAATAAATTTTTTTTGGAATTATATCAAGTGTATGTATAAATTTGTGCATCCATTCCTGTTAGAAAAATAGGACTGTGGAGAAATAAAATAAAACAAATGTGGAAATAAAATACATAAGACACACAATACAATAGAGACACAGATATACGTGGTTCACCCAGTGTGGGCTATGTCCACCAGAGAAATTTCCAGGTCCTTCCTTTATTATTATCCATCAAATGAAGGGATACAACCTACAACAAACCCACTGTAACTTCCTCTTCTTTCGCTCACAGTATCCTATCTCAGAATACAATATTCGCCATATTCCATAGTCATAATACATTTCCCTCATAACAGAGGGTTGCTTTCTAGGTCAAAAAACACTAACATAATTTCTACTGTTATATCTGCGACCTTATAATGAATGGTCCAGATTTACAATGAAATTACAATATACATTTACAAGGCAATTTTTCCTTCGAGGGACGCTACCCCTGAACCCCTGCCGGGGGCTCGCTTTCCCCTGGACCCCACAGAGGGGGTAACCCCCCTCTGCACTCCCCCGCGTGGAAGAGTGTACATAGTTCTGGGGTGTAAATACTTCATGGGGTATAAACATAGCTGAAAACAAAAGGCCTCTGAATCAGGAAGATAATCAGGCTCCATAACCAATAATCTCCCACTTGGAGACTGATCTCAACAACTCCACCACTGTTGTATATGTTGGACTCTAAACCTTCTTGGACCTGGAAAATTTCTCATTTTCATATTCATTCTTGAAGACCAACTGAAACCGAGTAGGAAATCAGTTTCTCCCTGTTTACTCCCTTTGTTATCATATATGTAGGATTCTGGCTAGTGTGTATCTTTTCCAACTTCAAATGTCCATCTTCCAAGGCAGATCGTATGAAGTGGTACCTCAATTGTATATGCTTAGTCTTAGAATGGAAGGTTGATTTCTTTACAAGATGAATGGCACTCTCACTATCACAGTACAACCTGTTATTCTCATGTTTCTTTCCCAATTCTTCCATAAACCTCTGTAACCAAATCATCTATTTACTAGCCTCTGTAGCAACAACATAATCTGCCTCTGTTGTTGAAAGTGAAACAACCTTTTGCAGTTTTGAAATCCAACTTACTGTTGTTCCACCTATAGTAAAAACATAGCCTGTGGTGCTCCTCCTACTTTCTTTATCACCTTCCATATTTGAATCAACATATCCCTGTAGAAAAGTGTCTAAACCTCCAAAACATAATGCATGAGTAGAAGTACCTCTAAAATACCCGAGAATCCACTTTATTGCCTCCCAATGTTCTTTACCTGGATTTTTCATATACCTGCTCACAACTCCCACTGCATGTGGAATATCGGGTCTTGTGAAAACCATTGCATACATCAAGCTGCCAACTATTGATGAATAAGGGACCTTCGACATGTATTTTATCTCCTCCTGTGTCTTGGGACACATTTCCTTAGTTAATTTGAAATGGCTGGTCAAAGGTGTACTAACTGGTTTTTCATTCTGCATTCTAAACATCTCCAACACCTTCTCTATGTACTCACCTTGAGACAATGTCAATTTACGATTTTTCTTGTCTCTTATTATTCTCATACCAAGGATTTTCTTTGCAACACCCAAATCCTTCATCACAAATGAATTAGATAATTTCTTCTTGAGCACATTTATATCCTGCATATTAGAGCCTACAACAAGCATGTCATCTACATACAATAGCACGATAATATAGCTTCCATTTTCTAGATTTTTGAAATAAACACAGTGATCAGAATGGCATCTACTATAACCCTATTCTATCATAAACCTGTCAAACTTCAAATACCACTGCCTTGGAGCTTTCTTTAGGCCATACAAGCTCTTCTTCAACCTGCATACCAAATTATCCTTCCCTTTGACCTCATACCCCTATGGTTGTTGCATATAAATCTCTTCCTGCAAATCCCCATGGAGAAAAAATATTTTAACATCTAATTGTTCAAGATGCAAATATTCTATTGCCACAAGACTTAAAATAGTCCTAATTGAAGTCATTTTAACAACAAGAGAAAATATTTCATCAAAATCTATACCTTTCTTTTGTGCAAACCCCTTTACAACAAGTCTAGCCTTGTACCACTTTATTCCTCCATCTTCTTCCTTCAACTTGTAAACCCATTTATTCTACAATGCTCTTTTTCCTGCAGGCAACTGAACCAAGTCCCAAGTATGGTTATTTACCAAGGAATCCATTTCCTCTTTCATGCCTTTCTCCCACTTGTTTTTGGTGTCTACATGCAATGCCTCTTCATAACATTCTGGTTCAGCAGAATCAATCAACAATAAATAATACAATGAAGGAGAGTATCGTTCAGGGGGTATACTTAACCTGGTAGATTTTCTAACAACACTTGCAGGTGTTTGAGGTACATGTTGCTCCTGTTGTTGTACATTTTAATTTTCTGGTTCCTTTGGAATTTCTTTTTTAGTGATCTCATCAAGCACCATGTGTTCTTGTTTTTCTTTTTCTTGTTTCTTTCCCTACAACTGATCTTTGTACATGACCTTCTCATTGAATATGACATCTCTACTCCTAATGATTTTTTTATTTTCATAATCCCATAAGCGATAACCAAAATCATTAACACTGTATCCAATAAAGGTACACTTTTTGGATTTTGCCTCAAGCTTTGTTCTATTTTATTTATCAATATGGACAAATGCTTCACAACTAAAAGTTTTCAAAAAAGAATAGTTTACCTTTTTTTCCTATCCATTCCTCCTCTGGAATTATACCATCCAAAGAGCTTGAATTTCCTCTGTTTATTAAGTAAACAACAATATCTACAACATCTTCCAAGAACTGTAAGGGAAAACTAGCATGCAATTTCATATTCCTTGCACGCTCCATGATTGTCCTATTCATCCTTTCTGACACACCATTTTCTTGTGGTGTTCTTGGAACTGTATTCTCTATACGAATCCCATGGTATGAGAAGTAATCATAAAACTCCTTGTTGCAATATTCACCTCCATTATCTGATCTGAGACACTTCAAAAATTTACCTGTCTCATTCTCAACCAAAGCTTTTCATTTCTTAAAAGTATCAAAAACATCGGATTTTTGTCGAATGCAATAAACCCAAGTTTTTCTAGTTGCATCATCAATAAAAGTAACATAGTAATGAGAACCACCAAGATATGATACCTGAGCTGGTCCCCATACTGTATGCACAAGCCCTAACCTTTCATTCTTCTTTTCTTTTCCGACTCTAAGAAATCTGACTCTCTTTTGTTTTCCATAAACACAATGATCATAGAAGTCCAAATCAATTTGTTTAAGATTTGGAAACAAATTTCTTTTGTGAATTATCTGCATTCCCTTCTCACTCATGTGACCAAGACTATGATGCCACAGTGTTGTATCCACTCCTGTAGAAGCTAAAGAGATAGAAGAGTCAGTATTACCAGTACATAAATACAATGTACCTACCTTCTCTCCTTTTACTATCACCAATGATCCTTTGATGACCTTCCACGTGTTATCTTTAAATATGGATATACAACCTTCACTTGCCAACTGCCCTATTGAAATTAGATTTTTCCTTAATACTGGAACATGTCTTACCTCTTTCAACAACCATTGGTTTCCATTGCGTTGCTTTATTTTTACCTTTCCCATTCCAACAACTTTGCATGGTGCATCATCACCCAAATGAACTTGTCCAAAATCACCTTGAACATAATCTAGAAAATGTTTCCTATGGGGTGTGGCATGAAATGAAGCCCCTGAATCTACTACCCAAGACTCGGAAATATTATCTACAGAAAGAATCAAAGCATCTTGTAACACATCACCTGTTACATTTTCTTCCTGATTTCTCTCCTCTTGTCCATCTCTTTGTTTCTTTGGAGCTCTGTAGTGTTTCTTTAGATGTCCTTTCTTCCCACAATTCCAACACTCTATCTTTCCAAGTCTGGATTTGGATCTTCCCTTCCTAGAATTCCCGCGGTTCCCTAGGGCCTTTCCTCTATCCTTTTGTCTTCTCTTGTTCTCCATGTTCAATGCATTACCTGATGTATCACCTGTGCTTTTCCATCGCATTTCCTCACTAAGGATAACACCAACAACATCATCAAATTTTAAAGTATTTGAACCAAAGACAGAGTTACTTACAACCATGACCAAGCCACTTCAGCTTTCTGGCAATGAGCACAAGATTAAAAGATTCGTAACCTCATCATCAAAGTCCACTTTTACATAAATTAGTTGATTAGTAATCGTATTAAAATCATTTAAATGATCTGCAATAGACCCACCTTCTGACATCTTCATATTAAATAATCTCTTCATTAGAAAAACCTTATTGGACGGCGAGGTTTTTTCATACAATTTAGCCAATTCATCCATCAAAGCCTTCATTGTATTTTCTTTCGAAATATTGAAAGCCACGGATGCTGCTATTGTAGGAAAATCTGCCTGCGGACAAGTAGATCGACCTCTAGAGCTTGACCTTAACCCTAGACAGAAAAATGCTTATCATGGACAATGACTTCCTTTCAAACCTATCTAAACTAATGCATGAGAAGGGAGGATGACAGAGGTACCTTTTAATCGACGTTTGTCCCTGCACGCTCTGAGTTGCGCTCCAATCTTTTGCTCCTCGCTGAGAGCTGTGGACAAAACGAGATACGACCGCTTCCTACTCTATTGACATTAGCTTGAAAACATATCTATCATAAAATGATAAGTTCATGTAACATCAGACACAAACTAGAAAGAAACAGGCCAAGCGTGTCATATTAATGAGAATAACGACAACAGTACTTACAATCGTAGATGCGAATGCGACAGCTTCGTCAAGTCCTCTTCGTCTAACCCTTGCCTGAAAGGTCCACAACCTGGGTAACAACAGCTTCGATGATCAATCTCCTTTGGCTGACTGTAAGTTTCCTCCAAGATCATAAGTTTCACATATTCATTCTTCCCCCTTTCCACCATCATAGAGCCTGTTTATATAGATTAGGAAGGGCTTAACCTCTTGAGATATGTTTAGAACCAGTTGGGAACCTTCTCCATAGATCAGGGATCTGTTGATGAGAACAAGAATTCGAGCACAACTGCCTCCTAATCTCGAATGTCCCTTCCCTTATTCTTCTCAACGGGTTAACAATTGACCCAGATTAGGGAGCGCTCCTCCAAAAAGGGTATCAGAGCGTTGTAGCGCTCCTTTTGTGCCTTGGGAAAGAGCCAGCTCTCTTGAGGTGAGCAGCGCTCCCCCAGAAGGGCTTAAGGGAATTATAACGCTCCTTGAATCATAGCAGAGGAGCGCCAGTGCTTCTGCAGCTATAGCAGGGAAGCGCTCCCCCTCCAAATCAGTGTTTCAGGGCCTCTTTCAGGTGTCAAGAGCTATTTGATTCCAGTGGATCAGTTCCTTACCTTCAAATCAGTCATATGAGGTGTCATAAGTGTCTCCTTATTGTCGTTATCACAACATCATCTCTGAACATTGTTTGCGACACTAATGATCAACTTGCGACACTTGCGAAAGTTGTAGGGAAGATGCGACACTTACGATGATTGATAGGGACAATGCGACACTTATCCATCTGAGCAATTTCGACGTGTAACAGAATGCCCCCCAAAGTATGAAGTCAGAAGATGCGAACTGATGACTGAAATACTTTGTAGACGCTCAAGCAAGGGTATAGACTCAGAGAACCGGACAAAAGCTGCACACAACCATCCAACAAATGTTATGACATGTTTCAAAACCCAAGGCAGGCATACCTATGCTTGGATGTTTCAAGACTCAGTAGGATATGGCCACCATAAAATACACTGCGGATCCATAATTGCATTGATAAAAAA
>ML778823.1:851782-862269 GCA_009831015.1 Picea engelmannii | reverse complement strand
TATATATATATATATATATATATATATATATATACAGTTTCGAGTTTTTATGATGCCAATGGTTTATACATGATGATGTCTGTGGTGTGTTTCAATTTACATGTAATGTACATTTTTTTCTTTCCTTGAATCTTATCTGTGGGCTAAATACCGATCCATGATGTAATTGTCTAACGAATCTGAAACACTATTAAGTTCTCGTGGAATATGTCTGTATTCAATGTAATCGAACATTCGTTCGAGACGGCGAACTTGCAAGTGTAGGCGTAGCAGGATAGGACTACGGATAGCGTATATGCGGTTGAGTTGACAGACCACAAGCTGGGAGTCTAAGTAAACAATGATACGAGAGATACCTAGGGAGGAGGCTTGGGTCAACAATCCAATGACAGCATGATATTCTGCCATATTGTTGGTTGCTGGTCCTAAACAGATGCCTCCTGAACTCACCACCTCGTCAAACTGATAAATAACCCATGCCGCTGAGGCAATATTACGGGTATGTCGGCTGGCGCCATCCGCGAACCCAAAGAAGATAGGAAAGGCAGACGTCATCTGCGCATGAAAACACAGGCACAGTCATGAGTGGCAACGGTAAAGACTTGAGCACGCGAAAGAAAAGACACACCAAACTATAATACAATAATGTACAAAGTACCCATGCTAGGTGATCTAGGCATAGTACTTCTTAAGGTAGAGTATGTTTCGGGGATCTCCCAGGGAAATTCCATCATGGTCTACTAGTTCATAAGCACCTTTGTGTAAAACACACTTCACAATGTAAGGACCGTGCCACATAGATTCTAACTTTCTTGTTCCCAATTTATCGTGTGCTTGGTCATAAACGAGGACTAAGTCTCCTTCTGCGAAGGCTCTAGGTTGGACGGACTTGTCATATTGACTCTTGATTCGTTTCTGATGTGCTTCATTAACGAGAGCAACATCACGGCGTGTTTCGTCCAGCTTGGATAGGTATAAGAATCGTTCTTCTTCTGCGGAAGTATGGGGCAGGAGTTCTACTTTCAACTTGAGTGATGGGATTTCACACTCGATTGGTAGGACGGCCTCAATGCCATAGACCAACTGGAAAGGAGTGAATCCAGTTGAGGTTTTCACAGACGTGCGATAGGCCCAGAGAGCAGAAAACAGTTGTAAATTCCACGATGTCTTGTTCTCCCCTACCATGCATTGGATCATGGTTTTTAGAACTTTGTTAATAGCTTCTACTTGCCCATTCGCTTGAGGGTAGTAAGGGGACGAGTTTTCATGACGAAAACCCAATTTGACATGTAACTCGCTCATCATTTGGTTTTTGAAGTGTGCACCATGGTCGGTGACAATGGCATGTGGTATACCAAAACGAGTGATAATGTGGTTAAAGAGGAATAGAGCTGCAGTACGGCCATCGTTCAGGAAGGTAGGCATAGCCTCAACCCATTTTGTGAAATAATCGACGGCAACGATGATGTAACCGTGCCCCCCGGCTGAGGTAGGCTTACACTGCATGAAATCAATACCCCATTTGGAGAAGGGGCCGATGGCAATGATGGGGTGCAGCGCAGTGGGGTGGGTGCGTGCCTTCTTGTTAAATATTTGGCAGGGTGGGCATTTTTTGACAGCCTCGATGCAATCTTTGAAAATTGAGGGCCAAAAGTAGCCGGCACGTAAGATTTTTTGGGCTGTGTCCATCCCGGAAAGGTGACCACCACAAGCGCCAAAGTGGCAATCGTTCAAAACGCGTTCAGCCTCTTCGTGAATCAAACATCGTCGAAGAATGGTGTCAATACCACGACGATACAAAGTGTCTCCGAGGATGAGGTAACGACGAGAGTGGTGACGGATGCGTTGACGCTCTTCTTGAGAGATATTTGGCTGGAAGCATTGAGTTTGAAGGTAGAGGAGAATGTCTCCATACCAAGGGTTAGAGGTGCTGATGAGGAAGAGAGACTCATCTGGAAGAGTGTCTCTAGGCTCAATGTTTTCATCAGCACTTGGGAGAGCACAGATGAGCTGAGCAAACACCAGGGATTTTTTGGCTTTAGCCTTCGCAAACTCGAGATCCAATTCTTGGAGAATCACGATCCATTTCAAATATTTACCCCCAAGTACTTGATGTGTTAAGACGTGGTACATGGGGTTGGAGTCTACGATTACCGTGGTGGTGCGTAATAGGATGTAGTGGCAGAATCGTTGGACAGCAATGACAGCTGCCATAGCCAGTTTCTCGACATGCGAATACCTGAGTTCGGGTCCAGATAAACTCTTTCTTAGATAATAAATTACGTGTTCTTCATCGTTAGCGTCTTCTTGAACCAACACCATCGCAATGGTGGAAGCAGAAGTGGCCAAGTAAAGGATATAATCCTTTGTATAGTCGGGAGGATGTAACAAAGGAGTGTGTGTCAAAGCGTGCTTGAGAGAATCGAATGACCGTTGGGTGGTGTCATCCCAGATGAAAGGGACGTTCTTTTGCAGTAGCCACATGAATCCCTTAGTAATCTCGGCGTAATTGCAGATGAAACGGCGGAGAAAGTTTGCTTTGCCCTGCAAACTTTGGAGTTGGGTTAAGTTGGTGGGTGGGGGTAAGGCTAGAATGGCCTTGATTTTTAGGGGATCCACCCTGATCCTGTCTTTGGAGACGATGAAACCGAGGATTCTGCCGGATTCGACAGCGAAAATGCATTTATGTGGGTTCAGACGAATACGATAGAAGCGACATCGAAGAAAAATTGCCCGCAAGTGACCAATGTGATCGGGTCGGTTGGATGAATGGGCGGGTAAATCATCGAGGTAAGGTTCTGCGATATGTTTGATGTCGTGGAAAGCATAGGACATGGCTCACTGGAAAGTAGCACCAACGTTTTTAAGGCCAAACGGTAGCTTCACTGATCAATCTCCTTTGGCTGACTGTAAGTTTCCTCCAAGATCATAAGTTTCACATATTCATTCTTCCCCCTTTCCACCATCATAGAGCCTGTTTATATATATTAGGAAGGGCTTAACCTCTTGAGATATGTTTAGAACCAGTTGGGAACCTTCTCCATAGATCAGGGATCTGTTGATGAGAACAAGAATTCGAGCACAACTGCCTCCTAATCTCGAATGTCCCTTCCCTTATTCTTCTCAACGGGTTAACAGTTGACCCAGATTAGGGAGCGCTCCTCCAAAAAGGGTATCAGAGCATTGTAGCGCTCCTTTTGTGCCTTGGGAAAGCGCCAGCGTTCTTGAGGTGAGCAACGCTCCCCCAGAAGGGCTTAAGGGTGTTATAACGCTCCTTGAATCATAGCAGAGGAGCGCCAGCGCTTCTGCAGCTATAGCAGGGAAGCGCTCCCCCTCCAAATCAGTGTTTCAGGGCCTCTTTCAGGTGTCAAGAGCTATTTGATTCCAGTGGATCAGTTCCTGACCTTCAAATCAATCATATGAGGTGTCATAAGTGTCTCCTTAGTGTCGTTATCACAGCATCATCTCTGAACATCGTTTGCGACACTAATGATCAACTTGCGACACTTGCGAAAGTTGTAGGGAAGATGTGACACTTACGACGACTGATAGGGACAATGCGACACTTATCCATCTGAGAAATTTCGACGTGTAATAGCTGCGAGGCTCAGCCATATCATTCCTAGAGCCTTCCTATCAAGAATATCCCATTCTTCATCCTTCATAGTCGTCAACTTCTTTGCTACTCCACCCAATGGTAGGAATAGATCCTTCTGATATAAATAATATTCCATATGCATCTTCCATAACTGGTATTTTTGGTCGTTAAATGTTTTGACCCTAAACTTTCCATCTTCTAACATTGCTCCCACTCAAACCAGGAACCCTCCTTTCCTGTGAGTTACCTTTCGCTCTAATACTAGTTGTTAGAAAAACAGGACTGCGGAGAAATAAAATAAAACAAATGCAGAAATAAAATACAGAAGATACACAATACAATAGAAACACAGATATATGTGGTTCACCCAGTGTGGGCTACGTCCACCAGAGAAATTTTCAAGTCCTTCCTTTATTATTATCCAACAAATGAAGGGATACAACCTACATCAAACCCGTTGTACCTTCATGTTCTTTCTCTCACAGTCTCATATCTCATAATACAATATTCACCATATTCCATAGCCACAATACATTTCCCTCATAACACAGGGTTACCTTCTAGGGAAAAAAACCATAACATAATTTCTACCATAATTTCTAATTTCCTCCTCTACAAAACTTATTTTTAGAAGGACGTCACAGGCTAGACATAATACACAGTGTGGAAATGCCTGATTTCTGCAAGCTGTCCTAAACTTGGCTTGCAGAGTTTCCGCAGGCTACTCTATAGATAGGGTGCGATGGTGTTTGAATACTAAGGAAAGGACGAAGTTCATGAAGGTTCTAGAAGGGAATCTTCTAGAATATGAGGTGGCATTCATATGGTTGGGATCCTACTAGCTTCTCTGATTTGGTGGGATCATCCTAATATCTTTAACCATCTCTCCTTCTCCTATATAATGATGGATTTCTCATGGAAAAGGTTAAGCAAGTAAGCAAGAGAAAACAAGATCAAGTAAGGAATTTATGAAGGAATAGGCTGAGAATTGTGTGAGGAACTCTATTTCAATTAATGTTTGAGATCTCCATTTGACCATCAAGCTATTGTGGATCATCTTCATAAAATTTTGGAGCAAGTGTGTGTGTTGGAGCAAAGGGCCACCGAAAGGGAATCTTGCAACATCAAGGTTGTTTGGTTGTGTCTTCCACTTTTACTTAATATAATACGGTGGAATGTTTCTTTCCCATAAAATTATTCTCATTTTATTACATGACTCCTTGATCACATGTAAGTTTTCATTGAATATACTATTGTTTCTTTCACTTTGGTTGGTTTGTGTTTCATTGTAGATCCAATATCACAAGAGCACCAGAGCGAAACATGAACAACAAAGATATAAGGAAGCGATATTCAAAGGTATGTCATTCATCTCTTGTTTGATAGTAAACTCAATGATTAAATCTTAGGGAAAATGTCATGTCCTGTCTTGTTTTGTTCTAGATCGAGGTGGATCTAGGGAGATCAGTTTATGTCCGCATTCACCGATTTATCCAATAACAAAATTGCCGACTCCATTGGGGACATGACGTTTTTTGTTTTTTTGTTGTCCATTTGCCTTTATCCTACCTCTTTTAATTTTAATCCAGTCTATGAGTCTGTGGGGGATCCATCTAGAATCTTTGGATCTAAAAGTTATTTTAGACTCTTTTCCCTCTTTCCATTTTTCCTTTGTTTACAGGCGTTTCCGCACTGTATCCCATATATATCTTGTGGAAACCTTAGATACCTGCACCCTAACTTCTTAGACCAGTGCGGACTTTCCATAACCTACCCCATAGCTAGCTTGTGAAAACCTTTAATTCCCGCACTGTACCCTGCTATTGGGCTGCGACATTGCCTGTAATTTGTTTTGGATTGGGTCTTTTTGTCTTCTGCTGCCTAGTTTTTCTTTGATCACTTGGGAAGAACTTTTAGTGCTAGTACTTGATTGTTTTCTTAGTGTAAGACTTGTTGTTGATTGGTTTTTAGGGATTGAAATCACTTCTTCATCATTTTACAAGTTTTTGCTTCTTGATTTTTAACAACAAGGATATAATCTCCGATTTTGAGATCTAAGTGATTGATTGATAAAATCCTTTGATTTGATTTAAAGTGTTGGATTGTTTTACATTTTCTGGATTGCTTGTTGATTGAAAAATTATTTTCATTTTCATTTAGCAAAACACTTTCTCGTCATCTTCATTTTTATCTTCATTGAAAGTTTGATTTGGGTATTTGTTGAGTGTATCGATTTTCTTTGATTACTTTTCCTTTCTTCATTATATCCCTAAATTGGTTTTAGAAAGGAAGAATTAAAGTCATCTATTCTTTGTAGTGATCATTCATGAGAAAAAAAATTGCATTCAATTTTTTTTTACAAGAGAACAAATTGGAAAATTCCATTTCTTATGATTGTTTGAAATTGTGTTCATTCAAGAAAAAGGAATTATATTTCGTAGCTTTCGTGTTTTCCGAAGAAATAATTTCTCCCTCTTGTAATTAGAGTTCATCGAACTAAAACATTGCATCATTCATCTCTTTTTTCATATTATTGGGTGAAGATCTCGTACAACATCTGTTTCATCTCCATCTCCCTCTTGCATAAACAACAACCTCTAAAATACTATGTAATTTTAAAATTTATTAGTAACTTTGATTTTCTAGAAACGCTTTCCACCAACATTAGCTAGGCTAGAGCTTTGGAATAGGTTGTGAGGCACACTCTCCAAATCATAAAACACACTGTAGCATCTTGTGACATGGAGTGTTCAAATCCACTTACAACATTTTATCCTAGGAAGCCCTTCTCGCACAAGGGTCAAACATGAGGTCCCATTAAGGATGGCATAGTTACTCACCCTGTTTTGTTGGTTTTGGTGTAGAGATTGCACGTAATACGGGGGTCACTTGAATTTATACCCACAATTATGAGTGGAATCCTTTCAAGTTGATTTCGGGCTAGATACCCTGCCCTTGTGCATGGATTGGACTGTCGATTGTTTCCCTAGGAATCATTATTATTCTTAGTAACCTTAGTAGCCTATATTTTTAGGGTCTTACACGAGGTGACTGTGGAGGGGAAAGTCTTCACGGTACCTGGAATCGATGTTGGCCAGACTCACTCGGGCTCCTTGGAGGGTATACCCACAATTATGTGTGGGAGCTTGCACCAAGGTGTAAGTCCGTTAAGCAGGTCGTCAACGTAACTTTTCCACCCTCTCTATCCTAGCCCCGTCTTGTCTTGACTTCGCGACATTGGATTTCATCACCAACTAGTGACTTCGAAATAAGAAGGTTTGTTTTCTTGGTTTGATTTCTAGATTTTATTAGCGAGTGTTGTTTGTGTCTATAGTTGGCCATAGATTTTTTTCGTAAAATTTTTTGATGGACCAACATCGACCCTCCACGCCGCCCATGTAGGATGCAAGGACTACCCCCAGAATATCCGGAAGGGTATCTCCCTTTACCTCCTAATCCACCAGAGGGCTCTCCTCAACAGAGCGAGGTCCAATACACTATAACCTCACAAGAAGAAGGTTCTTCCTCTTTAGAAAGTTTCCGAATTATTTTCAATTCTCTAGGGGCTTTTCTCATTCCTCTTAGATACGAGAGACATATTCTTCAACTGAATTCAATAGGAGAACTTATTGTTGACACTTATGGAATACCGACTGGACCCCATACAAGCCCTGGAGCCGAAAATTCCCTTTGGACTACCGACATATTTAGAAGTGCGCCTAGCACAATGCGAGACCTTTACAAAAACTTAGGGGCAGGTCTTGATACACCTGTCGTCTCCCAACTGCCTGAAATTTTTGTTACCTACATGATACCTTTAGACCATTTTGTTGGTACAACTAGCAACGTCATTGTCATTCCAAACACATAGTGAGTTGGTCGTAGCTCAAATTTTTGTCTCCAGATGGCCCATTCTACTATGGTCCCACACGTTACTACTATTCCTACTAGGAATGTGGTGGTTAAGAAAGCTCCCATTGGCACACAACTCTCATCTAGACCTATCCTGTCGCTCGCTCCTGGGTATCGTGCTTTGAATCCTTCCACCGCCATCCCTACCTAGGTTAAATCCATATTTTCTGGACTTTTTGTTCCAGCTGGGTACAATGAGGCTGTCAATTTTGTTCCTACACCTTCCTAGGTAATCTCTGGAGGGTCTTATCTACCTTTTCCTAGGGGATATATCCCTAGTGGCTCCAATCCAATTGGAAGCACCCATCATTCGTTCACTTCTAGTTACCAGATTCCCGTTGGAGGTAAATCTCACGTTGGGGGGTATCCTCCACTTGGAGGACAACCTCAGGTTGGACTTTATAACCCACTATATGGATAGAAAACATCGTGATCAGTAGCCCAACTTTGGAACCTTATTTCCCAAAGAAATCCACAATCATCTGGGGGGCAATATCCTCAAGTCACCTCTTTTGTTCCCCTTCACTTTGGCCAACCATATCACGGTTCTTTAAATCCTTCTTGGGGTCCGAACATTCAGTCTAATGTCCCTTTTCAAGGGAACATTGTTGGCATGTTTTCAGGAAGATGTGCTTGTCATTGATGGAAATATCAAAGTATGCAGCGATGGAAAAACAAGGACAACGTAAGCTCAGAAGAGAAAGTGCAATGGTGCACGCAGTGTGCTTGTTCATTTGACAATAAACAGGCAAGCAAGGAAGATCAGCAGCGCAGGGAAAATGGCATGGAAAGATCAGAACCGTAAACTCCATTTCAGAGTTTCGAATATCGAGAAATTGAGAAGTCAAGAGTTGAGACTCTTCAACACAGGAGTCCTGGAGTTGCGAAATCCAGAATCCAAAAATCCCAAAAGAGGCACATCAACAAGAGTTTTTGCAGACCGGGAAATAACTCCATTTCATAGTTTCGGATAACGGGAGTTGGAAGAGTCAAGACTCTTCATCATTAGGAGTCTCAGAATCGCGAAATGCAAAACGCCAAAATCCCGGAAGAAGGAGGACAATTTCGAGTACCGGGAGTTGGAAGAGCCAAGACTCTTCATCATCAGGAGTCCTAGAATCATGAAATGAGAAACATCGAAATCCTGAAAGAAGGAGGACAATTTTGGATACCGGGAGTTGGAGATGTCCAGGACTCTCATGACAAGAATCCCGAAGTTGTGAAGTGAAAAAAGCTGAAAAGTTGCATTGACTCCATTTCGGAGTTTCGAAGATCGGGATGTGGAGTTGTCAAGAAATCTCACGTCAAGAATGCCAAAATCGCGATGTGCAAAATCACGAAGAGATATAGACCGTCAAATCATCTAGGGTGTGGATCGTTGATCCGACTCCATTTCGAAGCTTCAGATACTGGGAGTTGGAATAGTCAAGTGATGAGACTCTTCATCGCAAGAATCATGAAATGTCGAAATGATCGGAGCTAGTGCAACCAAGCTCCATTTCAAAGCTTCGGATACTGGGACATGGAGCATCCAGAACTCATCACCACAAGAACGTTGAAGTGCTGAAAAGCAAAATCGCGAAAGCACTATATGGATAAGCGCTCGGTCACCTCTCGTAGTCACATGGTCGAAGCGCTGTAGAAAAAATCTTGAAGCGGCAAGCTCCTTTTTCAGAGTTTCGGAGATCACGACTTGGAGATTCGAGATGCCACACAACAGGATTGTCGAAATGACGAAGTGAAAAATGGTGAAATGAACGCAAGATTCAATGAAGTCAATTCAACAGTGCAGATGAATTTGAATAAGATCAGAGGGCCACTATTGCACTTCATAGTGTAACTGCTAGAAACAAATGATGGTTTCTTCCAGAGGATGAGCTCGTCTATGATAGAGAAGACAAAGAGTCTCAACTGCCAGAGAAGCTGAGGAATCTCAAGATAACACCCAATGATGATAGATGCCTGGGTGAAACTGCTAGAGAAGTTGAAGGGTTACCATGATGATCAGGTGGAGCATTGACAATGAGCAAGTGATGCAGAACAAAGAGAGAATGTGGCACACAGGACATGGGAGAGTTGTGGAAGAGTTAAGTGTAGAAAACACCTCGAAGTGGAGGAGATTGGGGGTGGAGAGGATGCAAGAGGAAGAATAAGATTGCATGCACAAGGTGCACAAAGACTATAAGAATGCTAAACAAGGAAGAAATGGGGGTGGCTGTTGAGTGGGATTGAGGTGTGAAGAAGGAGGTAGAGCGTAGCAGCAGAAATGTACAGAAGGGGAATGGTGCATTGAAGGGACATGGCGCAGAGAGAATAAAAGGAAAAAGAACATAAAGCACAAGGAGTGTGCAGAAGACACTGATGCAGATAGAGCAACGCAGTGTAAAAGAACAATGATGAGACCGGTAATCCATTGAAGAACTTTGTATCACTGTAATAAGTCATAATAGAAAATATTTATATTTCAGGGTGGTAGGGAGGTGCCAGGGAGGACTATTGTCCTCAAAGGTTCAAGTGGGTGCTTAAACACAGGGAGTTGTAACTTCCATTTGGTTGCAGTCAGAGAAACTAGGGTGGCAGGGTGGTGCAAAGGGAGAACTGTTGTTCTCTGTTATATAGGTTGGTGCCTGTGTGAATGGAAGTTGGTGCTTCCATCCAGTTGGTACTAGAACACTTAGGGAGTTGGTGCTTCCTTCTAGTAGGTGCTAGAGAAACCAGGGAGTTGGTGCTTCCTTCTAGTTGGTGCTAGAGAATTCAGAGAGTTGGTGCTCTCAACAAGTAGCAACTTGCAAAGCAGAGGTTGTAGCCTCATTATGAGTTGGTTCTCATATGTATGATAATGTAAAGAATGTATAGATTACTTATCATATAAAGAAGAAGAGGTGTTTACCCTTTATGGGTTTCCTCAGGAAACATCTGTCTCTGTGTATCTCATATGTGTGAATGATTTTGAATGGTCTATTACTTGCTTCCCTGT
>ML778823.1:826797-851732 GCA_009831015.1 Picea engelmannii | reverse complement strand
TAATGGCTTTAGGTGCAGATGTCTGGGATGTGGTAGATACTGGTTATGTAAATCCAGTTGTACTAGCTAGTACGGATGACAAGATAGAATTTAACTTCAACGCTAAGGCTATGAATGTTATCTTGAGTGGGCTTGCATAAGGAGAATCCGTAAAAGTTATGCACCTAGGAACTGCCAAAGAAATGTGGGACAAACTCATTAGTAGGTATGAAGGTAATGAGAAGGTAAAGGATGCCAAGCTTTAAGCCTACAGAACACAGTTTGAATAACTGAAGATGAAGGAAGATGAAACTGTTGGAAAATACTTTCTGAGAGTATAAGAAATGGTAAATGCAATGAAATCACTTGGTGAGAAAATTAAGGAACCTTCTTTAGTTCAGAAAATTTTTAGATCTCTACCAGATAGGTTCAACACAAAGGTCTCCTCTGTTGAAGAACTTAATGATCTGAAAACCTTGGATTTTGATCAACTTCTAGAAACATTGACTGCATATGAAATGAGAATAGTTAAAGATAAACCCACCTCCAGAGAAGCATCATTTAAGGCAGATGGGAATGAGGATTCAGAGCCTGATGAAATTGAAGAAAAATTTGTGAAGAGACTAAAGAAGGGATCAAACAAATACAAAGGTAAACTTCATTTCAAATGTTTCAACTGTGGTAGGATAGGTCATTTTGCAAATAAATGTCCCCACAAAAGAAATGATTAGACATGTGATGATGAGTAGAATCACAAACATAGAAATTTCTTTAAAGAGAATAACTTTAAGAAGAAAAGTCTTTGTGTAAACAATGATGATGATCCTTCAGATGATGAATACAATGACTCCACTATTGAAGATAAACTAAATGAATTCATACTTATGGCCAAAGAGGATTATGAAAATATAATCATAGGAAGTGATGCTAATGAAGAAGAAGTTGTGGTTGACATGGAAGGAGAACTGATCAGTGCACTAGAAGAGATTGACAGAATAAGAATTAAGAACAGAAAGCAAAGACAATTGATGATACAATTCAAGAAAGACAGTAAAGAACCTAATGAATACCTTGTCCTACTAAAAGTGGAATTAGAAGAGGCAAAGAAAATTGAAGACATTCTGAAACGACAACTATTGGAAAAGAAGGCAAGATGTGAAGCCTTAGAACAAGAAGTAGTGAAAACTAGGAAAGAGATGGAGAAGTTTCAAGCCTTGTATAATCAGAATCTATCAAGTATCAAAGCCTCAGAAGGATTGGCCACCATTCTGAATCAGCAAAGGAATCCAAAGCTGGAAACTGGTTTGGGTTATGAAGAGGGATCAAGTAGTGATAAGCCAAGAAATGAAGAACCCATCAAGTTTGTCAAATCTACAACCAATGACAACAACGAACCTGTAGAAACAAAGGAAGACAATCAGCTACCCAGGATGAGTAAAGAAAAAGGTGCCAGGATTGAATCTGTAGAACAAAGAAATAATGCACTCCCTGCTGAAAGATGTCATCAGCATGGAAGAAATCGATTTGCTCAAAGAAGACAACCATTTTCCAGGTACAAAGAATTTTTCTATGGCTATTGTTTCTACTATTCTAACTTTCGTCACAAAGTTGTAAAGTGTTCCTTAAGACTTAGACATGAGCAATTAATATTTCAAAGGAATAAATACTTGCCACAACAAAGAATGATACAACCAAGTAACAAACCTTCACAGATTGAAAATTGCCAAATTAAGTCTAGAGATATCCAACTAAGGAGGTCAAGAAATAATCAACAGTCAATGAGTAGACAACGCTGCAACAATAAATTTGACCTATTGAACAATGAGATTGAATGCTACATCTTTCATAACTATGGACATAAATCTGTTGACTGTCGATTAAGGAACTATGAACCAGATTTGAATTCCCCTGCTGAAAATGTCAAGGTTTGGAAGAAGAAAGAAAGTGACAAGTGTGCATTAGTGTTGTCAGCTCAAAGAAAAAGGAACCCTTGGTATATCGACAGTGGATGCTCCAAACATATGACAGGAGACAAAGGTAAGTTTCTATATCTAAGTGAAAGAAAATCAGGAAACATAACCTTTGGAAATGATGCTCCAAGTAAAGTAAGGGGTAAAGGGATGGTGAGTTTAAATAATGGAAAAGGAAAAGCCCAAGATGTTCTACTGGTAGATGGGTTGAAACATAATCTGCTCAATGTAACTCAAATGTGTGACAGAGGATGTGAACTGGTGTTCACTTCCAAGGACTGCAAGATAAAGTCTGTAAACTCAGGACAAGTGGTGGCCAAAGGCATAAGGACAGAAAATAATGTATATGTGCTGAAAGAAAATAGAGAAGAGTGTCATCTAAGAAAACATGATGAAATTTGGTTATGGCATAAGAGACTTGGACATCTAAACTTTGACCACTTAATCAAACTCAAAAATCTCAAGGCAGTAAAGGATCTTCCGAGAATATCAAAGCCCCAAGATTCAATGTGTAAACCCTGCCAAGTAGGAAAGCTAACCAGGACACAGTTTAATTCCAAGAGCTTTACTTCAACAGAGAAACCACTCCAACTAGTTCATATGGATTTATGTGGACCATCAAGACAGGAAGGCACAGGGAAAGAAAACTGCTTCATGTTGATTATTGATGATTACTCCGGACTTACTTGGGTTTCCTTTCTCAAGGAAAAAGCCGAATCTTTTGAGAAGTTTAAAATATTTAAGGCTTTAACTGAGACTCAAACAGGCAAGAGGTTAAAGGCAGTAAGATCAGACTGAGGAGGAGATTTTATGTCAAGTGACTTCAAGTAATTATGTGATAATCATGGGATCAAGAGAGAATACGCCATCCCAAGAACTCCATAACAAAATGGAGTAGTTGAGAGAAAAAACAGAACAGTGCAGGAAATGGCCATGTCAATGATGAATAAGAAGAACATTGGTCAAACCTACTGGGTAGAATCAATACACACAGTAGTCCATGTTCTTAACAAAGCCCACCTCAGACCACAAAGTGACAAGACACCTTATGAACTGTGGTATGGGAGACCTGCTTCAATTAAACACTTCAAAGTATTTGGGAGTAAATGTTACATAAAGAATAATGAAAAGAACCTTGGCAAATATGATGACAGGGCTGATGAAGGTATCTTCTTAGGGTATGCTACAAACAACAAAGGATACATATGCTATAATAAGAGGCTGCATAAAATGGTTGACTATATAGACGTAAAAGTTGATGAGGGAATCCCAGCAATTGAGGTGTGCAGTAATGAGTCTTCTACAGAAGACACAACTAAAGCTAAAGATGAACAAGTCCAAGAATCAGAAAACAAAGACTCTAAATCATATGAAGACACAGATACTCAGACAGACTCAAATCAACAGACAACTTCAAATTCCTCCTCCAGAATCACTCAAAAGAATCATCCTACAAGTCAGATAATTGGTGAAAAATACAAAGGTGTACAAACCAGGAGAAAGATAATCAAAAACACCGAACAATCACATATAGCTTTCATATCCATGGTGGAACCCAAGAATTTTAATGAAGCGAGAAAATATGACCATTGGGTTAAAGCAATGAATGATGAACTTGATCAGATTGAGAAAAAAAATATGTGGGAGATGGTTCATAGACCTGAAGGTAAAAATGTCATTGGTTCCAAATGGATCTTTAAGAATAAGTTGAATGAGCAAGGACAAGTTGTCAGGAACAAAGCAAGATTGGTCTGTAAAGGCTATGCTCAAATAGAAGGACTGGATTTTGATGAAAATTTTGCGCCTGTAGAAATATTAGAAGCTATCAGAATATTTCTTGCCTATGCTTGTCATAAAAGGTTTAAAGTCTATCAAATGTATGTCAAGTCATCTTTTCTAAATGGAGATTTAAACGAAGAAGTCTATATGGAACAACCAGAGGGTTTCAAACTGTCTGATAACCCTGAATTAGTATGCAAGCTGAAGAAAGCTTTATATGGGTTAAAACAAGCTCCTCGTGCCTGCTATCACAGACTGGATACGTATCTCAAAGACAAAGGGTTCAAGAGAGGAATAGTTGACAACAATCTATATATCAAAACAAAGGGTGATGATTTGCTCATTGTGTTGGTCTATGTAGATGACATCATCTTCGGATGTAATAAGGATTCATTGGTAAAATGGTTTGCTTCTTCCATGGAGTGTGAGTTTGAAATGTCTATGATAGGTGAACTGTCATTTTTTCTTGGTTTGCAAATTACTTAGAGGTCTGAAGGGATGTTCATTTCTCAAGAAAAATATCTAAGAGAAATGTTGAAAAGGTTTCAAATGGAAGACTCTAAACCTGTGGGCACACCTATGGTTACTGGATGCAAATTAAGCAAGGATGATGACTCACTTGATGTTGATCAAAGTTCATATATGTCAATGATAGGCAGCCTATTGTACATCACGGCATCTCTCCTAGACATAATGCATGTTGTTGGAATGGTAGGAAGATATCAATCTGCACCTAAACAGAGTCATTTGCTAGCTGTCAAAAGGATATTCAAGTATTTGAAAGAAACAATGACTTATGGTATGTGGTATCCCAGAAATCATAATTTTCAGTTAACTTCCTATTCAGATGCAGATTGGGCAAACTATGTTGATGAGAGAAAAAGCACCAGTGGAGGAGAATTCTTCCTGGCTGACTCATTAGTAGCATGGCTTAGTAAAAAGCAAGGTTCCATTTATTTATCAACTACAGAGGCAGAGTACATTGTTGCTACTACCTGTTGCACTCAGGTATTATGGATGATTTAGACACTTGCAGACTTGGAGGTGAACTACGCAGCACCAATCCCAATTTATTGTGATAACACTAGTGCCATCAGTGTGTCTAAGAATCTTGTATTCCACTCCAAGACCAAGCATATTCCCATAAAATACCATTTTGTGAGAGAGAAGGTCACCAATAAGGTTGTTTAGGTCCATTACATTCCAACCACAGAACAAATAGCAGACATATTTACTAAACCCCTAGCTAAGAAACCATTTGAATATCTCCGACAGAAGCTAGGTGTCATCCCGTCTCACACCTAAGAGAGTCCATCCTGTTAGGGGGAATTTTGTATTGATTGAATATCTGATACCTCCTAAAAATACTACAACGGCTTAGGGGGAGCATATTTTCTTTGACATTGATGTCAAAGGGGGAGAAAAGAAGTGGTCCGAACTGGATGCTACAGTTGGAGGTCCAAACAGATTAGCGCAGTCATTCAGGGTTGCCATCAATGCCAAAGGGGGATATTGTTGGCATGTTTTCAGGTAGATGTGCTTGTCATTGATGGCAAGATCAGAGTATGCAGCGATGAAAAATTAGGGACAATGTAAGATTAGAAGAGAAAGTGCAATGGTGCACACTGTGTGCTTATTCATTTGACGACAAATAGGCAGGCAAGGAAGATCAGCAGCACAGGGAAAATGGCATGGAAAGATCAGAAGTGTAAACTCCATTTTGGAGTTTCAGATACCGGGAAATTGAGAAGTCAAGAGTTGAGACTCTTCAACATAGGAGTCCTGGAGTTGCATAATCCAGAATCCCGAAATCCCAAAAGAGGCACATCAACAAGAGTTTTTGTAGACCGAGAAATAACTCCATTTCAGAGTTTCGGATACTGGGAGTTGGAAGAGTCAAGACTCTTCATCATTAGGAGTCCCGGAATCACGAAATGCGAAACGCTGAAATCCAGGAAGAAGGAGGACAATTTCGGGTACCAGGAGTTGGAAGAGTCAAGACTCTTCATCATCAAGAGTCCCGGAATCGCGAAATGCGAAACACCTAAATCCCGGAAGAAGGAGGATGATTTCAGATACTGGGAGTTGGAGATGTCAAAGACTCTCATGACAGGAATCCCGAAGTCACGAAGTGTGAAAAGATGAATAGTTGAGCTGACTCCATTTCGAAGTTTCGCAGATCGGGAGGTGGAGTTGTCAAGAACTCTCACATCAAGAATTCTGAAATCGCAATGTGTGAAATCACGAAGAGATTTGGACCGTCAAATCATCTAGGGTGTGGACCGTTGATCCGATTCCATTTTGGACCTTCGAATACCGAGAGTTGGAAGAGTCAAGTGACGAGACTCTTCATCGCAAGAATCACGAAAGGTCGAAATGTGAAATGCCGAAATGATCAGAGCTACTGCAACCAAGCTCCATTTTGGAGCTTCGGATACCGGGACATGGAGCATCAAGAACTCATCGCCATAGGAACACCGAAGTGTCGAAAAGCGAAATTGTGAAAGCACTATATGGATAAGCGCTCGGTCACCTCTCGTAGCCACATGGTCGAAGAGCTATAGAGAAAAGCTTGAAGTGAGAAGCTCCTTTTTCGGAGTTTCGGAGATCGCGACTTGGAGAGTCGAGATGCCACACAACAGGATTGTTGAAATGTCGAAGTGAGAAATGGAAAAATGAACACAAGATTCAATGAAGTCAATTCAGTGGTGCAGATGAATTTGAATAAGATTGGAGGGCCACTGTTGCACTTCACAATGTAACTGCTAGAAACAAATGATGGTTTCTGCCAGAGGATAAGTTCGTCTATGATAGAGAAGACGAAGAGTATCAACTGCCAGAGAAGGTGAGGAATCCTGAGATGACACCCAGTGATGATGGATGCCTGGGTGAAACCGTCAGAGAATATGAAGGGTTACCATGATGATCAGGAAGAGCACTGACAAGGAGCAGGTGATGCAGAACAGAGAGAGAATTTGGCACACAGGACATGGGAGAGCTGTGGAAGAGTGAAGTGCAGAAAACACCCTGATGTGGAGGATCTTGGGGGTGGAGAGGATGCAAGAGGAAGAAGCAGATTGCATGCACAAGGTGAATAGAGACTATAAGAATGTTGAACAAAGAAGAAATGGGGGTGGTTGTTGAGTGGGATTGAGGTGTGAAGAAATAGGTAGAGCACAGCAGCAGAAATGTACAGAAGGGGAATGGTGCATTGAAGGGACATGGTGCAGAGAGAATAAAAGGCAAAAGAACAAAAAGTGAAAGGAGTGTGCAAAACACACTGATGCAGACAGAGCAACCCAATGTAGCAGAACAGGGATGAGACATGTAAGCCATTGAAGAACTTTATATCATTGTAATAAGTCATAATAACAAAGATTTATATTTTAGGGTGGTAGGGAGGTGCTAGGGAGGACTGTTGTCCTTAGAGGTTCAAGTGGGTTCTTGAACACAGGGAGTTGTAACTTCCATCTAGTTGCAGCTAGAGAAACCAAGGTGGCAGGGTGGTGCAAAGGGAGAACTATTGTTCTCTGTTATATAGGTTGGTGCATGTCTGACTGGAAGTTGGTGCTTCCATCCAGTTGGTACTGGAACACTTAGGGAGTTGGTGCTTCCTTCTAGTAGGTTCTACAGAAACCAGGGAGTTGTTGCTTCCTTCTAGTTGGTGCTAGAGAATTCAGAGAGTTGGTGCTCTCAGCAAGTAGCAGCTTGCAAAACAGAGGTTGTAGCGTCATTATGAGTTGGTGCTCATATGTATGATAATGTAAAGAATATACAGATTACTTATCATATAAAGAAGAAGAGGTTTTTACCCTTTATGGGTTTCCTTAGGAAATATATGCCTCTGTGTATCTCATATGTGTGAATGATGTTGAATGGTCTATTGCTTGCTTCCCTGCATTATTGTGATTTTCATTGAGTGATATGGAAAGAGTTTAAAATAAGTATGATTGTTTAAGGAAGGTTACAACTGATTCAACCCCCCCCCTCTCAGTTGTCCTACAAACATTTCCAACCAACCCAACCCCATGGGCTACATGCCTCCACATCCACATCTGAATCTTTCAGGAACTTCGACTTACATGTAGACTACTTACGGTCCTACTGGTTCACCGACGAGACTTCCTCCCCAAAGTCAACAGTACCCTCAATTGAATTGACAGTTTCCCTTTTTAGCCAGTTTGAATTTACCTGACTTGTCTAGAATATTGAATGATCCTATCTTACATTCTCCCCATTGGCCCGCTATACCAGCCAAGTTATTGTCCGACATCCCCAAATTTGACGGTAAACTGGGAGAAGACCCAAACAACCATGTTATGACTTTTCACCTTTGGTGCTTGTCCAACTCTTTGATGGACGACTCCATTCACTTACGACTCTTCCAATCAACTCTCATGGGTTCAGCTGAAAATTGGTATATAGAATTACCGTGAGGCTTCTTTAACGACTTCAATACCCTCGCCATGGATTTTCTCACACATTACCAATTTCCCATCCGGTACGAGACAGGAATTGAGATTTTAAGTTCCTTTAAGAAATCCTCTACCATTCACATTTCTGATCACATTCATGAGTGGAGACGGAGGAGATGCTTGATCAAACTCAACCTTCCTGATCAATTATTGGCTAAATGGTTCACCAAATCATTTGTCAATAAAATATCCTGTGATATTACCATGGGTGGAGTTATCACTAAAGAACAAGAGATTAGTTGTGCTTAGTACCTAGATCTCGTTTATTCACAAATGGGCACTCTTTACGAATTTCTCCCTGACGCTCCTCGCCCTTCTACCACTGCTACCTCAACAACCCCAACAACTTCTCATGTTGTTGATGGTGTGACTGGCACCTTCCACGCTGACGCTAAATCCACGTCGGCCACTCACACCAATCCCAAATCTACTGCTTCTAATGTTCAAAGTGCTCCGACTCCTACCCCTTCCACTGACAAAACTTTTGAGTTTAATTCAGTTCAATGTACCCTTGCCAGCAAAAAAAAATCTAAAAAAGGAAAGGGTAAGAACAAGTCTGATAAACCCAAGACACAGTCTACTGATGATAAGGATAAGCGTAAATCTCGATATCCTTGCCTTATCTTTGGTGACGATCACTACATGAAATATTGTCCAACATGTGTTGAGGTCACTAAGCTCCTTCAAGGAATCGGAAAACCTCCCACACCTGTTGTTTTGTCACAACCTTTCCCTTCTCTATAGCAGGCCCAATTGGTCATTCATGACCAACCCTCTCCTTCCACCACTTCGTATGTACTTATGTGTACTGGTAATTCTACCAACAACGACGTTGCAATCACCACTCGAGCCAAAGATTATTCTCCTTCAAAGGAGAAAGTTGACGATTTACCACCTTCGTTGGTTCAACCGCCTCCCTCAAATTCACCTCCCAACGGTCCTCTTCATTTCGAATGACCAGGTCCCGATACAGTTCTGTGCCCTCCTCCAAAGGGCGTTGCTCGAAAGTCTGCCTTCAATCCTCATGCACGTGCTAGTCAAAACTACATCATTGTAGAAGATCTTGTGCAAGCACCCTCTGCGATGTCAGCTCTCTAAGTCCTTCAAAGTTGTCTCACTCAACGGAAGGCACTGTTAAAGGCCATTGGTGGAATTGATCCCACAAATAGAAATTTGATAATCTTTGACTTGGAAGACCACATTCCAAGGCTACCTCCTCAGTTAGAATTTTACATTCAAGTTGTTGTCGAGAACAAGAATATATGTAGAACCGTTATTGATGAGGGTTCCTCGACATGTGTTATGTCAGTTACTTGTTGGAAAGCCATTGGGTCTCCTCCCCTCACTGAATCACACAATACACTTAAGGATTTCAATGGTTTTGGTTTTAAACCGTACGGTGTTCTTCATTCGTTGTCTATTACATTGGAAAAAAAATCGATCAACGTCGAGGTCAAAGTCTTTGATGCGCCTCTTGACTATAACCTCTTACTTGGTCGTATTTGTATTGATTCCATGCACGCCATTGTGTCAACCCTTTTCCATGCGTTATGTTTCCCACATCAAGGAAAAGTCGTTACGATTGACCAACTGGCCTTTTTCAATTCCGATTCCTGTACTAGCAACGTACCCTTTATCTCGAAGACACCTCTTGGGTACGAGAATGTCAGAGTGGGTCTACTAAAAGATTCCACTTTGATGGGTACCTTCCCAATACCACCACCTGATGTTCCACCTCCTTTTGTCACCTCAATCAACATGATTTCCACCTCTGTTTGTGAAACCCCCACGTCTCATGACCCGTGGATAGTACCCGATCGTGGTGATTATCTTCACTATGACGAACAAATGCCTTTAAGTCCAGTTGAATCCGTTTATCGATCCATTCAATCGACAACCCATTCTACTCCCTCTCTTGGTGATTCATCTCCCGATCCATTTCATGTGATATTTCCTACAGATGAGATGATCATGTCAGTTATGTCCATGGAAGACACCCCATGGGACGATGGACATCGTCATTCCATTGTCTTCCCAGTGAAACACACCATAGAGAGTTACCAATGGATTTTGACTCCGTCGACCGTTTTTGTCATTTCCTTGTTCCCGAGTCAACACACGATGTGCTTTATGAAGGGAACCTGAGTAATATATCACCCACCGTTCCTCTTGACATATCCATTAAACCTGGAATCATCGAAAATGTTTACATCAGAGCCTCATGTTCCGTTGATGAGGTCATCGCTTATAAAGACATTTTTCAAGAATTTTGTGATGTTTTCGCTTGGAGCTACAAAGAAATGTCGGGTATTGACCCCGATATCGTTGTGCATGAAATTAAGACCTACCCGCATGCTAAACCCATCTGACAGAGAATTCACCTAGTGCACCCTCGTAAGTTGTTGTTATCAAGATTGAAGTTGAAAAACTTCTTAAGGCCAACTTTATCTTTCTTGTGGATTTAACCGATTGGGTATCGAATCTAGTTCTAGTTGATAAGAAATAAGGCACGATCCGCGTATGTGTAGATTATAGAGATATCAATAAAGCTTGTCCTAAGGAAAATTGTCCAACCCCCTTCATTGACCAGATCGTCGATGATTGTGCCAGGATAGAAATATTCTCCTTAATGGACGGTTTCTCTGGCTATAATCAGATTAATATTTTTCACGTGGATCAACAAAAGATCGCTTTCATTTGTCCTTGGGGTACCTTTGCCTACTGGAAACTTCCTTTTGGTTTGAAGAACGTTGGTGCGAATTTTCAACGCGCCATGTCTTATGATTTTTATAATATTAAGAACATAGTACAACTGTATCTCGATGATCTACCGGCACATTCCATGCATCGCCAAGATCACCTGGCCCATCTCCGAGCCATTTTCCTTCATTGTCGTTACTATCATATACGTTTGAACCCACACAAATGTGTTTTTTGTGTGGATTCTGACCGACTTATAGGTTTTATTGTGTCACTTCATGGAATTAGGGTATACCCTTTGAAGGTTGAGGCTATCCTTAATCTACCTCCTCCTTCCACACTACGCCAGCTCCAAAGTTTGCAAGGGAAGGCAAACTTTTTGCATCGATTCATTCCCAATTGCATTGAGTTAACGCTAGGATTTACTCGACTATTGAAGAAAGGCTACGAGTTTGTATGGGACGATACTGCTAATAAATCCTTTGAATCTTTAAAACTTGCCTTAACCCATACACCACTACTTTTCCCACTCGATTATAGTCGAGACTATTTCCTTTACCTTGTTGCTTTGGACTCTACCATTGCCATCGTTTTAGTCGAAGAAGATGATTCACATGATTCACATGTAATTTATTATTTGAGTCAGAGTCTCGGGACTACCGAAGCCAAATACCTACATGTGGAGAAACTGGCCTTGGCAACTGTTCAAGCTGTCTAACATTTTCGTCATTATATCTTATTACGTAAGACAACATTCATTTCTGATTGCAACCCTCTGCAGCATATTCTTATGTGCCAATTTCTAGGGGGAAAGTACTCCAAATGGATAGTGATTCTCTAGGAGTTCGACTTAGAGTTTGAACGCGCTAAGTCTAAGAAAAATTCGGTATTTGTCGAATTGATATGTGACCTCCGCTCGACTGATACAACTAATGTGGTAGAGGATTCCTTACCTAATGAATCCCTTTTTCTTATCCATTATGATGAAGTTTGGTACAGAGATATCATCATTTATCTCCAGACTCAAACTTTTTGGCCCGACAATTCTAGTACGGACCGTCGTCGTATACGGTATCAAGCTCGTCAATACATAATTCTCGGTGACACTCTTTATCGTCATGGTGTTGAATCAATTTTCCGACGATGTCTCATCTACGATGAGGCTGAGAAAGCTTTGAATGACTTCGACTTTGGAGCATGTGGTGGTCATATGTTTGGGTACGCCATTGCCCAAAATATCTTACGAGCAGGGTACTTCTCGCCTTCTTTGTTTAAAGACTGTATTACTGCCATCTACAAATGCAATGCTTGTCAAACATATAATAACAATATAAGATATCATCCTACTCCTTTACACCCTATAGTTTCCGTTGGTCCTTTCGCAAAATGGGGCATTGACTTCATGACATGTAACCCTCACTCGGTTGGGGGGCATGGATACATCATTGTAGCTGTGGATTACTTTACCAAATGGGCCGAGGCGATGCCTACATTCGATAACACTGGGAAAATTGTAGCATTGTTCATATTCAAGCATATCATCACTCAATTTGGAATCCCGCAAGCTATCGTTACTGATCATGGTAGTCATTTTCGAAATTTCATGATGTACGAGCTTACTGAAAAGTTGGGTCTTTAGCATGAAAACTCAACCCCCTATTATCCATAGGCCAATGGCCAGGTTGAAGCGATAAACAAAGTTCTTATTACTATGCTTCGACGAATAATAGGGATTCACAAGACAAGTCATCACACGATGTTGTTTTCAGTATTATGGGCCTATCGGACATCTGTGAAGTCTGCCACGTGATTTACGCCTTTCCAATTAGTGTATGGTATCGAAGTTGTCCTTTCGATTGAATTTGAGATACCATCTTTGAGGCTAGTCATTGAAATTTTCCCCAACAGCTCTGCTAAAGAGGAACATCTATTGTACCTGATGTAATTAGATGAAACCCATCATGATGCCACCCTGGTTATTGAAGATCAGAAAAAACATGTAAAATCCCAATATGATAAGCATGTCAAGCCACATGTTTTCTCTGAAGGTGATCTAGTTCTCCTCTACGAACAAGATTGTGATTTACTAGGGGACGGAAAATTCGAGGCTATGTGGCAAGGCCCTTATATTATCAAATGAGTGTTGGAGAAGGGAGCTTATGAGTTAGTGGATTATGATGGAATTCCTTTGAGTGAACCCTAAAATGGGATTTACTTGAAGAAGTACTATGCTTAGATTGTCTTTGCATGAGTGCTTGTATTTTTATTGTATCATACTCTTGTGTGCTACTTTTCGTGTGATTTTTCGTTATTTAGTTTCGACCCCCAACTGCTTACCTTGTGTTGTGCTTGGTTTCCATATGTCGGTGTCTTCTCTACCGCACATTGACTTTGCCAATGGCACTAGTCGTAGTACTCTGAACCTAGCATCTACTGCTTGGTAAATATGTGCCCCTAGAAATGAATTAATCAGTCTACACGGTGTTTGCCTCAGTCGTGCAACTAACAATATCGCAGAGTATAGTGAATTCATCGAATTGTTGACTGACATTGTTTCGCTTGGAATCCGTCATATTGTTGTACGACTTGATTCGCAGTTAGTGGTACTACAGTTGAGTAATGTCTATGCTATCAGAAGTTCAACTTTATTAAGGGTATATTTACGAATTCGCCTCTTGGAACGTCATTTTGATTATATTGAATATCAACACATTCCTAGATGTCTAAATACATTAACAGATGCATTAGCTAATTATGTGTTAGACAAACATTTGAGACATTTATAAATCCAATAAAATTTTGTATATAAATAAAGCAAGCTGGTAGAAGCCTCATGTATATATAATGATAAATGTTTTTACAAAAAAGTGTTTTTGTCCGAAGACCAAAATTTCAAAATGTGAAGCACATGGCTTCATATACAAAATAGCATCAAGGATGTTGCTCACGATAACACACAACTTCTCGTGCAACCCTACGGAGTAGTTGACTAAGAGAACTAAATACACCTACAGTATGGCGTTGATATCGTCTCGGGATCTCATTGAGAGAAATATCTGGGACATCCACTGTCAACCCCTCTAGGTTCTGCTCAATCACCTCGTAATCACCAGCATCCCATTCTGCTAACTCGGTTGCTTCCCCTCGTCTTTGGAAAGGGGATATACCTGGAGGCTAGTGCAGTCCTACATCTACATTGTCAAAATATATTTTGATTAGTCATTAGATTAAAAACATAAAAAACATTTCATATTTCAAAATTTACAAAAACATTATAAAAACAAAAAATGTGCTTCTTACCTAAATTCCCCCATTGAGAATCCTCGGGTAGAACCAAGTTTGGGTCACCTCTGAATTCCAAATTGGCATATGCATAATAATATACCAATAGTAGTTGAGGCCTCAACCAATCAAAGAACACGTCATTGTATTTGACAATAGGGCCCGCCATGTGCCGGGCCATGAGGTCACACCATCTTTTCATCCTTGGATCCCGTGGGGCCAACAGGCCCCACTCTACCTGTAAATGCAAGTGAGGAACCCTCTCGAGGAAGAAGGACACGAAAAATGGATCTATACTTGAATTTTTTCAGGTCACCTTTCTTTCACTTTGTTTGTTGTTTCTTCATACTACGGAGAACCCCGTCACACCAGTTAAATACCTGGGGATCCATGCACTCCACTGCATACTGGAAGTAACTCTAGAGGGCCATGTGAGGAGATGCACTCCCCACCATACATGAGATATTGAACATGATATTTTGTAGGGGTAAATCTCGGACACCCCTAATGGAAAATTTTCCCTTACGTCTCTCGGCCTCGAGATCACAATACCGGCGGACGTACTCACTCATCGGTAAACCGCCACCTCTGTTGCCTGTCAAGGTCACATGGGATCCACAGAATGATAATCCCGTTAAAAAGTAGATATCCTCAATATCTAGGGCGATTACGTGGGATCCCACATGAAAAACCTGTTGATCCACATCTTACATGTGGACTAAATACTCAAGTAACCTTAATTGAGCCCTCATGCCCTGGATCTTGAAGAACTTCAGGAGCCTGCATTGCCGAAGGGAATTAACTATGCCCGGGTTATTCCCGACGATGTAATACTCGTCCTCGTGTTCCCTCTCCATCCACTCCAACATTTTGACAGTCGAAAACCTGCATGGGAACCATAGGGAGGAGTCAACACCTTTATTTCACTTCCTTGGAATTTATTTTTGGTTGAACATACATAAAGAAATTTTGAGTTTTGCTTGCCACAAGTGAAACTTTATATGCAGTGCAGAACTTCTGTAGGTGAACCAAAGGTCTCCTACGGAAACCTATGGTTTCCACAAGGCTCGATATACACCACCTGCGGTGGCCCCTATGCGCACCTACCGGTCTAAAATCCAACTCAAAAACTATTTTTTAACTAGTGAAAAAGAAAATTGATCCATGGAAAAGAAAGAGGATGAGAAGATTACCTCTATAGTGGAAGTCGTTTTCCGAATGGTTTCTCGTGCCTCCCACAATCGACAGAGAAAATTTGAGGTAAAAAAGGGTTTTTTGGACAAGTTTTGGGTAAAATTACAATGAAATGGTAAAAAACGAGTTTTCACCTATATTTATTCACTTTTTACTTTTTCATTGATATCTTGTATTATTTTATTCATTTTATCTAAAACCTAATGTTCTTATGGTATTGTGAGTGTTGCAATTTTTTCGTAGATGAATGATCTTGGAGCCTGAACGATGAAATATGGATACTTTTCTTAATTTTTTTTTTACGTTTTTCACATGTACAAATACTTTTTAGGTTTTTTAGAAAAAACCTCGAGCTCAGTCTTTGTTCATTCTCGCGTTCGTAAATAAATGAGAATGAAACCGAGTATATTTTTGTTTCCTTTTCGTACTCGTCATGGTAAAACGAAAAGAGAAACTTATGGAGTATCCTTTAAGCTCTTTTCACACTCCATAAAAATGAAAAGATTGTCGAGCGATCTTGTTATTTTCACGCTCGTAAAAGTATTTGAAGAAAACGTTTGATGGACGATATTTTATCACTTTTTTGGTCTCATTAAACTAATTTACGAAAAAGGAACTGAGAGAGTCCTCTTTAAGTGTTTTTCAAACTCTCTAAATATGAAAAACCCTGGAGTTTTCTCTCTTTGGACTCGTTAAACAAACATCGAAAGACCTATATGGAACTGAATCACTCCTTCTTGGGGTTCGTTAAACATACTCCGAGGGACTCATCCAAAGGATGAGCTTACATCAACAAGAATATGTTATCCTCCTCAAGCTTGTGTAAAAATAAAGAGGTACTCGCCAGAAATGGTGGGGGAAAATTTGGGAAAGAAATGTGCCTCTGTATTTGTGTTAGTGGCAGTAATAGTCGCTCTTGAACATGACACTCCCTTTATCATTATATTTGGGTTGGGAAATCTATTTGTCTCTCGTTTTTCCTTCCACAAGTTCATATCTTGGGTCATCTTTGAGTCAATGCTGCCAAGCCCATTGTCGTGTCATTCATATGTTCAAGAGAAGTCCAACCTTGCATAAACCTTCTATCGATTCAATCATCTACAGTTATCAATTCTTACCAGGTTAGCCTTCCCTGTGTCAATTTCAAATCATCTTTGCACTTTGATCTACCTTAAATCTGTTACTTATTTCATGTCATTGATGGGGGATACATCAAGGCCCTCCTGTGACGAGTATTTTCCTGTTGACTTCAACTCATTATCCAGGAACAAGACTCGGAAATCAATTAGTGCCTTAGATCCTGCATGCCTCAATGGCAGGTTTCTTCGCTTTCGACAGTGGGTTCACATCATTGACCCCTGACTAAGACATTCTATCGATTTCTCGACTTCATCTCATTTATTCACATTCGTTGGATTGTACTAATGTACCTTGGGAGTCATTGACATCAATGATGATTTCCCTCACACTTGTTAACGATTTTCATCAATGGTCGGTAATCAAGTGATTTATACCATGTTCAACTCTAGCACTTGTAATCGCATGGTTTGATTCGTACATACAGAATACGAGATTGAATACCCTGGATCTCATTGTTTCAATCCAGGATGCGATGGAGTATTTATGATTTGTATTGACACATAGATCCACTTTGTATGTCTCGTGGCTATGTCCGATTTTGAGTTTTCTAGAACATAGATCCACAGTGTATTCCTGGTGGCTATGTAGAATCTTAATGACATGGATCCATGGTGTATGATTGGCGGCTGTGACTGACATTTATGATTTAAATCACTTGTATTCTAAGCATGGGAATGCCTACCTCAAAATTGGTATAATATTGCGCAGATGCTTGGTTGTTTGTAGGTTCCCAATTGGTTCGTTCCTTGTTCCTGACACACACATGCATTTTACAAAGTATTTTGGCTATCACAAGTTCCATCCTTATACTTTGGGAGGCATTCTGTTACACATTATTTTGGTCACCCTGGTGATGTTTCTACAAGCATGTGTTTAGGCTACCAAAAGGATCTTTCTCATGAGAAAAGTGATTGATTTCCTCCTTTACAAAACTTTTTTTTAGAAGGACGTCACAGGCTAGACATAAGACACAGTGCGGAAATGCTTGATTTCTGCAGGCTATCCTAAACTTGGCTTGCAAAGTTTCTACAGGCTACTCTATAGGTAGGGTGCGGCGACGTTTGAAGACTAAGGAAAGGACGAAGTTCATGAAGGTTCTAGAAGGGAATATTCTAGAATATGAGGTGGCATATGTACGGTTGGGATCTTACTGGCTTCTCTAATTTGGGTGGATCATCTTAATCTCTTTAACCATCTCTCCTTCTCCTATATAATGATGGATTTCTCATGGAAAATGTTAAGCAAGTAAGCAAGAGAAAGCAAGATCAAGTAAGGACTTTATGAAGGAATAGGCTAAGAATTGTGTGAGGAACTCTATTTCAATTGATGTTTGAGGTCTCCATTTGACCATCAAGCTATTGTGGATCATCTTCATACAAGTTTGGAGCAAGTGTATGTGTTGGAGCAAAGGGCCACCGAAAGGGAATCTTGCAACATCAAGGCTGTTTGGTTGTGTCTTCCACTTTTACTTAATATAATACAGTGGCATGTTTCTTTCCCATAAAATCATTCTCATTTTATTACATGACTCCTTGATCACATGTGTAAGTTTTCATTGAATATACTATTGTTTCTTTCAATTTGGTTGGTTTGTGTTTCATTGCAGATCTAATATCACAAGAGCACCAGAGTGGAGCAGGAACAACAAAGATATAAGGAAGCGATATTCAAAGGCATGTCATTCATCTCTTGTTTGATAGTAAACTCAATGATTAAATATTAGGGAAAGCGTCATGTCCTGTCTTGTTTTGTTCTAGATCCAGGTGGATCTAGGGAGATCAGTTTATGTCCGCATTCATCGATTTATCTGATAACAGTTAGCTCTATGCAACTTCTTAGGAAATCTCTTTGAGTTATTACCTTTCTAGTTGGCTTCACTAGTCCAACGCAATCATTGACCTGCGACCCAGATGATGTTGATGCTCTCCAATCCTATCTAGGTACCTCTTTTCTTGCCCTCTGATATGTGTCATTTTCCTGTTGATGGTTGAATTTTGGTATATGAATTGCGAACTTCCTTAGCCATTTCTCAACCTAGTTCCCTCCATTCGTCCCATTATCTCATGTTCTAGCTCCTCCACACATAACAATTTTTATTCTTAGTCCTTCGTTGCATTTCTCGGTTGATATCTTCTGTACATTTAGATTTGGATTATGGTTTTGATTCCCTCTGGCCTGCCATTTCGTAGATAGTTGAGGACAATCTTCTGTTGCATGGTCCAGTGCTCTATAGTATGTGCAAGTTGTACAAAGGTTCAGACAATCATGGGCTAAATGTCCCTACTGATTATAATTTTAACATATTATTAGCCCTCTTCCTCCTCTACCAAAATTTCCTCTGCCTCGACCTCTGCCAAAATTCCCTCTATTTCCTGGGTTAAAGCCTCTCTAATTATTATATTGTGGACCACCCCCTTTTGTCGTAGTATTCTCCTCCCAAATCCTATACATATTTTAAGTGCGCTCCCTCATCAAATCGAATGCGCAACAATCCTTCTCTTCATGCCTGACAAACTTGTAAAAATTGCAAAATAAGTTTCTTGGTGTACTCTGATACTTTTGCAGTAATGGAAACTCAGTCGGATGGTGTCCCCATTTCTTACATATCTCACAACATTCCCCTCCTAATAGTTGATTCGGTGCTCCAATCGCTAAATATTGTGTGAAGCCTGGGTATTCTTCCTTATGGTGGCTTTCAATTCTACACTTGGTACACCAAGCTTGTTCTCATTTCTCCTTCCATTTTGTAAGTTCTTCTATTTGACTCATCAATGCATTCAACTTCGTCTGAACCTGCGCCATCCCTCCATTGTCTCCTACAGGGGATGTTATTAACTTTATTGCAATCTCCAAATCTTTAGGCTGTGACACAACCTTCTATTGAATTAACGGCCTGCGAATGTGTGGTAGAACTCCTGCATAAGCCATTTTTGATTTTTTTTTATTAGTGATCTGGAAATTTATTCTACACATTAGATACTTGAATCTTTGATTGAAATCCCATACTAACTCAATTTGCACATGTTTAATTTCCTTCATATCTGTAGTGTACTATGACTCGGACTTTGCGTTCTTGAACTCTTTCAACAATGTTTTTCTTATTTCCACCAAAGTCCTTGCTTCTCCTATAGGTGTGGTAATTTGTAGCTTCATGTACCAGAATAACGCACGACCTCTAAATGTTGTTGCCAACTGCGTAATTTTCAGAGCCTCATCTTGGACATTCTTTGTAGCCCAAATTGTCTCACAGATAAATAAATTTTGTTTTGGGTCCTCTGACCCAAATCCATGAAATTCAGGCACTCTGAGGGTGTTTTCTACCCCTTCTATGTTTCTCTATGTAGTACCTCCTCTTGGCAATGTTGGTTGAATTTGACTCCGCGCACTGCTTCCACTACTTTGACTTCTACTCCTTTGTCCTCCCTTGCTAACTATAAGTTCTTTTGATAAGTCTTAAATTGTTATCTCAGATTGTGGTGATGCACATGGGGTCGTGGATTCAACACTGGATCCAATATAAGTAGGACTTAAAGGATCTTATATTATAGGACTGGATTGGAACTCGTCTTCCTCTCCTTTTATGGTGTGGTATCTCCACTATTTGGACTATTGCGCAAGGTCCTCTCCACTCTGGCTCGGTGTGCGACTCTCCTTTCTCAGCCCCAATATTTTTCCTTTTGTACCTCCTTCCATTGTGTAGTACACCAAACTCATCTTCTTCCTTGGATACCACTTATTTGGTTCTCTGCATCCTTAGTCCCTCCCTTCCTTCTTCATTTCTTCCTTCATTCTCTCATGTCCTCAGAGTATCCTCTTGTCATCCCCCAGTTCCCCTATGTGCACAAATCCCCTTAAAAGTTGAACTCCATGGTCATCACGCACTTGTCACACAACAAAATATTTATCCACATACCCAATGATTTCGTGAACCTTCCACATGTACCTTTAAAAAAGTCTCTTTATGCAACATGGTAAGACTAGGTACAATCTACTACAAACTCTATAATATATCCTCCTAATATACTATCCTACCAGAAATCCACTGTACGAGTAGTTTGATTACTTACAAAATTCATCTGTCTTAACAACTCAGGAGTCCAATTCCTCCCCACTGCAATTTGGTGCCTTCCAGTATTCTCCACTAATCTTTCTAACCACTCAATCAAGATAATTAGAAATTTGCCAAAGAAGATTTCATGCAGCTTTGTGTACACATACCTTTGCATCCATTGTTCATTTCTCATATGGGGGTTTCTATTCTCTTTCCAAGCAAACTCTCGTTCCTTCCCTTCCCGAAATTTAGAGGTCTCTTTCTTAGCCAACCTCCAAAATATTCCCTCAATTATAGAATCTGGTCCCAACAACGGAACCATTTGTTGGTGTGTGCGCGGTTGTAAGACACTGTCCCTTTAGGTATCACCTACATGCAAGTGAAGTCTCACCTGAGGCATCTATTGGGGTTGCAAGAACCAAATTTCTGTAGCAATGAGGGAATGGGAGGTGATCATTTTATTCATTCTTTCTTATCGATTTTGTGCATATTATCCTATCTTTGTTCTTTGTTAGCTACTTAGTGAATTCATATTCATATTACCATTATACTTTAGATTACAACCTAAACCCATTACTATAATAGTCGTAACTATTACGCAATGATTACAGAAAAGACAAATCTATTCTAACATGCATCCTGACAGTATCCATGATCAATCGAATAAAAGACAATAAACATAGTAGTTAACACGGTTCACCCAACTTTGGGCTACGTCCACAACAATTGGCTTCTTTATTATTCTTTATGCAATTGTCTCAGGCTTACAGATTGAGCTTACAAAAATACATCATGCTATAATTTCCTTCTCCTATCCTAGTCATTCTGCAATGCAAGTCTCTCTCTCTCTCTCTCTCTCTCTCTCTCTCTCTCTCTGCATCATATCGTTAACCTTCAAACATAGACTGTCTAGTTGCTTCTGCAGATCATTCTATCACTCTCTTCTTGACCAAAACATAACAAAAAAAAAGGAACCCCAAAATAGAGAAGCCTTATCTTCCCAACCCATTACATATTTATACATCAATTCTAGGGCTTAAAACCGTACTTTGTTCATCCCAAAACCCTATTACAATTCATGATAACTCAAGTTGGCTTGTTGTTTGGGATGTTTTTCCTATATGACGCCTTCATACCGCTTTTTAACTCTAGCATTTGTTCTTCCTTCTTTTGCACATCCTTCTATCTTTAGCATGTCGGGCTTCCATCCTTCCTTTTCAACCGCTTTATTCTCTTGCTTTATTCCCTTTCTTTATTCCTCTATTTTATTATTCTTACCGTGCATTGTATTGTTGAATGCTCCTCAGCTATGCACTTTCAAGTCTTGCTTGTCTTCCTTCTTCTTTTTCTTATGTGCACATCTTCCATACTTAGGATTTTCATGAATATTATTTCCATAATGCTTGTCCAACAATCATGACACTGGAAGAATTTCATTAAATGGGGAATGGAAGCCGATGCATGGAAGAATGAAACATATTTCTTATAGCAGGAAGGAATCCGACACTTCTTAGGCACACCACAAGTTGTAGAGTTCGAAGAATGGAATGAGGAAGACGCAAGGTTCCTGGTGAGTCAGTACCACAATCAAGATTTACTGCTAAAATTGCCAATCAGAATCACTGGAGATATGATACATAGGGTCACTGGAATCCCACATAGGGGTACTCATGTCACCAAAACCCTAAATTCCAATGATTGGATTTAGTTCATCATAGGAGGAAACTCAACGAAAAATTCAAAGGGGCTATTAATCAACAAAGTAAATGACCTCCGGGAAAAAGGGATATGCGTGATAGTCTCATTGTGCTTCACCACCGCAGGTCAAGCTTCAGATGTGAATCTTACAATGTTGGAACCCATTAAACAAATACTTCAGTCGAGGGCACAATTCGACTAGGAAAACCACTTAGTTGCACTAATCAAAAGTAATTGCAAGGAGTGTCAAGAAAATGATCGTACTATTAAATTTCCATCCTTGCTAATATGGCTCGCCATGAGCCAAGTCAACCATGTCAGGGAACCTTCGTTCACTTTAAGACATATCCCGACCATGGACAACTACAAAATTTTTTCACTAGGTGCAATCAGATCATAGACTCCCCTCTAGCCGATGAAATGTTTAAAAAATGGGTAAATAACTTGAAGAATGTATCACACAAGTGGACAGTTGAGAAGAACATATGTCGGGCACTGCCACCAAGTTCCCACATATATCGAAGCCTTGACTCCACCAAGCTATGGTGTAGAGTCAACGGAGGGCTAACACCAGAAGAACTAGAGTACCGGTCGACGAAGTCCCAAATATTTCAGGAGCTCAACAAAAAAATTGGGTTTGAAACTTCTATTCCATCAGAGGTATTGAGTGATAATTCAATCATTTTAACACCCTTGACCGATGCAGAATATAAGCAAGAAAGAGAAGTGACCTTATGTACAATTCCATTTGTTCCAAATCTGGATATGGAAGCAAGTATCCCAACAAAGCATACCCCTACTAAGAGAAAACAACAAGAAAGAAAAGAAAGGATAAAATAAGTTATCGATATGGATGTAACCCCATGGGGTGTAAACATCATTTGGAAAGAGGTATTCAAGTCAAATGTTTCCTTAAACTTAGATGACCCTCTAATAAAGAAAAATTTCATTTTCGTTACAAACAAAATAGTCGAGAAGATTAAGACAAGAAAAACATACTCAACATGAAAAAGATGTGACAAGAAATATTTTGAGGTCGAGCATTGGACCACAATTTCAGGACTTGATGGCATCTGTAAATGTGAAGAAGGCTAAAGCAAGAAAAACCCAGGAAGCTCTCAACAAGAAAATGGAGATGAGAAGGCAGAAAAAACAAAGACTAGATGACCAACAAGAACATAGTACATGTCGATTGACTCCATCATGTTGTAAAGAAGCAACATACAAAGGAAAGGATAGTCGACCTTACAGGGGAATCATTGCCACCTAAGGCTACATTGATCATTGAAGAAACAAGAGTAGAAAAGGAAGTGAAAAATAGAAGAAGAAATCAAGAAAAGGGAACCGCCAAGTATCATCAAACGAAACCATTTTGGATCCCCCCCATAACAGTGGTAATCAAGGAAGTGCAACGCACTCAGGTCGAAAAATGTTAACCAAAATTTACAAAATGGAACTGCCAAGAAGCACACCATAGTCAAGTCAACCCCAATGCATAGATCGAATCCACATGACTTGACCCAACTTGAAGTCGATCCCAGCAAATAAAGTCAGTCAGGTCATCTTGGCCTGGGAAAAACAACATGCAAGCCAAAGCATACAGAAGGGGAGACATCTATACACATGCAAGGTTCATCACACACTATTCTTGTACAAAATTTAGTTGATGCACAACCTATTACAGTGCCATCAGATGAATTAGACCCCTAGAAAAATCCAATGAAGAAGTAGAAAAGACCCAGGAAGACAAACAACCTGAACATGAAAAGTTGACCAACCATAACAATGATTGAGCAAAAAAACACAATAATGCTAGGAAAGAATCTCTTGAGGATGGAAACTCCCCAAAAAAGAATCCTCACTTCTCACTTCTTATCACTCCCAATTTTTCTCTCTAAATTTCAAAATGATGTAAACCACTAGTGAAAACCTCTTTGGGGGCGCTAGTGTATTTTGTCAAAAAATTCAAATGTAAGAGCCACACTCCCCTCTTGCTCAGGATGAGCAAGGAATTGAGGGAGGGGGGGAGATGTTGTAGGGGCTAGTCGGCTTTGCTAACTAGGCCTGTCAATCGAACAATCTAAGTCGATTACAAAAGTCGATTGAAGTCGGTCGAACAGGCAGTTAGAGTCGACATGCATATAATAATTGTAATAACATGCATATATGTGTGGGTGGGTGGCTATGTAATGGAGAAAGAGATGTAGTTTTCATCTCTCTAATAAAATGCATTGATGGTTCTCCCACTTTTTGTGTATGCTTTCATGTGTCTCTATGTGTACTTGTATATGATTCTATAATATGTCTTTCTCTATGTAAGGATCTACCAATAACTTCTCATTCTTTCCCCCAGACTATGACAATCTCTTAGTGTTGCATGGTCATTATTTCCCCAAACTACGACAATCTCTTAGTGTTGCAGGGTTTGGAATAGTTCAGATGAAGGTAAAACCGTAGAGTTTTCACCTCACAAAGTTGTAATCAAAGATCTAAAAAATCCTAAGCATATTCATGCAAGTGAAATTGTTGAGGGTGAAATCATGAAGGTGGGTTACACTTTTGCTTGTTTTATGACAAAAAAAACTGTATTTTCACAAGTTATTCAACTTCCGACATATAAAAGTATTTTTTTTATTTAGAATTTCACTTTACAGTAAAAACAAAACT
>ML778823.1:767940-792038 GCA_009831015.1 Picea engelmannii | reverse complement strand
CCCTCAAAGTACAATGTATGTAAAAATAGAAGAACCAACGGTTGCTAGGAAATTGTGTCCCTCACTCCAAGACGACTGCACAAAGAATGGAGCTTCTTCTCAGTCAAGGTCTTGGTGAAGATGTCTGTAGTATGTTTTTCTTAAGGATAGAACTGTAGGTCGATGATCCCCTCATGTACTAAGTCTTGGATGTAGTGCATGTGGATCTCGATGTGCTTCATCCGCTGCCTCTAAACTAGATCTCTAGAGAACTTTAGAGTTCTCTGGTTTTCACACCAGATGACGATCTGTCGATGAAACTGAATTCCCATCTTAGTGAGAAAATGTTGTACCCACATAGCCTGAATGGTTATGTTAACTACCCCTCTATACTCTTCCTCGGCTGAAAATAGAGCAATAGAATCCCGCTTTTTGCTCGACCAACGGATAGGCCCAGAACCAAGACAGAGTGAGTAACCAAATGTGGAATTGTGATCAATACTATCACCAGCCCAGTCAAAATCAGTGAAACCGATGAGATCCAATATAGAGTTTGTTGCATAGTGAATCCCAAAGGTGATGGTGCCTTGTACATATCGAAGGATACACTTTGCAACCTTCCAATGTAGCTCATGTGGCTCTTGCATAAAACTGGATATTGTTCTAACTACATAGGAGAGGTCTGGTCTACAGTGTGTGAGATACAACAATATCCCCACTAGTTTTTTGTACAGTGTGTTTCCCACCATGGAGTGTCCTCCCCATCCTCAAGTCTAAATCCTGATATAAAAGGAGTCTAGGCAGAGTTGCATTCTGTCATGTGAAATCTCTCAAGGAGGTCTCGTGCATACTTTTCCTAACACAGTTTGATTCCTAATGCAACCTAATTGATCTCAAGTCCAAGGAAGAAATGTAACAGACCCATGTTCGTCATCAAGAACATGTCATGCAAAATCCTTTGGATTGAAAATATCGTTGAAGTCGAGCAACCAATGATCAACAAATCATCAACATACAGAACTAGGAGTAGAAGTGAATCAACCATTCTGAGCATGAAAACATTCGGGTTTGAATTACAATGTACAAAGTTCTGTGAAAATAGGTAGGATTCCATATTGGCATACCATGCCCTCAGAGCCTGCTTGAGGCCATAAAGAGACTTCTTCAGTCGATATACCAAATATGAATCCTGCATAAATTCCTGGGGTTTCTCCATATAGATATCCTCGGAGAGATATCCATGAATAAATGCATTCTTCACATCCATTTGATGGACTTCCCATCCTTTGGTTTTCACAATGGAAAGTGCCAAACATATGGAATACATATTCACTACTGGAGTGAAGGTCTCATCATACTCAATGTCGTTGTTACACATCAAATTTCCACACCAAGGTACCTCGCCCTAAGTGTCGCAAGTGTCGTAAAAATGTCATATGAACCTTGCTAAGTGTCCCATACACCTCTACACCATGAAATAACATATGTTACAATCCCTAATCTATGTGGAGGAGAAATATATTATATGAATGTCAAAATACTATGTGAACATGAATTATTATTAATATTCATGAAAAGGAAATCAATTTAGTGTGAGAATCCACCTCACATTTGGTTTCCTATTTTCTCCCTAAAATCATTAAGAGATATTTTCTCCCTAAATATCTTAAAGATCCCATTTTAGTGGATCTGATGAGTTATCCTCTCCATGGTGGTTAAGCCTCCAAATCCTATATAATGAGGACTTTCCATGGAAAAAAGGCATGAAGGATATTAGAGGTATAAAGCTAATGATATTTGGAGGAATATTTTGGATATCAAACCTATGATCTTGGGAGCATCATGCAAGGGCTAGACGAGGAGTATTTGGAGAGGTTGTTGAAACTGTATCTATAGATTGTAAGTATCTCTTTAAAAGTTCTCATCAATATTACTTGGCCTATTCCCTTCAAGATTGTGTATTGTTTCATATGATTGTCGATCTTGATAAATGAATTTGATTAGTCTAATATTGTAGAGTAGAGTAGGAGGTCTTTGTCTTTCGTTGTCCATTGCATTGTAGGTATCGAGTGGTACTGAAGAGTTTGGAGATCAAGCTCAGATTGGAGGTAGCGAGGACAAACTATGGAATAAGGTGCATCACATTTTCTTCATTCTCTTTCTCTCCCTGATTAGGTAATTGAATTCACAGGGATGTTAGTATCCATTTGTATGTTTTTTGTCTTGGTAGTAGGGGTCTAGAATCCAAGAGGATATTCACCTGTCCGCAAGGGAATTTTCCTGTAACAGAAATTAATGAATCCACTGGGGAAGGAAATTGACTTGTCTTTCCTTGGATTGTCTCTTCATTTTTCCCACTTTTATATCATTTTTTATTCTTTGTTCCAGATCTTTTTCCTTTCTCCTCTCTTCATTGACAATTTCACAAAATTCTGGCAATTCTGGGTGATTGTTTCTTATCTTTAAGCCTTTGTTCTTAGTTTCTAGGAAGGGTAGAAATCCCCTGGAGTGTATATAAGATCTTTGATATGTAATAAATGCTCATTTGTAGTGTTTATTAAAGCTCTACAATGCTTTGTGCCCTTGAAAAAATGAGCATTGATCTCCTTCTTTGGTGATTTCTACCCTTTTTTTCTCAGTTTTTCCTAGTCTATCTTGTAGAGATTCTTTCCTAGAGTCTATACTTTTGATTGTGGATTTGTTTGTGTTGAATATTTGGTACTTATCAATTCTTTGGTTATCTTGTTTGAGCTTGCAACCTTTTCCAAACTGTGAGATTGTTTCTCCTTGTTTTTCTTGGTTTGGTTTGAATCTTGCCAAGATTTTGGTTATCTGACTGATTGAAAAGGTATGAAAAGGTTTGTTGTTATTAAGTTTCTTTTCAAATATTTCCTTTTTGAATGACTTGAGACTTTATTCTTACCAAAACCTAGCTTGGATTTATTTTTCTTTTTGCTTGTTTTGTCACGATATTTGAGTCGTTCCTCTTTCTCCCTATCAGTTTTTGGATTCTTCTCTGAACTTTCTTGTTTCCTTGAGTCCTTGTCGATTGTCATTTCCTTGATTGAGTGAGTTAAATTCATTCATTTCTCATTATCCTGTGAGTGCATGCTTTGTTTGAAATCATTATTTCTTGTGTCTTTTGTATCTGCATTTGACTCTTCCATTTTGATCGAAAGTAAAGGAGTATTAAAGGATTAGCATTTGTTGTCTTTATGTATTAGAATCAAACAAATAAATATAGTTGCATTTTTTTTCTTGGGTAGTGTAGATAACTAGGTTGCATTTAGTAAATTGCATTTTGGAATTGGGTGTTTTTTGTTGAAGAAAATTGAACCTCTTCTCCATCTCGTATGTAGGATTCATTGAAGAAAAAGATTTGCATCTCATTTTTATGCATTCTTTTGGAGTCAATCCTACAACATCATCGGTTTCACTTTCACACCCTTGAGTAAACAACAACCCTAAAATGAAGCGCTTATAAAATTGACCAGACACTTTTATATTTTCTGGTAGCAAACCTACATTAGCAAGTGTAGGGATTTGGAATAGGTTGTGCGGATACATTTCCAAATCCATCAGAAAAACATAGAATCTTGTGCTAAGGAGAGATAAATCCAATTGTTCATATAAGCATAGCTGGGATCCCCCTCTCACACAAGGGTTACGCACGGGGTCGTGTTCGAGAGAGAAATGAAGATTATCCCTCTGAGGCTTAACCATTCGTAGTAGTCAGATCCTATATTTGGGGTTCTTCTTGAGGTCCAACTATCTTCATTTGGTCTCAATGCTTCATGAATTTTGAATCCATTAGGCATCCTATGGAGTTCTACCGGTCCACTTGTCCTCATTTCCCTTGAAGGATTTAATACTTGTTATCCTTTCCATACGTTCGGACTGGACTGTCGACTATACCCTCCTAGAGGCTGAATGCGAGTTGGTGTCCTTAGTATCCATAATATTTAGGGTACTCACACAAGGTGAAGGTGAAGGGAAGTCTTTGTTGTACCTGGAACAAATGTTGCTTAAACTCACTTGGTCTCCTTGGAGGGTAAATCCATGATTATTGTGTGGAATATTTCACCAAAGCGTAAGTCCGTTAAGCAAGTCACCAATGTAACTAATCCATATGCTCTATCCCATCCCCTTCCTATATTTATCTCGTGATGTTGGATTTCATCACCAACTAGTGGTTTCATTGTGGGAAGGTTTGTTTGATTGTTTGCTTCTTAGATTTGTAACATGTGTCGGTTTTTTTCCTTAGTGGACCTTAGGTCGAGTCAGTGTCAATGGCATCAAATCTGAGGAGTACCAACGAAGGAACCCCTTTTCCCCGAGGAAGCTTTCTCCTTTCCTTATTTTGGAAACGTTGGTCCTCCATGCATTTCCACACTGAGTCTTCTGGGACTCATGATCAAATTATCAGTTTTGTTGTTCCCCACTCCAATGATATCAAATCTTCCCAGGGCTTCGAATGCACCTAGTGCTTCAGATGTAAGCACACCACCCACACATCAACCTCATGTCGATCTTTCTCCTTCTTCACCCATCAATTCTCCTTCCCTTTATCCTTCTTCGCCTAGTGAAAGCTCTAAATCGAGTAGCCAAGTTGATAAGAACAAGAAGAAACGAAAAGAGAAGAAGAAGAAGAACCAAAAAGGGACCAAGCCTCCAACCACATCAGATCATGTTGGATCCAAGCAACCAACTATGGTTAATTGTATTGGGAGTATATATAAAGTCGACAAGATTAAAATGAAGAATCCTAAACCCAAATCCGCTTGCAGTATTTGTAAGGGTGACCACTTTCTAAGGGATTTCTCTGGTCTCCGCAAGGTCTTAGAAATGTGGTCTTCAACATCATCATCCCCTGCGGGACAATCCGGTGACACCCCATCAGCTAGTGACATTAAGGTTAGTAAGAAGAATAGAACTGTCAAATTTCATTGCTTTTTATGTGAAGGTGATAATTACTCTCACCTTTGACCTTGTATGGACAAGGGTTCTTATATTTTGGAAAAGATTCAGCTTCCAACTGTTTATCATAACATTTCTCCCAAACTGTCATTAGTTGATGTACTAGTCAATCCGGTTCCATCCCCAGTCAGTCTGGTTGATCAGGTGGTCAATCTGGTTTCATCCTCGGTTGAACCACACACCCAAGTAGTTGATTTAGTTCCATCCTCAATAATCCCCACTCTTCATCTGAAAAGTGAAACCCAAGTGACTGATCCAGTTCTATCATCGGTCAGTCCCACTCTTCATCTGAGGAGTACCAAAGTGGTCTATCTAGTTCCATCATCGGTCCATCCCACTCATTCCTTGAAGAGTGCAACCAAAGTGGTCAATCTGGTTCTTTCATCGGTCGATCCCACTCCTCCCTTGAAGAATGCAACCAAAGTGGTCGATCTGGTTCTGCCATCTGTCGATCCCACTCCTCCCTTGAAGAGTACAACCAAAGTGATTGATCCGGTTCCATCATCGGTCGATCCCACTCCTCATTTGAAGAGTGAGGATGTTGCTCAGGTTTACCTCATTAATATTGATTCACCTGGACAAGGCGGTACTCCACCTGTCCCGATGGCACCCCCTTCAAGCAATCAGATGGTTTATATTAATTGGAATGATTTGACATAACCCTGTCTTCCTTCTTATATACCTTTCCAAATCACCATCCAGGTTTGTGGTAGGAATATTCCTAACTCTGTAATAGATGAAGGTTCTTATGTTAGCATGTTATCCACGAATGCTTGGAAATATTTTGGTTCCCCGCAACTTGCACCCATGACTCCGAATATGTTGACCTTTAATAGAAGAGTTAGTAAACCTTTAGGGATCCTTCCTCAGTTTTTGGTTACTTTCAGAGGGAAAAAGGTCTACGTCGATGTGATGGTAGTTCATGACCCCTTGGAATTTAACCTACTCCTCAGGCGAGACTATGTCTACATTATGAGATATTTTTTTTCCACTCTCTTTCGAGTGAGGTGTTTCCCTCACAAAAAAAACATACTAACGATCGACCAACTTTCATTCATTGACTCTCATCTAATGTTCAATCCACCTTCACTGAATGGTTTGTACATGTCAGCAATGTCCACCCCACTGTAGGTCAATTATGTAACGACCTACCCCATGCGTTCAACCCCACACGAGAGGGAATATCTCCCTTCTCCTGACTTAGATCCGATAGTTGAAATGGTCATCTCTTAGATAGGGCTATTAGATCCATATCTCCCTACCCTTACCGAGGTCGTCAACATTTTTTCTTTCCAGAGTGTTTTTCTCCCATCTAGCGAAGATCTATTGGAAGCCATGATTGACGTTTATACCTTGACATGTATTCCTTCGAGAGCATTGTCCTCTTGGAAGCCATGATGAAGGATAGGTCACGAGCATAATTTTCCTCTTTGTAGAAAGCTCATTAAAAAAGGAAACAAAAATATGGGGATTGAACCTAGAGCCACGGGCATAGTTTTTCTTCTCTGTGGCAAGATCATTAAAAAATGAAACAAAGGTATTGAGCATAGTTTTTCTTCTCTGTGGCAAGCTTGTTAAAAAATGAAACATAAGCTGTGAGCATAATTTTGCTTCTCTGTGGAAATCTTGTTAAAAAATGAAACAAAGGTCTTGATCATAGTTTTTCTTCTCTGTGGCAAGCGCGTTAAAAAATGAAACAGAAGATACGAGCATAGTTCTTTTCCTGTGTCAAGCTCGTTAAAAAATGCAACAGTCACCTCTCCTAACAAGTCGAGTCTTTCGCTCGATCTCATAGATATCGAGTCGAGTCTTTAGCTAGCTCTCGTAGATGTCGAGTCAAGTCTTTCGTTAGGCCTCGTATTTGAACCTTCCTTTCATCCACCCTTATCCTTTTTATCCATATAGTACAAAAATTGATGAAAACCTCAAAGTAGGCGAATGAAATGAAGCTTGCAGGGGCATGTATCCATCCTTGATTATCATTATGGATTTATGCCGCTATATTTTAAAGTTGGGGACAGAGTACCAACCATCTATGGGTATCCCTACCTTTGGAAATTACGCTAGGAATTTACAAGAATAAATTTAATTTTGTTTCAAGCTTGTGTAAAAATGAAACGAATACCGAGCTTAGCCTATGTTATTTCTCGTTCTCGTAAATACATGAGAATGTCACCGAGTAAACATTTATCACTTTTTCAGACTCGTAAAGGTTATACGAAAAAGAAACCCCCTGGAGTCTCCTTTAAGCTCTTTTCAGACTCTCTAAACATGAAAAAATTGTCGAGTGATCTTTCTTCCTTTCACGCTCATTAACACGGTCTTGAAAGGGTGTCTCCTGAGTAGTAGTTTATCTCTTTTTCGGACTTCAGAGACTAAAATTACGAAAAAGGACAACCTTGGAGTCTTGTTTAAGTTCTTTTCAGACTCTCTAAACATGAAAAACTACCGATTTTTTCTTCTCTGGACTCGCTAAACTACACATTGAAGGACCCATATGGGAACGAGCCCTTACTTCTTCCATTTCATTAAAAAAAAAAAGAGGAACTTACCGAAGGTGAGTTATATCAATCATTTCTTATCCTCCTTGAGCTCGTTAAATTAAAAAGAGGTACTCATCTATCTGGGTGGGGGGAAAATTGAAGGAAGTGGATCAATTTTTTTGAGAATCCTTTATGGTAGCTATTGTTTCCCTTGAACATGAAACCTTTTTGTGTCTTGTTTTACATTTGGGTAATTTGCTTGTCTCTGAGTCATACCAATTCCATGTGTGGCCATACTTTTTCGTCCAGTCAAGGAGTTCTCTTATTGTTGTCACATTACACTCTTGGTACTCGTAGAGTCAATACTGCCAAGTCACTTGTCGTGCCTCATCATGTTCAAGGGAAGTTTCACTTCAAACCATCCATCTACAGTATTTACAGTTTCCATTTCTTGTTTCAGTCCATACTCATTCGATTCACCATATTAAAACACTTTCCTATGTTAGTTTCGTGTCGATGATGGGGGATACATCAAGGCCCTCCTTTGATGAGTGTTTTCCTTTCGACTTCAACACATCATTCAGGAATTAGACTTAGAAACCAGTTAGTACCTTGGGACCTTCATGCCTCAATGGTAGGCCTCCTCACCTCCAATAATAGGTTTACATCATTGACCTCTGAATAGATGATTCCACAAATGTTCGACTTCAGCTCATTTATTCACATTTGGTGTATTGTACTAGGGTACCTTGGGAGTCATTGACATCATTAGTGATTTCCTTCGCACTTGTTAATGATTTACCTCAATGAATGGTAATCAAGTGGTTTATACCATGTTCAACATCAAAACATCTATTCACATGGCTAGATTTGTGCCACATCGGGATTGGGATGAAGAACCTGGGTTGAGTGTTCACTATGTTATCTTCTTTTCCCAGGATACAAAGGAGATCATTTGAGCATGTTGATATATAGACTGTCACATAGATCCACATTGTATTGGTTTGTGGCTATGTTTATCATATTGTAGCTTCACTGTGTATTTTTAGTGGCTACGATCAGTTCATGTCATGGTGGTATGGATCCATGTTGTATCTTTGCTGGCCATATCCTTAGTCAATATTTTTCATGGATTTGCAATGTATTGGTTGACGGTCGTGCTTTGAGTCATCTCGAATTATGAGCATAGTTATGCTTTCCTCGAAAATGGAACATATATTAATAATGTTTGATGGTTATTTGCAGCTTCTTCCAGGTTCTCCAACTCCACGCCCTTGCATTGAAGAATTGTAAAGTGTTTCGGACATCAGTTTCTCTTCTGACCTCACACTTTAGGGGGAATATTGTTACACATCAAATTTCCACACCTAAGTACCTCTCCCTAAGTGTCACAAGTGTTGTAAAAATCTCATATGAACCTTGCTAAGTGTCACATACACCTAGACACCATGAAATAACATATGTCACAATCCCTAGTCAATGTGGAGGAGAAATATATTATATGAAGGTCAAAATACTAGGTGCACATGAATTATTATTAATATTCATGAAAAGGAAATTAATTTAGTTTGAGAATCCACCTCACATTTGGTTTCCTATTTTTTAGGGGAGGTTGAGGATCTCATGGATGGTTGAAATATTTCCTCCTTAAAATACTTGAGAGATATTTCCTCCCTTAAATCTTTAAGAGATATTTTCTCCCTAAATATCTTGGAGATCCCATTTTAGTTGATCTTATGAGTGATCCTCTCCATGGTGGTTAAGCCTCTAAATCCTATATAATGAGGAATTTCCAAGGAGAAGAGGCATGAAGGAGATTAGAGGTATCAAACTTATGATCTTGGGAGGGATCGTTTGGATATCAAACCTATGATCTTGGGAGAATCGTGCAAGGGATGGATGAGGAGGACTTGGAGAGGTTGTTGCAACTGCATCTATAGATTGTAAGTATCTCTTTAAAAGATCTCATAAATATTACTTGGCCTATTCCCTTCAATATTGTGTATTGTTGCATATGATTTTCGATCTTGATAAATGAATTTAATTAGTCTAATATTTTAGAGTAGAGTAGGATTTCTTTTTCTTTCATTTTCCATTGCATTGTAGGTATCAAGTGGTGTTGAAGAGTTTAGAGATCAAGCTCATATTGGACGGAGCGACGATGAACTACGGAATAATGTGCATCACATTTTATTCATTCTCTTTCTGATTAGGTAATTGAATTCATAGGGATTTTAGTGTCCATTTGTATGTTTTATGTCTTGGTAGTAGGGGTCTAGAATCCAAGAGGATATTCACCTGTCCGTAGGGGAATTTTCCTGTAACAGTCATGCACCTGCTGAAATAATTTGGTAGCTATCTTGGCTTTGTATCTGCTAACATGTCTACATCCGCTCCGTTATTGGTCCTGTAGACTTGTCTGCACCTAACAAGTTTCCTTCCTGAAGGAAGGGGAACTAGATCCCAAGTCTGGTTCTTGATGAGGGAATTGTACTCCTCCTACATGGTGGATTCCTAAAAGGGATTTCTAGCAGCCTCTCCATAGGACTGTGGATATAAATATTGAACCAAGAAAATATTCTTGGGTGGAATCGGTTTAGTGGCAATGAGTGCAAGAGGAGGATCCTCAAAATCAGATCGATTCCTCCTAGTATCAGTTGGATGCCCAACAATATCTCTTGCATCCTAAAGAGTAGTCTTGGCCCACTTGGGCCTTTGCTTTGGCTCTACATCTTCATCTACATGTGTTACAAGGAAAATAACTCTATGGCATGGGGTAAACCACAACAGACGAAAATGACCACAAAAGTCAACTCTAGTCTCAAGTATGCTATGCTAACAAGACAAAATATAGAGCCTACCTCATCGAGACGTTTGATGAAGTCCACCGTTGAGCACTTGATTCAAATAAATACACATGCAAATTGTCCTCAACAACCAATATACGCAAGCATATGGTGATAATGTATAAATTTATCACGTACAATAGCATAATCCATCAATATTCATAACAAATACGCCCATGGAATAAAAATTAAAATATTTACAAGACATTAATTGGATGAGAAAAGATTATTTCTATTCAAATGTAATCAATAGAAGTGTATGAATGACAAAATTCTCTGTCAGCATATTGGAAACCGAGAAAATAAGTCCCTTCTTGTTGGGCCTCCACCACTTCAATTCTCCACCAAAGGCAAGCTCATAAAAGAGAGACAATGAGATTCTCCATCAAATAGGGAAGAATTGGGGGATGAACAATGTGTTCAGACTTAAAAGGACAAAGGGATGTAGACTCAATATGAAGTGAATAATTTATCTAGAGTAACTTTTCTCTCAAAGTTGAATTCTTCTCCTCTTTTCCATAGTTTGGATATGGCCCATTTATATGCTTCAAATGGAACTGAAGGGTCAATTCAAAACATTTCTAGTATATGGAAGGTCAAGGATCATGGATCTCATGACGTGACATGGAAACCTGACACCATTTTTTAATTTTGGGCACAAAACCCAATCTACGCGGGTTGTAATGGTGCAACCTACATATACGCTTGTTGTATAGTTGTTAGGGCATGTATAAGTGGAAAGATAGAATTTTTATCTCTAGGAACTGCAAAAGGGGAATTTAAGTGTGCATAAGGAAATGGAAAAAGGCCCTCTGAGAAAGTTTGCAGTGGGTGAGGAAAATCTTGTTATAACAGATGCCCCCTAATGTGTGAGGTCAGAGGAGTATCTACGATGGCCGAAATATATTATAATTACTAGAAGTGGGGTAATGGAGACCCAGATAGACGAACTAGTTGCTCATAAGAATATTACAATCCATACTGATTTTGCACACGTGGATGCCAATTTGAATTACACTGCAGATCCATGTAGAAATATACCAAACAATTGTCCATGGCCATGAATAGGAAATACAAGAGTAGATACATGCCATAGGTTGTCATAGTCATGAACAAGGCCTAATGAAAACCAGTCTCAAAATCATTCTAGAGATATTTGTATACAATAAAGTACAATATGATCTCCCATGATCATTGAAGTCATATAAGTATTGGTCAAATGAAGGATAGCAACATCTTAGGAAAGATGTGACTATGAATTGATATCTTCAATTATTCTACATGATCCTACATGATGTGAATAAAGGAGTTGAGGTCGAACACAATGAGACTTCATTTAATTACCGGTCATTAAGGTATACCTTTAAAAAACGCGAGACAACCTACCGATAATGAAAGTAGGTATCACGGCACCGAGTACATTCTTGCACGTGATAATAAAGTTGTTGAGGTCGAAAACTTGAAGAATCCACCGATCAGGAAACATTGATGTATTCCCAACTATCGATGGCAAGAGAACCTTCCACTGATGACTACAAGCCTCTAGGTACTCTTAGGAATCTATGTATCGTTTATAGAATATCTCGGCTGAAGTCGATGGAAGGAGACCCACTGAAAGGAGAGCATTAAGGAATCTCTCATCATTCAGCATGAGGAAAAAAGTAGGATCTTGATGATTTGGAGGAACTCAGATGAAGAACATGTTCATGAACCAATGAACTTGTGTGTCTTTCGCATGCACCAGGTATAAGCAATGCATGAGAAACACCCTCTGAATAGCAGCCAATAAGGAAAATTGTCAATAAAGGCGAGGAAACCACCAATAATTCTAATGGAATCCAAGAAACTGCATGAATCCCACTATGTGAATATATTTATTGTTTTCGAACATAAAGGAAACCCCCCATTCAACAATCAATGAGGAAATTTCAACTGTTGGGTTCAGGGTTACCTACACATAATGAAAGTAAGACCAGGATGCCCGATAGGACTGCAAATTCATGTAAATTTGAGACACATTGAGGGTATGGATGACATGCAAAGTCAAGAGTTCTGAGAAATGGTCAACACAGGCTGATAGACATCCTTTGAACAAGAGAATGAGACATGTGGATGACTCTGGCAGCATAGACTCACTGATAAAACTTTTTGATGCAGGAGGCACCAATCAAACTCTCCATAGGGACTGGAAGAGTAACTAGTCAAGGGAGTAAACTCTAAGTAATGATCTCAGCTTCTTAAGGTCATGCTAAACGCAAAATTTTGATGACAAGTGGACTCAAATTTTTGTGCTTTGTTCAAAGGAGAAACGACTACTACCAACATAAGATAATATTCTTTTCCCGCCTGTGTTTTTTTTGTTTTTTCATAGTCAAATGAATGCTATAATACAAACAAGGAAACGAGTGTCACTAGTAAGAAACTAGTTCCAACAATGGAGCATACCTATGCTCAATGCAAGGAGGTGCATGTAGGATATGGACACTTGGGGGAATGTTTCCTCTTGGGGTATAGGGTGTCAAGCTGTAAAGGATATAAACAAGGCTCTGCATGGCTGATGATGCAAACTACTGAGTTGATAGGCTTATAATACAAAAGAGAGAACTAGAAATAGGATCAATACTGCAAGAAAGAGAATGAGATTCAATTACAACTTAATGCCAAAGAATGTCCTTTTTCATTAATTTATTCTACTTTCTTTTTGAGAGAGTCCTTTCAAATAGACGTCCTTTCAAATCCAAATAGATGTCCTTTCAAATCCAATTTACGAGTGTGAAAGAGACAAGTTCACTCAACAATATTTTCACTTTTTGAGAGAGTCGAAAAATATATTAAACCAGACTCGTTGGGATTCCCATAGGTATAGGTCAGCATGATTATGAGTAAGAAATGAGGTTCGAACACAATATCATATATTAGCTATAAGGGATTCCTGGTCCTACAGACAAAATCTCTACATGGGCACCGAATGTCACAGAGATTCTAACTAGAGAACCCATTTTTGGAAAGTCTCTACCCTTCAATAATGACACTTCTACTTGCAGAATGAAGGTTATGTGTCTCTACTAAATCTGTTCGTACCTAAGGCATACAAATTGAAATTATAGGATAATGCAAATGTGCAAAACAGAGTGATGGTCTATCCTATATGAGGGTCAATGGAAATACCTGCCAAAGTTATGAACAAGCTACATGGCGTTATAAACCACAAGAATCCATGGATAAAACCACAAAAAACAACTCCATCCACTATTGTATTAGTCCATTAGGCCAAAATATTAGCAAAAACTATGCAAAGTGGGTAATGTTTTTCTATAAATAGTGAAAATAACCAATTTTACTATACCATTTGTATTTTTTACCCAAATAGTGCATTTTGGACCAAATTGCCCCCGAGTTTCAACTGTGGATTGTAGGAGCCACGAGTGATGTAATTGGAAACCATATCGACCAAGTAAGTCATCTTTCCCTTCTCTTCATTTCTAGTGGATTAGTATTTTCAATTAGGTCTCCTTTTTTTAGTATTTCAAAGTGCAAATTAGGAACTAGGGTATACGTGGGTTGTAGATCATCGGGTTGCGTATACACAACCCTATACGTGACTATTATTAAAACAGATCGTGTATATGCAACACTATACGCGACTGTGTAAGCTGCAACTCGCGTACAAGTCCGTGGATTTAATTTTTAAAATGTTACTGACTCAAAATTTGATTTTAAACTTGCAGGATGGTGCTAGAGTGGAGAGAAAGAGAGCATGAAGAGGTTGACGTTGTAGTGGAGAGAGATCCATGGGCCCAAAAGAAATTAAGAATATGTGGTCTATATACATTTTTGTCTCTCAAAGGCCTGAGGGCTCAAGTGAGACTTCTCTAGATGTTGGTGAATTCCTATGATCCGGATACAGAGGACTTCAACGTCGATGGGAAACCATTGAGGATTGAATTTGAAGACAATTACTTTTTGACAGGATTTTCACATAGGGGTGAGGTGGTGAACCTAAAATCTCGAGCATCTAGGAGTGGAATGAACATAGAATACTACATAGCCACTCATTGCATTGCAGGGACCGAGAAGGTAAGGACCCAACCCCCAATCATAGCGATCAGCAATCCGAGTCTCAAGATCGTTGTCCTAGTGTTGACACAGATCACAAGGTCAGCCTTGTTGCATCAGGCATCGAGGCCACTTATGTTATATTTAGTGGAGTGCTTGCGACCCATGGTTTATGACTGGTGTGCCTCACTACTAGCCAACATGAGGATCCATCTAACAGACTGCAAACATGGTAGAAACAAGAACTTTGCATTCACTTCTATCCTATGTAGTTTTTTCTTAGAGTGGGTTCCAAGCTTGGGCCCTAGAGTCGTGATTTTTTTGCATGGAATTCACGATCCAGCCATGGCACGATGGACCGAGGTGATGAGGCAGTTGGGAGGTGGTAGGGTACCAACACCCTACAATGACAAGTTTTTCTTTTGGTGGCATCGGTAGGTGATATCTCTGGAGGAATACCCTTATGAAGGGATCGACTTCAGAGGAGATCCGGACATGCCATTACCACTAGGTTCCTCCTACGGAGACATAGGTATGCAAAAGATTTTTGAATATTTCATTATTTTGTATTTTTGTAGAAGAAAACAAAAATATTTTTGGATGATGTCAAGTACTAATTAAAACATGTATGTTACGTAGATGTGGGTCCGCAATGACCAGATGGACTCCCATGACACTGAAAAAGGCACTGGGGGAATGATCCAGTGAGAGGAGATGCCTATAGAGTGCTTAAAAATGTGGAGGGAAACATGTCTCATTTGACGCAAAGAATTCCCATGGTTCATGTAGAGGATTTGCTGGAGGCGATGCAACAACAGGTGGTAGATGTGCCCCATTCTTGGGTGTGACTATTTCGGTGTCTCACAAATGTTGTACTATGGTATCATGAAACACATTCGGCACCACAGGAATAGATGTCATGGTTATTGTATTGATCATACGTATATTTTGTACTATAAAACCAAATTTTGGAGAGATGAAATAGAAAAAAACATTGGAATTCATCTTTACTTATATTACGATGTGCACATTGGTGAATGTATTTTCTTTGCTTTAGTTATGTGACGAATTCCAATCTAAAACATAAATAGTGTATGCATCAAATACATAATTAGAACTTCTACGTATGTGATGATAAGTAATAAAATCAAAATGTCATTCCAAAAGTCGTACCCATAGGAATCGTCGGAGTAGAGTAGGGTCTCACACATAGTAACTGTCGTTCAGCTGACATACTACTAACTGGGAGTCTAGATGAGCTTGTAAAGAACAAATACCATGTGAAATGACATCAAGTAAAAGATCTATAACGATGCTATATTTGGCCACATTATTCGTTGAAGGCCCTAGGAAAATGCCACTTGAAGACACCAGTTGACCCTTGGGTGAGTTAAAAACCGAAGTGGTGGAAGCCAAGTTCCTTCTATGAATACTGGCCCCATCTGTGAATCCTAAGTAGAACGAAGACTCCGTTGACATGTTCCAACTAAGGGAAAACTCGATAAGAAAGATGAAGACGAAAAGGGGAAAAGACATATACACTAAAATACATTAGTATACAAAGAGTTACGCCCAAGCTTGAGTCTCTAGTGTAATATCTTTTCAGGTAGAGCCCATTACTGGGCTTAACCAACATATTCCCTTCATAATATTCTAATTCATAGGCTCATTTTTCTAAGACACATCGCATGCTCTAAGGACCGTGCCACATGGGTTTGATCTTGCCTTCCCCCAGTGCTTCTTTGGCTTTGTCATACAAAAGTATCAATTCACCCTTAGCGTACTACCGAGGATAGAAATATTTATCAGATTGGATCTTGACACGTTGTTTATTCGCTTCAATATCCATAGAGGAATCTTGACGTTTCTTGTCTAGACTCTCTAGGTGTATGAGGAATTGTTCTAGATCGAAAGTGTCAGGTAGGAGCTTAACCGCCAATATAAGAGAAGGGATTTCACATTCAATAGGTAGGATCAACTCCACACTGTGTACTAACTGGAAAGGATAAAAATGGGTGGAAGTCTTAACCAAGGTTCAGTATGCCCAACGCACAGGGTAAAGCATGATATTCCAGTCAGATTTTCTTTGGCTGACAATTTTATGCAAAATGGTCTTGAGAGACTTGTTCACGTCCTCCACTTGTCCATTTTTCTGGGGGTAGTAAGGGGGAAAATGAGCATATTTAAAACCCAGTTTCGATGATAATTATTTCATCATTTCATTCTGAAAGTGCCCTCCTTGATTAGTGAAAATATCACTCAGGATTCTGAACTGGCTATAATTTGATTGAACATGAAAAATGCACCAGTCAGTTGAGCACTCAACACACCCTAAAATATCCTCTGTCAATTTTTTTCTTTTTGGGTACCACTTGATCTTTTGCACTATCTGATTCGACTTCATTTTGAGAAATGTTTTCTCTTTTCTTATTATTATCATGACTCTCATCAACTATTCATGCTTGTTTGAACTTATGGAACCCCATGACTTAAAATGCCTTAACACCTCAATAAAGAATCAATAGCCAAAACACTTCACTTGACGCGCTAAGATTCAGCATCAGAAGGAATTCAAAAAATGGAAAAAAGAACCACTCAGGAAACCTTAGTCACCGAGCGACAATCTCTGTCAACATATGCAAAATGAAGTTTTGTTTGTGCCAAATCTTGCATAAGGATATCGTCGATAGTCGATTCTCCTTCGGCATTGGTAAAAGATGAGGGGAATAGACTGTAACAACCCTGGTTAAATAAATGCATAGGGATTATTAAGTAAAATTAATTATATAATTAACTGTCCTAATATGGTTTTAGTTAAACAATGATTAGTATTAATAATATTAATTAATTACTTATTTATTAATCAATTGACTCATTAAAGGTTCTGTAATGAATTAAAGGGGCTTAATAATTTTAATTTATTTAATTAAATACTTTACGTATGTAGGGGGGAAATGAAGCATTAAATTAAGGATAAGATACTAAAGGAGGGGATAAGATAATAAAGAAGAGGATAAGGTAATAAAGGAGGAGATGAGGAAATTAATGAGCGGGAGGAGAGTCGGTGAAGGGGGGATATGACAGAAGAGTCCTACGGGAAATGGGGGGATGATTATTTTGGGGGAAGGAAGCATTTTGGAGGAGCACTGTATTTTCTGTGGCATGTATTTATGTGGCATATAGTTCTGTGGCATATTGTCTGGTTGGAGGAGTTGGGTTTTGGGGGTTTTTGGTGAACCATTGCAGGGGGCACCAGGTTGTTGGGGGTTTTGGGCACAGGGGCCAGGATTCCTTTCGGTATCCTAGAGCTAGGGAGCAGAACAGGCTGCTCCTAGCTGGCTGGGAGGTTAGTCGGTTTGGGAAGAGTTTGGTCAGTGCATCAGGCTGGGCAAGGCAGCAGGGAAAGGATAACCATATCAGCGGGAATTAGCATTAGAAGGAGGTATTTTATTTATGAATTTGATGAGTTATTTTCATGCTGTAGATAAATTTTAAATTCTGCTGAATATTATATGCTTATGTGAAGCTAAATGAATTATTTACGCATTGAAAGAAATTCTATGTTTGAAATTGAAATTCTATGTTTGAAATTTTATGTGTAGTTGTATGAATTTTATTAGGCTTGTTAATTTCTAGTCCCTACACATGGTATCAGAGCCTTAGTTTGAAATCTGGGCCTGAGGGCCAAGCTCTAGCTCCAGCTCCAGCCCCACCTGACCTACAAGCAATACCCAAAAATAAATATCAGACACACGAATCAAAAGGCACATGTTCTATTAATTTTCCCCTTTGAGAAACCTGCTAACAATAGAAAATTTAAAATTTGAGAATAAGTATGACAATTTCGCTGTTCAATAGGTACAATGGCTACCAGAAAAATATTTAAAATAATTCTTCTTATAGTTTATCCTATAAAGGAAGTCTTTTAACCCATGTCCTATATTAGTAGTCTTTTATAATAGCTTACAAAAGAGCTTGAGATCTGAAACAATCAACAACACTTGTAGGAAAATGTTTCAGATCTATATAAATAAAAAATAGCAGTAATATAAATAATAGCAGCAACAACACTTTTATAATAGCAGCAATATAAATAAACAATCAATGCTATGATATGCACGGTTTGTCTTTAATGTAAACGCCCTGTTAAATATGAACAACTCAATTTAAGATATCTGTAACATAGACTAAATAAAGACTTCATAACTGTGCTGGTGTTTATTTCTTTCACTGTTTAGAAAACGACAAAAGATAATTCATGGAGAGTAAAGGATCAGAATAGTTCATAGAAGTGTTGGTCAATGAAATAAAATAAAATAAAAATTAAATTGGCCGAGGGCCAATCTCCAAGTACTCAACGCTGAGAGAAAACACCTGCAACAACAATAACACAAGATCAGACACACAATACACAAACCCAGCGCACAAGCGCCAAACTCCAATGCCTAGGCTCGGGCTCACTTCATTGCCTCACTAAGATGCCCATTCTGTGTATATCCCGTAACCACTGAATTCCATGAAGCAACATCTCGCCCTGGCATTTTCTAAAACAATGCCAACCCCTCATCCACACATCCGACCTGTGCAAAGTCCACAATCAACACATAAATCCGAGCACCAAACCCTCCGGACTGCTCCACCCAGCCAGCTAAACATCCATCAAGTTAAACATCCATCAACACGCAGACCAAGCGTCATGCTACGAGGAGGACTCTACGAGGGAGCTAATCATTGAACCATGTGTCTCAATGATGCGCGTGCACTGCAAAATTTTAATAGTAAATGAAAAAAAAGAAAAAAAAGAAACAAAAAAACATACAAGCTAATGCCCAAACGCCAAACATTAGGGCTCCAAGATAGATTCCACAGGGAGGGGAACCAAAGTTGTTCAGTATGTGATTTCACGCGCAAACCAAGCCCACAAGCATTAGATACCAATGGCATTTTCCTCTTCTGCCCTCCAAATTCAACTCCAATCGCTGATACAATATGCCCACTGGCAATTCCATATTCCTTTTTCTTTGCTGCACTGATCTCACCACTTGGTTGATCTGGTGAAGGTGTCTCGGGGACAGTCATTTGACTTTCTCTAAGTGGATCTCTTGAATCAGACCCTCTGCTTAACTAATATCAATAGCAAACTGATATCTCTGTAACAACATGTTGATCTCTAGTACAGAAAATCTTCTAGAAATAACAACATTATGATAATAGCAACAGATTTACCTGTAATAGTTGTAGATTCAGCTATGACATCAATAGATTTAACTATGCAAAACAATAATTTAGAGCACGGAAGAGACTAGGAGGGCGAGGAGGCGGCCGCGACAACTTTCCCTAGTTTCCCAAGCGCAAAGCCACATGGAGGGGGAGCCCGCGGGGTTAAGCTGGAGTGCTCTACGGGGTTTATAACAATTCACAGACCAAAAGAGTATTAGACAGACCCAAAATATCATATAGATCACAATCTAACCAGATAAAGTACATTTGTTGTTAATCACAATGTAAAAATCAATATCAGAAAAGCAAAAAAAAAAAAATTAGTCTAAGAATGTTAGTTGATGAATATGAATCACATGGAATATCAGATAAAATGGACAGCAAAACAGTCCCAGCCATCATGGACAACAGATGCAGTTGCATATATACTATAGCATATATCCATCTTTAGCCTCGAATCTCTCAGCACAGTGAGGTATCAAAATCCACAAGGTTAATGTTTCCACATCCACAACTTCTTAAAGACTATTTGAAAAGGTTTCCAGAGTAGACAAAAAATCAATAAATTTAATTGCAACAGGGAAGCCATGATATGTCCAAGCTAGAGACTAAAAAGAAAACCTACGAGCCAACACCAGCGCCGAGTCAAACAGGCCACAACCAAGAGAGGAGCCTGCAAGAGGCATTTTCTCTTGCAATAAACGCCCAGTGCCACCGCCATACATAGGACCTACGCCCTAGAGTCTGCACAAATTCGTATGAGGAAGGGGTCACGGGATGGTGCCCTCTTGTTCCCAAGCTAGCGCCTACGCCAAACCACCAAGGAGAAGATTAGGGTTACAGGGATGAAGGTTAGGTTTTAGATGNNTAATTATTATTATTTTTATTTTATTTTATTAAAAATTTTATATATTTTATTATTATTTTCTGTGTGTTCGTTTTAAAATTTTATTTAAGGTAAAGTATAATCAATTGTTCTAAAATAATTAATTGTTTAAAAAAAAAAAAATTAGTGTAAAGTAAAAGTAATTCTTTAAAATAATTGATTGTTTTAAAAATTTATTTAATGTAAAGAATAATTAATTGTTTTAAAAATTTATTTAATGTAAATAATAATTAATTGTTTTAATTAAATTAGTTTAAATTATAATTAAATTAATTCGACTAAAACAATTAATTAATTCAATTAATGATTTTAGGGATTAATTAATTAGAATGATTTAATTAATCATAACGAGTTGCAGCTGGGTAATAGCAAGTAACAACAAGTGGAATAATAGCACAAATTTGAAGGAGAAAGTACAACAAGTACGGGGACGTACTAAGTTCTCATGAAGTGATATTCTAATCAAATAGCTCTACAACTCTGCTGCTAGGATTGCCGCACCCATGGGAAAGCAGGGCTTGCCTTGGGCTTCCTCTCCTCCCCATCCTCCTTCGTCACTCCCAAACTATGTTCAAAATCACATTAAATGGTTTAAATGAAAATTTTAAGGACTTAAACCATGACCCGAGGGGAGAGAGATTCATGCGTGCTAGGAGGGTAAGTTAGAGGAATTAGCGAGTGGGGTATAGTGCTAGCATAGCTACTAGGCGAAGGATTCAATAATTTTCTTAGGCGAAGAAATCAAGCTTAGACGCTTTAACCCTAACCTAGCCAATCCGCTAAAGAGAGTAACGTCTATTTACAAACAAGTAAAAGAAACTTACGCCTAACCCTGTTTTCTAGTTTAAGTAGCACCAATTTGAAACGTCCTTGAACTCACCCTAACAACTTTGGTTGATGCAGGTTAAATCATACAGGATGGTTAGGACTCGAGGGAATTGAGGCAGGGGAGCATCGTCGCAGGCACTGCCAACACCGCTAGCGCCGCCGCCACCATCGCCTAAACTAGCTCTCATACTGCGCTCATTGGAGGCCATAAATGAGACTTTAAAGGGGCGACAACCATCAGGGATCGAAGTGGAACCCCCACCATCTAGAACGGGTAATCCATAAGCGTCGAGGGATTCAGGGGGAGGACCTCCACCCGAAGACATCGCTTGAGAATTGCAGAAGATCAAACTTTCGGAGTTTGTCGAGGGCGCCAGTGAACGCGCAGAAGCATGGTTGGAAGGCATGACAAGGTGTTTTGCCTTAAGGGACTATGTGTCCAACTCAAAGGCGAAGAGAGCAATTTTTCAGTTAAGAGACAGTGCCTTGAACTGGTGGGGCAACTTGGAAAGACAAATGCATCTTACCCTGGACACCGTATCTTGGAAACTTTTCGAGGAGAGGTTCCGAAGGAAATATCTGCCAGCTTATTATGAGGAACAACAGGTAGGAGCGTTTCATGCCTTAGTACAGGGAAACAGGACCGTAGAAGAGTATGAGATCAGGTTTATGGAATTGGTCAAATATGTTTCATACATGGATAATGACCAACGACGGGCAAAATGCTTCATCTATGGGCTAAACCCTAAGATCAGAGCTATGGTACGGATGTGGAAACCGTCTTCAGTAGCGAAAGCTGTGGAAAATGTGCGTTATGTGGAGGAACACATGAACTTAACTGGAGGTACGAGCCCTTCCTTTCCACATCATCCTGGATTCGTGGGGAAGACCCCTAGGACATTTCCCAAGGGAGGGGGCTCAAGGCCACCTCCATATGGTAACAGAGTCGCACCAAGGACAATAGCCGCAGGGATTTCAATGGCAGCGAGTGAAACATCTCGTTCATCACCAACGACACAGACAAGTCCATGACCATCTCAGGGAACACCTAGTAGGGGCAGGGGTTCCAGGGGAAGGAAGTCATTTCATAGACAGTCACATAATAGTTTGTAGGCTCAATATCATGTTACCTGTTGGGGATGCGGAGGACCCCATTACCAGCGTGACTGCCCAAAGTTACAATCAGGATTTGTGTATAGAGAAGGAAAGGCCCCGATGGGAAGAGCAAGTAGCAGCCACCAGATTTACGCAATGGTTAATAATTGCCAGGTCGAACATCAATCCATGGTGGTGGAGTCATCAGGTACGCTAAATCATATCAACGTTAAGATTTTACTTGATTCTGGTGCGACAGATAGTTTCATTTCACCATCTGCATTGGAAAAGAGTGGGTTGGCAGCCTACGAGCACAATGACTTTAAACAAGTCGAGATGGCTTCGGGGAAAAAACAAGCGATAGGACCTAGTGTTGATAATTGTATAGTAGACCTGGGAGTGTGTACTACCAGGTTGAAGGTATATGTCACTGCTCTTGGGGCATATGACCTAATCATTGGAATGGATTGGTTAGAAGCTCGTCGATCTTTGGTGGATTGTTTCGCAAAAAGGGTGCTTTGTGTCGACAACGAAGGAAGGCCAGTAGAGATCCAGGGTGTACAGAGAAAGGTATCATTACACTTTATCTCAACTATGAAGGTTAAGTGATGCTTGAGGCAAGGGTGTCGACTGTATGTAGTGGAAACAATGAATGAAAGGAAGGGACCCTCATTGGATCAATACCTGGTATTGTCAAAATTTAAGGACATTTTTCCGAACGAATTACCAGGGTTACCTCCTGAGAGGGAGCTTGATTTTACTTTTGAGCTAAAACCTGGTGCAGAACCGATTTCCAAGACTCTGTATCGAATGACAGCGCCGGAACTTTGTGAGTTGCAAATGCAGTTGAAATAGTTACTGGACTTAGGGATAATAAGGCCTAGTGTCTCACCTTGGGGTGCACCAGTAATGTTTGTAAAGAAGAAGGATGGATCCTTATGACTGTGTATAGACTACAGGAACTTGAATCGTGCTATTGTGAAAAATAGGTACCCAATGTCGTGAATAGATGACCTCTTCGATCAGATGAAAGGAGCAGTGGTATTCTCAAAGATTGATTTGTGATCCGGGTATCATCAGTTAAGCATTAAGGAAGGTGATATTCCAAAAACTGCCTTTCGAACTCAGTTTGGACATTACGAGTTTTTCGTAGTACCTTTCGGATTGACCAATGCGCCAGCAGTATTCATGAGCCTCATGAACGGCGTATTCCGGAAGTACTTAGACTGTTTTGTACAAGTCTTTCTAGATGACATCCTCATCTATTCCAAGAACGAAAGAGAACACAAGGAACACTTGCGAGTGGTGTTGTCTTGCCTTAGAGAGAACAAATTGTATGGGAAGTTGTCGAAGTGTTCCTTCTTTCAGAAAGAGATCCACTATTTAGGTCATATCATTTCCGGCGAAGGAATCTCTGTGGACCCAGAAAAGGTAAAGGCCATTATGGAGTGGCCAGTGCCAAAAAATGCCCATGAGGTGAGAAGCTTCATGGGGCTAGTGTTAGAAAAACAGGACCGCAGAGCAATAAAATAAAACAAATGCAGAAACAAAAACACAGAAGACACACAATACAAGAGAGACATAGATTTACGTGGTTCACCCAGTGTGGGCTACGTCCACCAGAGAAATTGCCAGGTCCTTCCTTTATTATTTTCTAGCAAATGAAGGGATACAACCTACAGCAAAACCCGCTGTAACTTCCTCTTCTTTCTCTCACAGTCTCCTCTC
>ML778823.1:750553-764323 GCA_009831015.1 Picea engelmannii | reverse complement strand
CAGGACCGCGGAGAAATAAAATAAAACAAATGCAGAAACAAAAACACAGAAGACACACAATACAAGAGAGACACAGATTTACGTGGTTCACCCAGTGTGGGCTACATCCACCAGAGAAATTGCCAGGTCCTTCCTTTATTATTTTCCAGCAAATGAAGGGATACAACCTACAGCAAAACCCGTTGTAACTTCCTCTTCTTTCTCTCACAGTCTCCTCTCTCAGAATACAATATTCACCATCCTCCATAGCCGTAATACATTTCCCTCATAAAAGAGGGTTGCCTTCTAGGGCAAAAAACCCTAATATAATCTCTACCGTTAGATCTGCGACCTTATAATGAACGGTCCAGATTTACAATGAAATTACAATATACTTTTATAAGGCAATTTTTGCTTCGGGGGCTTCGCCCCCGAACCCCCGCTGGGGGCCCGCTTGCCCCCAGCCGGGGAGATGGACCCCCCGGACCCCGCAGAGGGGGTACCCCCCCTCTGCACTCCCCCGCGTGGAAGAGTGTACATACTTCTGGGGTGTAAATACTTCATGGGGTATAAACACAGCTGAAAACAGGGACCTCTGAATCAGGAAGATAATCAGGCTCCACAACCAATAGCTAGCAGGTTATTATCGGAGATTTGTGGAGGGATTCTCCAAAATAGCGAAACCCATCACCACTTTGCAGCACAAGGGAGCCAGGTATGAATGGACTGAAGAATGTGATAGTGCATTCATTGAGCTGAAGAGGTTACTAACTAGTGCGCCAATTCTATGAGTGCCAGATATGGAAAAGGACTTCACAGTCTGCACTGATGCCTCGAAGAAAGGGTTGGGGGTTGTGCTAATGCAAGATGGAGGAGCGATAGCTTATGCGTCAAGCAAGTTGAAGAAACATGAAGAGCTATACGTGACTCATGATTTAGATTTGGCAACTGTAATGCTAGTCTGAAACTTTGGAGGCACTATCTTGTGGGGAGAAACTTTGAGCTCAAAACGGACCATCAGAGTTTAAAACATCTCTTCACTCAAAGGGACCTGAATGCCAGGCAAAGGCGATGGAGTGAGTTTATGAGTGAGTACGATTTTGGTATTTTGTACATCAAGGGGAAGGAAAATGTGGTCGTAGATGCCTTGAGTAGGAGACCACGTGTCTTCTCCTTGATACCCTTAAAAGTCAATCTAAGGGAACATGTGTTGATGCAAATCCAAGGAGACAGTTGGTATTTAAAGGTTACTTCAAACCTCCAGAGTGGGAGGCAGTTAGATCCAAAGTATGAATGATATAGTCTAGAAGCAGACGGACTATGGAGATATCGAGGAAGGATGTACATCCCTGAAAATGGGGATAATCGAAGAATCATACTGAAGGAAGCCCATAGAGCACTTTATTGTGCGCATCTGGGTGTGAAGAAGATGTACGCTGACATGAGGAAGCTTTTCTTCTGGGTAGGCATGAAGCGCGATGTAGTCCATTTCATCGCCAAATGCCTAGAGTGTCAACAAGTGAAAGCTGACCACCATCATCCAGCAGGCCTCCTACAACCACATGATGTTCCTATGTCTAAGTGGGAATTCATCTCTATGGATTTTTTTGTCGGGTTACCGCTCACATCTCATAGACACAATGCCATTCTTGTGATAGTGGATAAGTTAACCAAGAGTGCTCATTTTATTCTGGTTAGAGACACTTACAATGTCACTGATGTGGCACGTGTGTTTGTAAATGAGGTTATCTGTTTGCACATGATACCTAAGAAGATCATTTTAGATAGGGACACCAGATTCACTTCTAGGTTTTGGACAAGTTTGCAGTCAGCATTGGGGACTCAGTTGAACTTAAGCATAGCTTATCATCCTGAAACAGATGGGCAAACTGAGAGAGTAAGTCAAGTCATGGAAGACATGCTCAGGATGTATGTCATGGATAATCAAACCCAGTGGGAGAAGTACCTACCTTTGGTAGAGTTTGCCTACAATAACAGTTTTCATATCTCCATCGGAATGCCACCCTACGAAGCTCTGTATGGAAGGCCATGAAAAACGTCGTTGAGTTGGGATAGATTAGAAGACCGAGTAACAGTTGGGCCAGAATTGATTCAAGAGATGGAGGAACAGGTGATTCAGATTAGGCAAAGACTAAAGGAAGCACAGGATAGGCAAAAAAGTTATGTAAATGCACACAGGACCGACCGAAGTTATGAAGTGGGAGACCAGGTTTTTATTCATATTAGGCCTAATAAGAGTACCATATGGTTCGGGAAGGGGACAAAGTTGTCACCTCTATTTATAGGACCATTCAGAATCCAAGAGAAAATTGGACCCGTTGCCTATCGTCTCGTACTGCCACCCCACTTGCATAAAACTCAATGTTTTTCATGTATCTATTTTACGTCATTATGTTACTGATGAATCACATAAACTAAATTGGAAAGAATTGCAGGTATCGGATGTGGGAACCCTGACGGTAGAATTTTTATGCATATTGGACCGTAGAGTCCGACAGCTCAGGAACCATCTGGTAGACCAAGTTAAGGTCCAATGGGACAAGTATAGTCCAGGATCTGCTACTTGGGAAGACGCTGAGACATTACGACGAGACTATCCCTCACTTTTTTGACCACCTCGAGAATATGTTTCTCAAAGGTTGGGTGTATGTAAAACCACCTTTTGACTTAGACAACCACGATTCCCTGAGGCCTACTTATATTATTTTCTCTTCACAATGAAACTATTAAATGATACACTTAAACTTTTAAGATGTATGAACCTTTATGAATGTTATATGTATTTGAATAATGATGGATATGATGCGATATATATTGTGAGAATGTAAATTTTATGAATGTTTAAATGTTATTGATGATGATGGATATAATGCGATCTACTATGTGAATGTAAATTTTATGAATGTTTAAATGTTATTGATGATGATGTATATGATGCGACATATTGTGAGAATGTAAATTTTATGAATGTTTAAATGCTATTAGAATGATGTTGGATATGATGCAATCTATTTGGTAAATGATAATTTTATGAATGGGTGTCAAAATTGAATAACGGGATATTATGAGATCTATTTATAACTTGAAAACTTTGATGTTAAGTTGTTGGTACAAGGATACCAAATTGAAATAATGATGGTATGCAATTACATGATGATAATGCATAGAAATGTATGAGTTTGTGTTACAGACTAATCTGCGGGTTATGGGCTATGAAATAGCCAAGGGATAATGATGATGAAAGTAGATATCATGACCACTAGCTGAGAAACATTATGGTACGAATATTTGTATGTGAAATTATATTGGTTTGGATGCATTGCTATGATATGTGGACCAGTACAGGATTTCAGGTGATGAGACTGCCCAAAATCGAATAAACGATGACAAAACTCCCAGCAACACAATGCCACTGTATATTCCATTGTAGGGTGTGGACCCTAGTTATGATTAGGAGGGATGGAGGCATTTCTCACCGTGTATCCTCCGAAACCTGAAGTCATGGGAGGACGGTGTTAGCTCACGCTCCCCAAGACGTGTGATGATGACTATCAGTTTCCTGTTGGGGAAGCTTGGTCAAGATAGTGACACTTCCGCTTATAGGTTCTATTTGGAGTTAGGTCAATATAGTTGACGCTCCAAGATAGTCCAGCAGAGGAAGGATAGGAATGAATATGGAAGTAAGTTAGGGAGGAAGGATGAGTAGAAATAGTTGAGAAAGTATGGAGATTTGTCTTATGGTGGAATTTATTGTTTTTCCTTTCTAAAAATAAAATGTGTATATATGAATATTCATAATTACATAACTAAACCACAGTTGTCTAAATAAAATTGTTGAACTAGGATAATTGTAATTAAAGGATTTCGCAAACATTTGATTGGTTTATTGTCTTTTATAAAAGACTAGACTTGTTGATTGGATTGGATGCATACATAAATTACTAAAGGGTGATAGTTATTGATTATTAGTACATTCACGAGACTTGTATGTACAAGCTACACATGCATTTCTTGTACATATACACTAGTATGTATGATTTTTCTTGACTTACTTACTAATAGTGTCGGTTAATTGTTATGAATGTGTGAACCATGTTTCTCTTCCTTTGTACCATGAGATACCTTAACTTCGGGACGAAGTTTCCTGAAGGGTGGGTGTACTCTAACAAATAAAAAAAAGACATCATCGATAGCCGACGCCAGATGAACTTATCGGAATCAGAGAAAGCCTAAAAGGATCACAACAAACATCTTGACCGTGCTAAAATATATTCCTGATCTCTGATCCTCGATGCGTTTTCGACATCGAGACTTTGTCGAGGAAGCTAATCCGAATAAAAGCAATTGATAGGTTTATCATCAATCGTCGACCCTGGATACTTTTTTGGCATCGGCAAGCTAAGGTTTGTTTTAGAATGAATAAATTAAGGAAAGTCCCAACTCCAATTAATACATGAAAATTAGGTCACCGGTCTTCAACACCACGTGTCTTTATTATATTGGAGAACTATATGGTCTAGTTTTACCCCGAGTCATTCTTGGTCCCCTAGGTCTGAGTCACACTTATGAGTCAGCTTTGCCACAAAAACATTGTACGGTGAGATTGATTGTCATTGAAGATTTTGCAAAAGGAAATCAATGAAAACGTTCATAGCACATCCCCGATCCACGATCCACCCACTGAGAGAGCAACATGATGGGACATTTTAGCGTTAGATACGATCATATTTTGAGCATTTAATGGGGTAATTAATACCAAATACCGCATTAGTTTCTACCTCATGTGAAAATAAAAACAACCGTTTAAAATGACTGATAGACCACATCACCCCCCACGCCTCTGTCGTCAATCCACGATGAATTTAGGTTGTACAGATTCAGCGACAGATTTGTTTAAATTTCACTCATCACCCGAATTGAATGGTTGATGTGACATTATAAGTTCTTCCCTGGTTTAAATTCTCTTGAGCCATTGTAAATGAAATCATTCTTCACGCAAGTAAATTCAGAGCATACGAAGAAGCAAGATAAGTAATTCGAAGGCTGCAGAGATCCTGTGAGTATCAAAATAACTAGGTTTTAGCGAGCTTCATAGGTATGTATCCAAGTATGTAAATTTTACATGGTTGCAAATTATATGTTTTAAATTCATTTTTTTTCTTTATGTAGTCTCTGAAGGTTTATATTAGTTGCAAGAACAATGCCTACAAGAAATCCAACCACCAGACGATCGTCGAGGGCACCGAAGCTAAAAGAACAGGCAAAGGATCCTCTTTAGAGGCCATAAAACAATTAGAATACACTCTGAGGCCAGAACCTGTCATTAAGACAACAACGAAGAAGGTTTTCATTTAGCCTCCGACCTTTGGAGATACAGAGGAAACCATGGGGTCTAAGATGGCACTCCCACAGTGGGGAGAACTCTTTAACAAGATCAGCCGAGAGGAATACCCATAATATATCCCACATAGTGATCTCGATGTAAGAACGCTCGACGAGGAAGTGTTCCTGAACATCCAATGGTCGTACCTACATATGGTGGTGAGAAGAACCCTTGTTTTTCCCTATATTGAAGTCCTGAAGTGGCTCATCGACCACATTGACACACATGAATGTTTGATCAATGATGAAAATAGTGGGTGTGTCAAAGTGTTCTTACTGGTGGAAGTTTAGAAATACTACAAGCTTCGAGATCCTGAGGAGCGGCTAAACAAATATTTTGTCGTGAAGTTCTATGAGCACCATGACACCAGCCAATTGATGGCCTCATGGTGGAGGGAGGACAAGAAGTACACCAACCGGATCACTAGCTAGTACTCAACAAACAATTTGAGGGAGCCATATATCTATTTGATGGCTCTCATATGTCAATTGTATGGAGAGAAGGGTTGCTCCAGATTTTCAAAGGTGTGGATGCCCTTGGCTTACAGAGTGGCGATATCTGGGAGTCGTTTCAACTGGGGAGCGATAATTTCTAAACAAATGAGCATCTGCATACAATAGGCTCAAACCCTGAAGGAAGGAGAAACACCATCTTTCTACATGGATTCGTATTTTCTCGACGTCATGTGCGCTAGAAACATTTTCTTTGGCATGAATCTGAGTTGGCATGTCATAGAGCTCTTGGTCCATGTTTATTTCAGTGTCCTATGGGAGAACAGGTACAAGAAGTCTTACTCCCTCATCTGCGATGAATTCATCACACAAATTTATTTCCTTGTTTTTAATAAGGAATGCCCGAGACTATCGGCTACGGCTAAGAAGATGATATCCAAGGTAGGCCACTGGTACTTGGATGAGCACGACACCTACATCCAGGTGTTCTGGGCCACCAGAGAACCACATATCCTACCAACACATGTCCCAGACCGGCTTGTAGTGGGAGAAATATGCTATCAAACCATTTTGCAAGGATACAATGCCACCTTGGTCAAGGACAAGAAGTGGGCATTCATACCCTATAGTTTCCATGTAACGTTCTACTTGGTAAAAGATACAGCTCAAGGAAAAAAAGAAGGGTTGAGCCAAATTGAGTTTAGATTCCAGACATGCCAATTCTACAAGCATGATCCAAAGGGCTTGGTCTTGCAACATGCTTCACAAGTATCGTCCTGCTAGTTGTACGCCCGCGAAAAATTCTAAGATGAATTCTTGATAGAAAATGCCCAAGACTGGGGAGAGGTTGTAGCAAGGATGGTCGAACCCAAAGTGACTAGGTTTAGGGCCATGAGCCTAGATGAAAAAGCGACGACCATAGATAAATTGGCTCAAGAAGACCTCAGAACCAGGGAAGAAATCAGAGCGGCAGAAGCAACAGAGGTTCCTCTAGTGGCTCCGGTGCATGATAGAGGATTTCCTATGACACAGGATGCATGGGAAAGGGGATTTATCATGATAAAACAGGCGCAACGAGTAATTTATTAGCTGGAAGATGACCCGGACCTCATAGGAATGATAGGGGCCCTTGCCGACAACCCAGATGAAATTTGGGTAGGTCCAAGAAGCCCTGAGCTGATACAAATTGATGAAGTCGTCGGGTCAGATAACCCCGAATTTACAACGCCACAGGAAGGATCACTGGGGGATGTCCTAGCTCAGCTGAAGATAGTAAGAACATTAGGGAGAGAAAGTGCACCGAACCCCCTCTCTGAATTGATAAACATTTATGATGATGAAAAAATTCTGGAGGCATCCCTGGTGACTCCTATGCAGATCACAGAGGAAAGAGAACCCGAGAAGACATCTTCCCTAGCTCCCGATGTTGAAATTTGGATCCCTTCACAGAATTACCAGGAGTTTGAGAGTGTCTTAGACACTAAAGTACTCGATGTACGAGAAAATTAGAAGGATATTCTGACGGACGAGCTAAGGTCGGGAGAACAAAAAGAAGAAGCTCCATAGCAGGAAATCAACATCTCAATGGTTGATTATCAAGTAAGTACCGAGCCTACACCCAATGCTTCAATTTCAACCAGTACTGAACCTCCATATGAGAAACAAACAGAAGCCAGAACTTTGAAACACATGGAGGAAATTCAAGAACTCAATCTTGAATAAATATACACTATTGGGAGCCTGGGAAACATGCTCACCTAGGAAGATAAGAAAATCCATGAACCCGTGGATGAAGTTGCTGACATACATGCTATCTCATATGATCGTAAAAGGAAATATATCATGAAGAGAACCACCAAGAATAGAAGGATCACCCTAGATCTCTCCATACTCATCATCACGGAGGAAAAGTTGATGAACACAGAGCATGCCAAGACATCTGAACTTATCGACGCAGGGATGGAAATCACAGATGCCACCCTGGAGAGAGAGAAAAGGGATGAAGAGGAGTTGGCTGTTGCGCTGAAGGAATTGGAATATCTACACCACTTAGATAAATATTACCAGGACACCACACAGGCCGCGATGTTCCTGAGAAGTGAATTCCAAGAGGCCTACGATAAATTTACAGATGAACGACACCTATTCACTGCAAGGATAGTCGAGATTCAAGAGGACACCCTCATGGCACTGGCGATGTGCAAGGATATGGAAATGTGGTACGATAAAGCACACCAAGCCATGGAAAGGATCGACTATATGAACGCGGTTCAAAAGGGCCGAGATGTCGAAGAGCACGACATCTGTGTGCTAAGGGAAAGAAAGATTGTCCGCATAAGGAAATTGGTTGAATATTAGGTAAAATGGCTCGAGAACCTCATCGGGAAATCCAAGAGAAATGGGTCAATTGCGAAAATATTTGGACCAAGATCAACCGGGTAATGAGAGACATCGACCTACCCGAATTCAGCACACCTGATGACTTTGTCGACTTGTGTGACATAGTCAAACCACATGCCGAACAAGACTCATCATGGGCTGCTGAGATAACAAAGGTAGTGGACATGGAGCTAGGACAAGTGCAGCAGTTCATGGAACACCTGATCAAATCTCGAGCCATGTTGCAGCAATTAAGTGCCAGAATAGTCAAGTATCGGGCACGGACAGTAGAGATAAGAGAGATCCTTTTGACCCCAATGGAACAACATAGATTCTTGTATACTAACACATGCGAGGATCTCTTCGTCAAATGGTCAGAGTATGAGAAGAGTCATCCACTCAAGTGAGATCATGTGATGACTCTTAGAAAGACTGAGAGATGAAAGTGCCATGTGGCGAGTTTTGTTTTACTTAGATGCACTTTTAGTATTTATTTTTAGTTAATAATATGTTATAAATAAGAGGGTCAAACTAGTAGCAGAGGGTCGATGGTTGTTGCAAAGGCCCTCAATTTTTGGATTTGTAAAGAATTATTTCGGAGCTGCCTTAATTGAGAAGTCATGTTTAGGGCCAGAGGCAAGTTTGTGTTTTTTTTTATCAAAAGTGTGTATGATTGGATGTGAAGAATAATTCTTTCTAATTTCATTTTATGAATGGACGTTGTAACGAGTAAAAGCTTCTAAATCCATTGACAAGTTATCTAATTCAATGTTTTTACACTTCTTGTCTTTAATGATGAAAATAAAATAATTGTTTTAATATGTGATTGATGATTAGAGTTAAGGAAACTATTTTTCTTGCCATCGTTTATTGCATGTACGTTTTCTTCTGATAAATTGTGTCTCAGTCAATAATTGGAACACGAGCAAGTTAATGTATTAGTACTAGGCCTATGGTAGAGAATCATTTTCTGCATTCTAGAGTGAAAGGGTTATCCCAAGCTCATCCTTCTCTTGTAGTTAAGTTTTCCCACCTTGTTACCCAGTTGGTTTATACCAACTTTTATCTTGTATCGGTCCCACCTATAAGAGAAAATACAAAAGGAGAATGTTTGAACTGAAGGAGAAGCTTTCACTAGAAAACGTAAAGCCCATCTATTATTTGGCCAGATCGCAAGATCTGGAGAACCATTCCACCATTAAATGCTGCAGAGTCTAATTGGGACTCGGTGGCGGGTTTGGTTCCTATTGTTGAGTTAAAGGGATTTAGGACCCCTCAACACATTCTTACCACTGAATTTAATTGTAGGCATGGCCTCAACCCACTTAGTAAAGTAGTCTACAACCACGATAATATGTTGATGCCCCCCAGCTGAAGTTGGGTTACAATCCACAAAATCCACCCCCAACTTGGTGAAGGGACCAACGATAATGACCATGTGAAGAGGGGCTGGATGAGAGCGCATATTCCGAGTGAACACCTTGCAGGGGTGACAATTCTTGGTAGCTTCGACACAATCTTTAAAAATAGATAGCCAAAAATAACCGTCTCACAAAATTGTATGGGTTGTCACAAGCTCGGATAAATGACCACCACAAGCCCCACCATGAAAATCATTAAGGATAGACTCAAATTCTTCGTGAGTCAAGAAACGACACAACATATTATATACTCCTTGATGATACAAAGTGTCTCCTACGATAAGGTAGTTCTTAGCTTGATATCGTATACACAGTCGGTCATCTCTCGAAAGATGCTGAGGGAAATTCAATGTTTGAATATAGATCAAAATATCTCCATACCAAGGGTCTGACGATGAAACAAGGAAAATGTATTCATCTGCAACTAAATCAACATGAATAACATCCTCATCTAACCAAGGGAATTATGATATTAACTCGACAAAAACTAGTGATTTCTTGGATTTCGCCGAAGCAAAATCGAGATCAAACTCTTGCAATATGAAAATCCATTTATTATATTTCCCCCCTATGATACGCCTAGTAAGGACGCATTGAAATGGATTGACATCAGCAACCAAAATACTTTTTCAAAGCAATATACAGTTTCGTAGTCATTGAATTGCGTGAACAGTGGCCAAAGCTAGCTTCTCAACATGAGAATACTTGAGTTCAGGGCCGACTAAGTTTAGACTAAGATAGTAAATGACGTTCTCATGGAGCTCATCATCCTCCTAAACTAAAACCATACCAATCATCCCTTCGAACACGGTGATATAAAACAAGTAATCTCTACTATAGTATGGAGGCTTCAGCAGAGGCGTTGATACCAAGGATTTCTTCATAGCATCGAAGGATTCCTGGGATCGCTCATCCCATATAAAAGGAGTGTCATTCTTCAAGAGATGCATGAAACCCTTAGTAATATTGGCATAGTTTACTATAAACCGACGTAAAAAGTTAGAATTCACCTGCAAACCTTGAAGTTGATGAATAGTGAGTGGGAGAGGCAATCGAAGTATTGCCTCAACCTTTAATGGATCCACCATGATCCCAGTTTCAAAGACTAAGAATCCTAGAAGATGACCTAACCTAACGCAAAATATTCACTTATGAGGGTTCAAACAGATGCGGTAATAGAGACATCTTTCAAAAGCTAGACAAAGGTGGTTAGACTGATCCACTCTCTTGCGCGAGTGAGTAGCGAGATCATCGAGATAAGCTTTGACTATATGCTTGAGATCGCGAAATGTGAAGGTCATGGCTCGTTGGAAGGTATCTCGACGTTTTTAAGGCTGAAATCCATTTTACGGTATGCGAAATTACCCCAAGGACAAATAAATGTCATCTTATGTTGATCCCCAGGTTTAATCTAAATTTGGTTATATCCTAAAAATCCATACATAAAACAAAAAACCTCGCTTCCCGCATAGTGATCGAGAATATGATAAATGAAGGGTGTCAGGAAGTTTTCTTTAGGACAAGCCTTATTCAGGTCTCAAAAATACATGCATACACGGATGGTTCCTTGCTTCTTATTCACTAGAACATGATTGGATACCCATTCAGTCAAGGGAACCAAGTAGATAAATCCAACATTAAGCAGTTTCTCTACCTCTGCCTTAATAGTAGGGGCCTTCCTAGGAGTGACAACTCTAAGTATTTGTCGAAAATGTTTACCATCGGGGTAGGTTTTAATCTCATGTTCGACAATTCGAGGGTCGATTCCTGGAATCTCTTCATATGACCAAGCGAATACATCGCATAATTCTTTGAAGAGATTGGTGTAGATCAAAATTTCTTGCAACAAACAATCTGCACTGATATATACATTTTCAACCTTACCAGGAATACGAGAGATATTGATCGTGATGGTAGGAGAGATACTCGCCATGTTTCCTTCGGCATAAATACCGTGTGTATCAAGTGGAACTACGACGTGACCGACTATATCACTCAAGGTAGTTCTAAGATCATCTTGTTTGATTCTAGCAAGCTCTGGGAGGAAATAAGAGTGATGGTGCATATCATCCCATGGCCTATCATAACCATTCATGGACTCTATGATTTCTTCATCTGAGTGTAAATTATCATCAAGGCAGTCATGTGAGAAAGAGGATGAAGTGGCCCATACGAGCTTAAGAACAAGATCCTCCTCGTTCATCTGCGATTGAAAGGATATGGGTCGGCATAAGAGTTGAGAACACCTTGATACTCTATCTCTACTGTCGATAGTGACATGGCCATTCCAGTATTGAATGACATTCACAAGATGCAATCAAGGAAGGTAGGGTCCAAGAATCATTAAAATACGAAGTGCAGAAAGGAACCAACCTCATTGACGAAGAAGATCTACTGGACATGACATGCACATGATGAATTGGTGCCACGAAATCAAAGGTACCCATAAGGGATGAATACATTCCGACACCAATATTCTCAGTTGTCAGCTGAGAATTTTCGATCAAGGGGATCAACGGTCCAACCGATGCATTGGGGCTAGCATACACAAAGGACAACTAGTCAATCATCATGATATTCCCATCATGAGTAAAACATATAGTAGGGAAGAAAGACGATACAACTGCAGTCATATCATAAGTCCAGTTACGTCCTAGTAACAAGTTATAGTCAAGGGGTGCATCAACAACCTCGACATTGACCTCCCCCATTTTCCCACCTAACTGGATCGGGAAGGAAGGAAGAATACCATGGGGACAAAAAGAACGACCGTCAAATGCGGTTAACATGGTCAGAGATTGAGAGTGGGTAGGAGAGACAATGGTTTTCCAATAGGTTAAGGACATCACGCATGTTGTAGCGCCTTCATCAATAACAATACGTTTGATCGTATACTTTGAGTAATCCATGTTGATTTGGAATGCGACATGGTAAGGCAAGCGAGGCTACACATCCATGACGTCAAGCTTGATAACCTTAGATCCACGGGGCTTTAAAGATCCTAACGCAAATAACAAGGCATTCCTCCATGAAGGACACGTCTGGAGTACCTCCAAATCCAACATCGCTCAAGGGGTTTCACCCAGATTCTCAATAATAGAGTAATTATGGGTGGCTCTAGCATTAGGGTTGTGGGTAGAGTGCTTGAGTACTCCTTTTGGAATACAAGGAGGAGGCTCTAGTTTTTCGATATGTAAAGGCATCTCCAGAGGAGGGGGAGAATCTAGACCAGGTACAATCTATGAAGAACTGTAATTGTGAGACCGGGTGGCTACATTAACCTAAGACTTAACCATATTGATGCATAGACTAGACAGTCACCATATTGCGTCGGTTGGTTTTGACTTCTACTATCTTCATTTCTGGAATTCGAGGAGTTTGAGGCCATGTGTTGATTATGCTGAAAAGGATTATTGATCACATTGGGCGGTAGAAATAAAATCCTCACAGCTTCAAGAAGTTTGTGGTACAAGTGGGTAAGGTGATCATCTGTACAAAGATTGCAAGGAAAATTCACCTTTTTCCTTTGTTTCTTTCCCTCACCAACATTATTATTCGACTTCTCATTATTATCATTGTCCTTGGGTTTATTATTATTATTATTCCTCCCACCTTACGATTGTTACCACATCCTTCCTTTTATTCCCTCTTGGTTGTTGGTTACCATTCAGGTTAGTCGACAACTGCACAAGAATGTATGTCTATCAACTGAGTGGGAGTGGAGGACACGGACGAAGCTTTTCCTCTTACAGACCGTCTTAGAGACAACTCTCTCAACTGGCTTGTCACCAAGTCTGCATATTTCACATTTGTGAAGCCTACAATACCATCGACATGAGGCTCGAGCTTTTGTCTAGGGTCATAGCTTGACCTTGATGCGTCTGGAAGAATTTTGTATAACATCCCAGACTGAGCATAGATAAGATCTAACCATTGGGCTTTAAAAATTGCTTCTTCCTCAGATCTAACTTTGGATGTCGAAACATCCTTCGAGATATAAGGCTGTAAAGACTTAAGGAACCATTCTAAAAGGAACTTCGGAGGTATGTATTCCTTCATCAACCTCTTTCATCTACGCCACTCTTGGATGTGATCCAAGATATGGGTGTCTTTGTCCTAGTGGAAGGCCGACAGA
>ML778823.1:731898-750482 GCA_009831015.1 Picea engelmannii | reverse complement strand
TAGCTCTATATACCATTTCATTGCGACCCTCGTGAGGGTGCATTGAAATAATCTTAAATGAATAGAATCTTCATTAAGGGAATTAGAAGACCACCAAAGATGGAAAGTAGTGATGTGATCACCAGGATCCTCGCTAGTCTTGCCTTAGAATTTTGAAATATCTGAAGGAAGCTTGGTGGGGATGGCGGGCTATGTCGGGTCATGACGCATAGGGTCATTCATTAATGTAGACAAGTCTGAAAAATTGAGCATGGCCAGAAAAGGGAGACGAGGTTGAGACATCTGGACCCAAGCTCTTGGGAAATATTGTTGTTGGGGAATCGCATCCCATCCAGGGTTCTGATATGCACCATGGCCATGTGTGGGATTGTAAAAACCCCCTCCCAAAAAATTCATAAGGGGTTGGTTGGGCACCATTCCAGTGGGAATGTTATGATGAGGGTTGTAAATATTACCCCTAGCTGGAGTAGATCCAAGTTGGGGGTTTCCCAAGGTGTGAAATTGACCTCCTCCGAGTGTGAATCCAGAGGATAGGGGTGGATTCGTCATGCCAAACGTGTTAGTTAGAATAAACATGGAGGAGGCAGGTGTAAAGGATGAAACATAAGTAGCAGCATGTCTGCTAGGTTGACCACTCCATCCAGGAGCATTAAGACCAGTATTAGACCCGGGGTGAAAAGGAGGTAGGCTTCCAACCGTAGGAGTCGTTTGAGGGATATGAGCACTGCCAAATGAGAATGGAATATGCAGAGGATTCATTCCCCCAAGTTCAATACTAGTATTCAGATTAGACGCTGGAATGGAGGATAAAATTATGATGTGAATTTCGACATACCATAACAAAAAGGGATAGATTCCGTAGGGATGGACTGAGTATTGTATCTAGGTGTACCAAAAATAGACCCAAAATGGTTCATGACAATGGTTTGAGTAGCAACCATAGGCTGGATAGGAGTGATGATGGGAACCTCCAACACTATGACCATTGTGGTTGAAGGTGTCGAAGGAGTACCATTAACTATAATGGGTACAAGAGTCGAAGGAATCCCAATATCTTTCTGACTGGACTCAATACTCATCCTTGTATGATCACCAGTCTAGTAGGTTGAGGTGTGTGTACCATGTTTGATAACTTTTCACCTTTTAGAAGGAAAAGACTCAAGATGCAGTGGTAATCTTAAAAAATGGCGAGACCTAAAAGGAAGTAGGTCTGGCTCCATGATGACTCAAGAATTGAGATATAAAAACAAATCCTAAGGACAACTAATAATCAAAGAGAACACCAAAATAGACAAAAGGCCAATATGCACACAAATAGGATAAAGTGGTTGAAAGGGGCCTCCCTCCCTAAAGTAGGTATGCCTCGCCCAAGAGGGGCCTAAGACTTCCTACCAAAGATGGGAGGTATCAAAATTAGTTCTAAGGGCCCTCCTGGGATTAACAACCAGTCGGTCAGATACCACTGAAGAGTTAATCCTCCATAAAGGTTGTGTGTTTTCCGACCCTTATTTGACCTAGGGTGCCTGCAAAATAACCCCTGCAAGTAACCTATGTGGTAACTATGTCTAGCAACTACGCCACCACGATCTAACCAATGCGGAGGTGAATAGTCGTAAGTCAGGTCTACCATATGGGCATGGTAGCAAAGCCCAAAATCTTGAAAGCACCTCCTCTCACAGAGGTAAAGGTACTAGCAATACCCCCATATACCAATAGATCCCTAGAGATATCTCTGACACAAACAAGGTATTATGGGGATATCCCCTCAACCAACTTCACGCGACCTCGTGCTTAATTCTAGTGTAAGAGGAGCCTCATGACGTCACCAATTATACAATGGATTTCACCACTCCCTTACTCAGACACATATGTTGAATTTAATAGCCTTGGAGAAGTTTACTCACAAAATCCTATTCCAAGGCTCTAAATCCTAAGCTAGTTTGTGCACCCTGAAAAATAAAATCGTTTCTAATGAATTTTAAATTTATCGACATTACTTTTAGTGGCTTTGCTTACTCAAGAAGGTGTGGTCGTGAAACTGATGATTTTATGACTCAACATGTAAAATAAATGAATATGAACAAAGTGAAAATTCCTAACTTCAATTCCCAATAAATGATAAGATTTTCAAAATGCAACATTCAATTTAATTCTACGATTCCAAATAAGATGCAATATTTCCGTACATGTACTAAGATCAATGACAAGAACCCAAAAGATCAAATGCCAACAATGAAAAATGTATATATTTTTTTATTTTTAATATAAAAGAATGAAAATGAAAAGATTGAACAACATCTTGATATAAAGATTCTACTGTATGTAAATAGAGACAAACCAAGTAGAATATTAAGAAGCAAACACCCAGCCTAAGGTGCAAGGAAAACCAATGAAAGGGATGATGAGAAAGAAAAACCGCCCAGAAATTAAATCAACTAAGGGTTTCCTAACACTCTGTAGGAACTTAACAGTGATGACAGAGACCTAAGAAGACTCATCAACCATCAAAACTTACCCATCAAACACCAAACTCAATAATCAAGCAAACAAGGATGATGTACATGACTATTCAGAATAAAACCATGTATATACACCTCCTACAGAATGATAGCTCGCGTATGTACACGACTGTCAGGAAAAAAAACGTGTATATGTATTGAAACACTGCCAGATTAAGGATAAGGCCAAGAAACTTAGACTCAAAATGAACAAAGGTTGTCAAGCAATTAGATGACAAGAAACTCAATATAAACGAGAGCAATCAAAGGAGAAAAACAATCCAAACCCCGAAATGAAGATTCCCTCCACAGTATGGTCGCCAACTCTATTATGAGGAAAATCACTCTATGGCATGGGGTAAACCACAATAGACAGAAATGACTACAAAAATCAACTCTAATCTCAAGTATGCTATATAAACAAATATGCTAACAAGACAAGATAAAAATCCTACCTCGTCGAGACGTTTGATGAAGTACACGGTTGAGCACTTGACTCAAAGCAATACACCTGCAACTTGTCCTCAACAACTCAGATACGCAAGCATATGGTGATAATGTATAAATTTAGCACACACAATAGCATAATCCATCAATATTCATAACAAATACGCCCATGGAATAACAATTCAAATATTTGCAAAACATTAATTGGACGAGAAAAGAGTATTTCTATTAAAATGAAATCAAAAGAAGTGTATGAATGAATTTTTTTATGTGTATGAACTAAGTCCCTTCCAGCTGGGCCTCCACCACTTCAATCCTCCACCAAAGGAAAACTCATATAAGAGAGACAATGAGATTCTCCATCAAATAGGGAAGAGCTTGGGGGATGAACAATGTGTTCAGACTTAAAAGGACAAAGGGATGCAAACTCAATATGAAGTGAATAATTTCTCCAGAGTAACTTTTATCTCAAAGTTGAATTCTTCTCCTCTTTTCCACATCTTTGATATGGCCCATTTATAGCCTTAAAATGGAACTAAAGGGCCAATTCAGAACATTTCCATTATATGGAAGGTCAAGGATCATGGATCTCATGAAGTGACATGGAAAATCGACACCAATTTTTAATTTCAGGCACAAAACCCGATGTACACATGATGTAATGGTGCAACCTACATATATGCATGTTGTATAGTTGTTAGGGTGCATATATGTGGAAAAATACAATTTTTAGCTCTGGGAACTACAAAAGGGGACTTCAAGTCTGCATAGGGAAATGGAAAAAGGCCCTCTGAGCAAGTTTGCATAGCATGAGGAAAATATTGCTATAACAACATGCACTAACTCTGCATCTGATTATACTAGCTCTTTATTTGTATCATATGAATCCTCTAAATCAAAACTCTCATTTGAAGAAAAGTCGACATGTGCATGCTCATCATCTCTGACATGTGGAAGAACAAAAGTTTCTGTGTGCGGTTGCTGAGGTACATGCGAGACACTTTCCTCGAATTAGACACTCTACTAATGAGGAGTCGGTCTGAGGAAAGATCAATGAGTCCATATCCCTTAACACCGTCAGGGTATCCAACAAAGATACACTTTGTGCTCTATGGATCAATTTCCTTCCTCTTCTTAGAGGGAATCCTGGCCCATGCACGTGAACCAAAAATTCAGAAGTGGGTTGCTTCCAGTTTGAGGTCGCTCCAAGCCTCGTAGGGGGTATTATCCTTGACAAATCTATGGGGAGATATTTTTTGGATGTAGGTTTCACAATTAAGTGTTTCAACCCATAATATATGTCGAAGTGACTTTTCATGTAGCATTCAAGATGCCATCTCTTTTAGAGATCTATTTTTTCGTTGATCAACTCCATTTTACTACGGAGTATAGGGAACCGTGTGTTGCAACTGAATCCCTGCCTCATGACAAAGATTTTGTATCTCATGGTTGGCATACTATCCCCCGTTATTTGTTCAAAGGACTTTGATTTTCTTTCCTGACTATGTCTCAACGAAGGCTTTGAAATATTTGAGGTGTTGAAAGACCTCTAGTTTTTTCCTAAGAAAGAAAATCCATGTGAAGCGTGAGAAATCATCAACAAAAATGAGCATGTACCTTGATTGACTGATTGATGGATGCGGAAAAGCGCCAATGACATCACTATGGATCAAATCTAAAGGAAAGGAATCCTTCTGAGTCTTTCCTTTGCCAAATTTCTCTTGAGGGTGTTTTCCAATAGCACATTCCTCACAAAATCCTTTGGATAAGTGGATGTCAGGTAGACCATCAACCATTCCCTGCTTTCTAATTTGTTGCATATATCTTAAATTTAAATTCCCGAACCTTTTGTGCCATATCCTACTGCTTTCATCAGCATGGGCAAGCAGCAATGCAGAATCTGGTTCCATAAATTCAAAAAAAGTGTAGAGTCTAGATTGATGATTTACCTCACTAGTAGCAACCCTGGATTTGGTTTGCATGTCATGGATATCCATTACATCAGGTGAGAATATGACTCTCTTTCCGCTGCCATAGTTTTTCATCCGATACATGGAGAGAAGATTGATGAAAAGTTTGGGAACGTGTAGCACATTCTCAAAGATTCCATTTGTGAGTTCAATTCTTCCTTTCTCGATGACCTCTACTGGAGATTTTTCCCCCATCAGAATAGGAGGACCTTTGCATACATCCAATGAATAATAGAATTATTTTGTGGAATCCATGTGGTGTGATGCACCTGAATCTACGATCCAAGCATTGGGAGAGGAGTTGATGGAAATCAAGGCATGGCTAGAATTGCCTTTCTTGGGATTCTGATCTTTTGAATTTTTCTTCTTGGCACCCTTGGGGATGCGATATCCAAGGTTCTTTTGCTGAAGTATTTGGGCCATTTGATCTATCTGTTTCTGCATACATGTGAATTCTGGATGGAATCCTTTATGACAGTAAGTGCATTTCTCCCCTTTTCTTACCTTTTCACCTTTGGATCCAGAGGCATCGGTGAAGGGTTTTGAGTACCTTTCCTTCTTTGGATTTGCATGTGATTTCCTTTTTTATTTGTCTTTAGATTTATGATATTTATGACCACTACTATATTTCAAAATAAGTTCATGCACCTTTGGGCCTTTGATTTTTCCCATATTGATGAGCTTGTTCTTCTCTCATGTCAGAGACTCGTTAAAGGCCTCAAGAGAGGGCATCGTCCAGGTGGCTCCAAAGGTGAACCTAACTGAATGAAATGTAGATACAAACATTGAGTATTATGTACCAAGTTTGGAAAGAATGGTAAGAACCATTTGTTTCTCCTCCTTAGATTTATCAACCCTGCAAGCCTTGAGTTGTGACAAAAAAACCTTATATTTGGTAAAGAAATCTTGGAGACTGTCGAAGTCTTTTGGATCCAAAGTGAGAAATTCCACCTTGAACATGTTTCCCCTCATCTCGTCATATTTTCCAAAAATCCCTTCCATGGTGGTCCAGGCTTCATTGGGGGTTTTACAAGAGGATATGTGAAAGAGAAGTTCAAGAGAAATGAGACTGCAATTTGTTTCAAATGCTTCATCCATTCGATTTAGATACTTCGATTTTTCTATCGCTGATGTGGGTTTTGTCTCTTTGTTCATGGTTAACCTATATAATCCTCTACCTTGAATATGCATTATCATCTTCTCCTTCCATGCAAAGAAATTCTATGGTGTAAGAATGAATTCTTTTGGAAATTCCATTTTTTTGTTGTGTTCAATCTTCGGTACCTGCAAAAATAATATGGTGTGTCTTTTCCATAGAAGTTTGTCATCTCTGATACCATGTAAATGTGTTGAAACCGCACAGAATAGATCTAGATATAAAATGACATACACAATTTGCAAATAAAATATGAGAAACGAAAAGCATGAGAGAAAGAATGGAAGAATTCTCATTAACCAAATGAATGAATGATAATTTACACATGATATACTATGTATAACTCAACTGATGTGCACTGGAGGAGAATCCAATGTGCCATAGTGGTGGTCTAGAGTGATCTGGATACACACCAGCAGTTACAGGAGTAAACTGCCACCTAGTCTAGTCTCTCGGGCAGTTACGGGAGTGAATTGCCACCTAGTATGAGTTAACTAGTCTCTTAATATTCAGTTAACTCATTGAAACAATGTGAAATGAGGAGGATATAATGGAATCATGAGTAATTTTCTAGTCTAGTGATGATCCCAAGGACAATGTGCATTAGCTGGTGATGATCCCAATACTGCATGGTTATAATCCCAATGTGGCATGTAGACTCCACTCAGCTAATCAAATTGAAGTGTGAACTAAAGATAATATTATCCTAGAGGAATAGTCTCCCTAAACTATAGGAGACTAGATAATGACTATTAAACATATGAAAAACCTTAGGAAAAAAAAATCCTAGGTGTGTGTGAAGTATCTCCAACACATTGGAGGGGGAAAACACCATATATATATATATATATATATTAAGAGAAAGAAATTACAACATAGCATGTGTTACCTTGATACTATTGAGGTACATTCCAACTCCAAATTCCTTGATATTTCCTTAGCCCTCTATCTCACATGTGATGATAGCAATTTGAAACTTGAAGACTATAGTATGGGTCTCTCATTGGTTATATCTTGGCAACATAAGGCTATCATGACTTGAGCTCTCATACCCATTGATTTTACCCTCTTTTATATAATAATGGAGGAGGCTTAGAGATAAGTTCAAATCTTGGAATTTGATGAACACCATGTCATACACAAGTTCCAATGCTTATGATAGATCATGCCTACCTTATCTCAAGTTGATCACCTTACAACTACTCAAATATAGAAGGTTGTAGGGGAGATCACTTGTTTCACAAGGGAAACAAGTGATTGTTCACACCTTGAATGATGGCAAGAAGTGGTTAGTCATATCTCATATGAGGAAACAAAGAAATCGTGATAAAAAATAGTGGTTTTTGTGGCATCAATGTGAGATTTTGGCAAGATCGTATCAGTAGGTCTTTTATGAGTCCTAGGTTGACAAATAGAGGTATAACATGTGGGAAGCTCCATGAAAAATGGGATGATATTTATCTAACATAAGAAGCCATAGTAATAGATTCTCTAATGGAACACACAACATAGGATAATATAGTGAAGGATAATCCTATAGGTGACACCTCAATAAGGATGATAAATACTCAAAATTGAAAGACTTCCACTTCACAATCCACTAATGCAAACATATCATTTAACCAAGTGGAAGGATCATAGGCCCAAGGAAGAAATGAGATAGAAAATCATGAAGAAGGAATCATCAAAATATCAAAATTAGAAGATGAACAAAAAAACATTCCCTTGGGGCTAGGAACAATGGAAGAGTTCTACACTCAAAGTCAGAATAATCCTAATTTTCAATAATTCATTGAGAAATCAATTTCAATATATGATGAAAATACATGGCTAAAAGCATTCATGTTTGACAAGAAGAAGAGATAAGTAATCTAGTTTTCCCACAATAAAAAAAGTGATGTTCATTAAGCATATAAAAAACAAGTTACAAAACCATAGAAAGCATGGTGATAAATGAAAAGAGACTATACCTAGTGGTAGCGTGGTGGTAGCTACCACCACAATAATAGCCACTACTTAAGATGATGAATCCAAGGTACTCAAAATGTCCAAGAAACTAAAAACATACAAAGAAAAAATTTCTTAGCTAAAGAATCAAGTAGAATATTATAAAAAAAATATATGATACAAGTAACTCCATTAAATACACATAAGAAATCTATGATGATCTTTAACTAGTTCATAAATATTTTTATAAACTTGTATTTCATATGGATTATTTTTTAGTAAATCAATGACATTATCCTCCCATCTAGAAGAATGGATAAAATATGCAAGAGGATGGAAAAAATTGGAAAAAATGTTTTAATTAAAAAATTGTTTTAATAAAAAGAATGTTTTAATTGCTTGATCTTATGGAAGAAAGAGATTCAAAAGGATTCTCCCAATATTCCTTGTCTCCAAGAAAATAAAATCAATCGGATTGTCATAGGTATCAATTAAGGCACAAATAAAAGCTTGGATGAAGACATCACAAAGCTAGTCAAAGGCTACAACCAATTTTCTAGATGATGCAGTCGAGGTAGAATAAGTTTGACATATTCCATCATTCAAACTAGATATCACCTTCATGTTACAAGTCAACCTAAAAAGGAAGATAATGAATACTTTAAGTGAAAAGAGGAGGTGCTCTTTGGAGTTAACACATCGAATCAACAGAGATACGGTAAAGAATCATATAGAAACACTTTTCAGAGAAAAGGCTCCCCTTCATGTATTTATCTTAAAGTTGAAAAAAGGGGAAATAATACTCTAACACATTTTAAACGTAATCTAGGCACCTTTTGAGTAGCACCATTTTAATATCTCCTTTTAATTAGATAAAACAAACACTCCAGGCATGGAAAAACTATGTAGAAGGACATATGCATGAAAGGAGATGAAAATTCAATAAGTTGAACCACTTCCATATCTTGACTTTTATTTTATATAAAGGGTATAATTGAATTGTACAAAGCGTTTTCAATTTTTGCAAGCGAGCTACATGTATTTATCTTAAAGTTGAACAAGGCAGCGACGCTGCGTGTACTGCCTCCTCAGTCTGCCATGAAAACTTCTTTTGCATTCTCACTGCCCCTCTGTATGCCCTGGAGTCAGTATGTTCGCCTTGCTAAAGGGCTCATACACCTGCCCATCAAGTACTATGCGTTTTCAGGAAGCTATAGGTGCGCGATCAATGCTAAGGGTCGGTCGGACAGAAGGCGGGTCTCTCGGCTGTGATGTGTTGATATCCTCAATTGCCGGACCATAAATTAGTAAATATAAATATAAAATTATTAAATATAAATATAAAATATAAATTCAACTTACCCTTACCTAGTCTGTCATGTCATTGAGTTAATTCTGATCTCGAAATACGTGAAGGCTGCAATAACACTATAAAGTTATCAGCTAATGAAATGTAAGAAAATTCAGTTTTTTTTACATATTAAAAAATAAAATTCTGAGTTTGTTATGTTAAACATTAAGTTTTTTACAAAATTTTTAAAGTCAACCCAAATTAATAAATAGTCAAAGTGAACTCATCACTATGTATACTGCCTGGGAGGCAGTACAATAAAGAGAAAATAATACTCTAACAAATATTGAATGTAATCTAGGCAGCTTTTGAGTAGTACCATTTTAATATCTCCTTTGAATTAGATAAAGCTCTCAAGGGAAAACTATGTAAAAGGACATAGGAATGAAATTAATTATACCATAATCAATAGGAGATGAAAATTCAATAAGTTAATTATTTCAATATCTTGATCTTTATTTTGTAAGGTAGAATTCAAAGGTAGAATTCAATTGTAGAAAGTGTTTTCAATTTTTGTAAACAAGCTATCTTGTCATTGAGATTAAGGCATTGCTACTAAGTTCATTTAATAAAGTTAATGTTGTTTTCTATTGAATGTCATGAATTAAATCGTTGATTTATGGTGACTTTATTCTTTCAAATTATTTTTTGACATTTTCTTTCACCTATATTTTCTACTAAACTGGTATTGGAATAGTCATAGACCTAGAATATGTTTAGATATCTTGCACATTTTAGTCTTCTTGGATATTGAATGAACTAAATTTTATGGACTATTCATACTTTCAATTTATTGAATATTGTGTTTCAATTATGTTTATATTAGTCTCTTACTGGTATTAGGATTTTATTTATTCATTTTGATTTTATGTCTTAAAACAAAAAGTCAATTAAAAATGCATAAATATCTTAAAATAATCCAAACATTCATTGTCGCAAACAAAAAGGGTTTCTACTAAAGGATGAGAATCATACCTTTAGGAGATTGTCTTATAGATCCATGTGCATCAATGAGGACCAAAATATTTTGTCAATAGGAAGTTAGGTCCAAGCTAACAAAAATTTATTGTTTTGAGTGTCTTTCATGTGAACTGTGAACTTGTATGGAATGTCATTTCATCAATATTTCCTAAACAAGTCTAAAATTGGGTTTGAAACACTTTGATCTTCTTTTTTCCCAATCCCAGAAATCTTTCTCAATTTGGACTTCAAATATTCAGATATGATTGTTTGAAACCACATGTTTAAGCCTAGTTTGAGGACTAGTAAAAAACCCTAGTATGTACAACATGTAACTATGAAATATGACAAATTAGATTATGAAATTTCAACCCAATGTACATTTATATTTATTTTGTCAACCCTAAAATTTTCATGCAATTATAAATAATCCAAAAATAATTAAAGTGAAAGTGGTAAGATGACTTGTTTGAAGGAGTCAAACTAAGGATCATTTTTTGTATACCAAATGTTATGGACCAATAGCCTAATTAACATAAAAGTGACTTAATTCAATAGTTTTGGATGCCTAAATTAAATGAACTAGTGAATGAATAATAAGCCTCTTTGATGGGGCATCCTCCTATTAAACATGATATCAAATGCACAAAATAATATCATCATTCAAATGAGTCTCCTTGATGTGTATATATGAGACAAAGAGGGTTAGTAGGAAATAAGTCATCACCCTTGTAATTAATGTAATGATAATGAATGAGGATTATGGTTAGGGGCTTAATATATCTTGTTGAAGATAAGGATGAAGAAAACTATCCCCCCCATAAATATGATAAAAAATAAGTGAATGGGGACGAGGAGAGTTGTGGAAACCGCTTTTAGGTACTTCAAAACCCTAGTTTGAAGAGAAAGTTGAATGCAATGGATGATGGTAGTGAAGTGGAATTTCTAAGTGGATTTTTATTGCTAGGTGGGTGTTTCAATAGTATATGAGACAATTTGGAGAAGAAGAACTAGGGTGAAAAGAAGGATCTAGTGGATAGACTGGCCTAAATGCATCAAGAGGTTGATTATCAAACAATAGTGGATGCAAAGTCTACCTTGAGCATCATGTTCCACTCAAAGGGCATGGTGGAAGGGTCCTCCATAGCCTTTCAAGAGGTTAAAGGTGTGCATGAAAAAACAATTAGGTTCTCGAGGCCAACAAGGGAGTTTAATTGGAATATTTCATTTTAGGATGAAGAGGGGTTACTTGAAGGGAAAAGGCATGAGATATAGTGGCCACGGGAGTTGTAGAACCAAAAAGGTTATTTCTTCATAGGGGATCATGAAAACCCTAACCTTTCTCAAAGACCAAAAATTTAAAAGAAAAACTCCTCTTTCTCTTTCTATGCTTTATAGCTAATTTTTCTTTAACTCACTTGATAAAGTTGTACTTTTTGGCAATAGATGATCAAAGGTTCAAATCTTACTCTTTATTTTTCAAGTGACTTTATCATAAGGTGTGTGTCACTTAAATTTATAAAGTGATTTAAGGTCTATGTCACTTATGTTGTAAAGTGACACTTCAATTATAGAGTGACTTAAGGTTCAAATTGCATAACACTTAAAAAGTATAAAGTGACTTAAGGTGCAAAACGTATGTGATTTTTTTCCAAGGAATTTATTGGGGAAAAAATACTCATGTTGGGCACTCTAATGGGAACATAAAATCACTAGGGACAAGCCCCATCAGTAAAATCATGTGGCAATACCCCATCATAGCGTGACAATGATGGATCCTTAGCAAATGTGGGAATATTTCTTTCCCTAACCAATTCACTGATACTCACTTGTGTTATAAAGTGCAGTCCAATGCTTATATTTTAAAGCTTTGAAGGGATCATCTTTTTAGGGGGGCAGGGGGGTGGTGGGGGTGGTGGGGAGGGGGGCATGTTGTGTGCCTAATCATAACATAATTAATATCTTGTGATAAGGTCAAAAATACATATGGATTATGTGCATCGATTTTATTGTCCATATACCATAGTAGACTCACTCATTACTAATGACGAGGGACCCTTTTGAATGTATATTAGAGTAACTTCATGGTAAGGCATACATCATCAACTCATGTTTGGTATAGGGCTCATGTTTCCTATGAAGAAAGAAGTTACATGCGCCCATTTCTTATCACATGATCTGAATATTCTCAAGATCAAAACCCTTTTATATTTTCGAAAATGACAACTTTATATAATAAAGGCCTAAATACATGATATAATCTTATGGTTAGGGCTTACATATTATATTGTTATAAATAAGGGTTTTTTTGTCATCTTATGTATCTTATTATCTTTATTAATATAACTTCAAAGTGTTATTCAAGGAGTTGTTTCCCTCCATGTTTTGGGAATTGGGAATTGAGGGTGCAATCCAATCATTGAATGTGCAAGAGCCCCTACTATTACTATTAATATGTTATTGCATTTATTTTCAAGTGTTCCCCCCTTAGTAATTAGGGATATAGCAAAAATTATGGACCAACCCTTCTCTTCTATATTCTCCATATCAAGTTATTCCATCAACATGGGATTCCTACCCTCTATAAACATATTATCTTACATACAACATGTCCTAACATAAAAATATCCTACTAAAATTAACTCTCTAACTTGTAAAAATTTTGAAATATTATTTGATAGGTACATATAATGGTCATCCTTCAGTGTATTTGGAATTTTATGTATTGGAGCTAGAAGTAGTAGAAAGTAACAAGAAACCATGAAATTATTTTCCTAATCTGTGTTAATTTCAATCCGCAAGGAAATGAGAACTTTAATAGAGGATCTAGAGTGAAATGCATACTGTGTCTTCTTACCCTCTATTTCTTCTTAACCTCAATGATTTGTGGATATACTAAGATGAATAATTGAAATTACATCATACCAAATTCCAACAAAACAATAATAATATGAACAAACTAGCATCAATGTGACCCTTCCAGAAACTCACTAATTGATTCTTAGAACTACATAAACATTTGAAATCAAATCATGAATATGCTTATAATTTGATAAATTTAAAAATCTTAATAAGAAAACCTAAAAAACTTACAATCTCTTCAATCAAACTTAAAAACCATTATTAAAAAATATTCAAAATAATAATAAATTATATAATTTTTTATTTTTCTATTATACATTATATATGAAATATTAAAAATGAAAAAAAATATATAAATCAAATCTTAAACAAATACTAACCTATTGAACCAACCATGACTATACTTATAGATGAGTATACATCTATATTCATTCACTTCTGCACATACTCCTCATGTATGGTGATTTAGAGTGAGTGATATAATATATATATATATATATATTTGTTGAAAATTATATATATATATAATTTTCAACAAATACTAACTTATTAAGCCAACCATGACTATACTCATGGATGAGGATACATCTATATTCATTCACTTCTGTACGTACTCCTCATGTATGGTGATTTAAAGTGAGTAATGTAGTGAATAGTATAAAGCCAAAATTGAAATTGTAAAATTTTAATTTATTTTTTTTTCAAAATTGTTACTATAATAAATCTCTAATCTTACCATGATATAATGAAATGACATTTAAATTAAAAAAATTAAAAATATAAATTAAAAAAATATATCAACAATATTTTCCTTGTATTCAAAATAAATATTCAAAATAAAATAATAAAAACAATAAATAAAAAAATAATAATCAAAGCTTCCATCAATATTATTTGATGAAATGGTGCTCACACTATGATGATACATATACTAATCATCCTTAATCTTATCATGATATCATATTATGAAATGACATTCAAATTAAAAAAATATATCAACAATACTTTTTTTGTATTCAAAATAAAAAAATAATAACAACAAATAAATATTCAAAATAAAATAATAAAAACAATAAATAAAAAAATAATAATCAAAACTTCCATCAATATTATCTGATGAAATGGTGCTCACACTATGATGATACATATACTAATCATCCTTAATCTTATCATGATATCATATTATGAAATGACATTCAAATTAAAAAATATATATCAACAATACTTTCTTTGTATTCAAAATAAAAGAATAAAAACAGTAAATTAAAAAATATAAATCAAAGCTTCCAGCAATACTAAGTGATGCAATGGTGCTCACACTATGATGATACCTATGCAATTATTCACTTTGGCATGTATTCCTGGACCATGGTGAGGTATAAAGGATGATATATTCACTCAATGATTTATTCCTTTTGAGTACATGATTATTTTAAAAGACTGAATCATTATCCGTGCCACTTGCAACTTCCTCTTTTCAATAAATAAATAAATAAATAAATAAATAAATATATATATATATATATATATATATATATATATATATATGTGATGAATTTAAAAAGTGAATGCATATCCTTGCCACGTCAAACTTCAGGATTGTAAACTAGACCATAATCAACATAAATAAATAAAAAATTATGGAAAACCAAAAAATCTCTGTATCCAACCAACCGCATTTCCAAATAAAATTTTAGATAGAAAGCGACCATGCAAGTGGTATCCAGATTTTTATGAAATCTTTGGGTTTGAATAGATAAAATGAATCACGCAAGCTCCCCAGTCATAAAGCGTTTTGTCAAGTGAATCCACAAGAAAGTATAACTGTGCAGGTTCACCACGGGTTTCTAATTTTATTTTACGGCATATGATATACACACGGCAGTGATCTCCACCTCTGAAAATGCAACTTGAACCAAAAATAAATAAATAATAAATCCTGCAGATCGGATTCTAAACGGAAACCAATAATGGTCACATCTTACCGAATTGATAACGATAAGATGAATTGCAATCAAGAGGATTAAACATTTTGTAGTAAACGATATATATCCTCGCTTTGATGCTTTATAGTTGTACACGATATTATCATTTGTTTAATTATTATACTTCACAGTACGAGCTTATCGATAGTGGGCAAGTAGCAAGTGTCGATAATTATCTCCAATTATATTTTATCTTCGATATCTCTTCCCAGGATTTCTCTACCCACAGGAAATCATTGTACCCACAGAGTACTGCATGTGGCATTGTGATTCTTACGTAAGAAGGTTCATGTTTTACCTCGGCCGCTCTGCTCACAGGTATATTTTTTAATGGGAAACAAAATGGCCCAAGTGGTGTTATTGAGGAAGATAATGAGCTTGTTTCAGAGGCTTGCCAATGCCCGTAAATCAGGGGGATACGCCTGTTCTGCAAGCAGCAACAAGAGGAGGCCTATTTTCACAGGAAATTGTCAGGAAGATGAGCTTATCAATGTCATCCTTCCCATAGATGTTCCCAGGGGACACTTTGCAGTTTACGTTGGCAGCCAGCGGAGTCGGTTCATAGTTCCTACAGCTTATCTGAGTGATCCTCTCTTCCAAGCGCTGTTGGAGAAAGCCAAGGAAGAGTATGGATTCTATCACCACAAGGGAATCACAATTCCGTGTGAGATTGTGGCTTTTGAATACTTAACTTCTGATTTGGGAAAAAAGGGTTCCATGGTATCTAATATGGAGTTGGAGGAGATAATAGAGTTGATATAAACATGCACTGCATTAGGATAGCTGTGTGGCTGGAAAAATCTGAGAGCTTATTAGCCAATTACTACTGTGTTTTAGATTTGGGTTAGGAACCGTCCTTCTGTATTTATAGTCTTGGTTCGAAGTGATTTGTTGTTGAAAATTGGAACAACAGTGTTTATGGTTAGGAAGAAGTCATTGGTTTACAGCTAATTGGATGAAGATATCCATGTTTTTTGAGCCGTTATTCTAGGGAAGTGTTCTTTTTCTTTGGGTATATAGTTTGTGGAACAACAGTGTCTATGGTTAGAAGGAACTCTAGGAAGAAGTCCTTGGTTTACAGCCAATTGGATGTCGTTTGGATATATAGTCGGTGCAACAATAGTGTCTATGGTTAGGAGGAAGTCCTTGGTTTACAGCCAATTGGATGAAAATACAAGTGTTGTTTTTTGGGCGATTATTCTAGAGAAGTGCTGTAGCTTCTTTTCGTTTAGGTAAATAGTGGGTGAAACAACAGTGTCTATGGTTAGGAGGAAGTCCTTGGTTTACAGCGAATTGGATGAAGATACCAGTGTTTTTTGGGCGGTTATTCTAAGAAAGTGCTGTAGGTTCTTTTCGTTTGGGTATATAGCCGGATGCTATGCCTGTCCTGTAAAATATATTCTCTGTAATATTTTGTGGATTCAGGTTTTTCCACCATTAACGATGTCGGTTTTGTACTATAAATACGAGGTTGAAAAGTTCTCAACAACCTGTGTAACTTCAAAATTAGTTTTTGCAGTCTTTGAAAATAAAATTTACTTTGATTTTCCACCATTAGCCATGTCTGTTTGTATTATAAATTGCTATGATGAAAAGTTCTGATCAACTTGTGCAACTTCAAACTTAATTTTTGTTGTATCTGTAATAGTATTTTACTTTGATTTTTCACCATTAGCCATGTCTCTTTGTACTATAAATTGCTATTGCTATGATGATGGAAAGTTTTGATCAACTTGTAGAATTTCAAAATTAATTGTTGCAGTCTTTTGGATGACTTTACTTTTTTATGGTACTTTCATGATGTTGATGATGATGATGGTGTTAATATCTAAAGAGACAAGATTTTTTGGATGACTGTGATTCTTTATGGTACTTTATTCATGTTGATGATGATGATGGTGTTAACATCCACTGAGACCAAGATTGGTCTATGGGACCTTAAAAAAGGTAGAAGATTACTTAGATTTTTTTAGAATGTTATTTAGATGCTCAAAAAGAATTGGGAGAAGCTTTCCAAGATCAATGACAAGAATGATCCAAAATTCATCCTCAATATAAAAATGAAGATGACTTCTAAGTAGTGATCAAAATTAAGTCCTTTGTAGTCTTTAGGGTTCAAATCTATTTAGAAGGGTAATTTTAAAAACACCTTTAAAAATATGTAAGTTTTTGAAATCATTTGTCATTTGTAATGACAAAAGACAACAAATATCATAAAATTTCAAAAGAATGGTCATATTTTCAATAACCCATCAATGTCCTCACTTTCAATGCTTGGTTGGTCAATGAGCATTTGTTCATCACATAATACTTGCCTTTGGCATCTAAGGACTAAAATCATTTCCATTCTAGTGAGCTCTTATCTTGTCTTTGTGAAGCCCCACTTTAATTCATAGTATTATCCATTCTTGTCAATATGGGAACTCACATCTCATTTAGTTTACATAATTCATTTTTTTGAATCCCATACTAAGCACCATAATACCATATGTTTTGTTATATTTGCATCCTATATTTGTCATCATACCATTTCGTTTGTTATCTTTGCCTCCACTCTTGGCTCTATAAAAGGCTAGAAAAATGAATCATATAGGTTATGGATGTAAATTGTGTTGATACTGAGAGAGGGGTGGATCAGTATCCAGTACAATTTAAAAACCTTTTTCAACTTATACTTAAACCATTCAATTATATCCAATGAGCAATGAACAATAGTATAAGAGTTACACCAATACACCACAATACATCATGCACAATATATGAGAAATAATCAATAGTTTTTGTTCAAGGGAAGTAATGACTTCCAAAGGTAGCTACAGCTTCCAAATGTAAAGGGAGGTATAAACCTCAAAGAGGAAGATACAATCCTCCAATATCAAGAGAGATTTGAACTCTCTATACTTGCCCCTTCCTTCCACCCAAGAATATATGAGAGATAATAAAACTTTTTTCAATTCTGGTCTGTTCAGAAGACCCAACTTGTACAGCATGCCCCGCACTCAATATTTAACATCTGATTTTGCAACTCGCACACAAGAAACTAAAGTCCGTACTCTTTCCAATGGAAGTAGTCCCACTTCATTTGGAGTCTGTATGAAAAAGTTATGACTGTTTTACCCGAAACACTTGTTTATTGACTAGTTTCAGGACTGGTCACAAACCCTATATTCCACAGAGTGTATCTCCATAATTATAGCGAATCAAGAGCTGAACTTTTTACCAGAGGTACCTTGATATGTCTTCTCAATACCATAGCGATTTCACGATCTGAATCATTCTAGAAAACAAGTTATAGCAAAAATGGTAAGATGACCTGAAAATAACATACCTTAGAACACATCACCAAAAGACTTCATCCTCCCTTGAAATCCGACCTTCTTTTACTTCTTCTTCCCTCTGAAATTCGAC
>ML778823.1:716894-731848 GCA_009831015.1 Picea engelmannii | reverse complement strand
AAATGAATGTATAATGATATTTATTTATACCATTTATGTCACTTCCTTTTAACATTAGGGCTGACTTGACACTTTCTTATTTTGTAATTATTTTCTTTAATTATTTTCAGGGCCTACATGTACTTCCTTTTTCAATTCACTTTTTCATATTCAAAAATTCATTTCTCCTCAACCATGAAAATCCATGTGATGTGCCACATACCACCGGAAACAACATGATGTATACTATCCATCCATGGATGTTGTATCTGCATGTGCATTTTCCTTCATGTCCAAATACCTTCATCAATCTTGCGGTCCAAAACCCATGACTAGGGTTGACATCAATGACAACAACCAATCTTCCAACAATTCTAGTGACAACAACCAATCTTCCAACAAATATCATAAAATTTCAAAAGAATGGTCATATTTTCAATAACCCATCAATGTCCTCACTTTCAATGCTTGGTTGGTCAATAAGCATTTGTTCATCACATAATACTTGCCTTTGGCATCTAAGGACCAAAATAATTTCCATTCTAGTGAGCTCTTATATTGTCTTTGTGAAGCCCCACTTTAATTCATAGTATTATCCATTCTTGTCAATATGGGAACTCACATCTCATTTAGTTTACATAATTCATTTTTTTGAATCCCATACTAAGCACCATAATACCATATGTTTTGTTATCTTTGCATCCTATATTTGTCATCATACCATTTCGTTTGTTATCTTTGCCTCCACTCTTGGCTCTATAAAAGGCTAGAAAAATGAATCATATAGGTTATGGATGTAAATTGTAATGACATTGGGAGATCATTAGCAATATTAATTACAAATGAGTTGTCGAGAGTCAATTTTGAGGAGAAAACCAAGGTAAATAAACTCATCTCTCTTTTCTCGTGTTCACATATTCCATTTCATAGATAGTATAGAACATGTTGATCCATAGTTATTTTGTTGCATTCATAATGCTATGTGTTTGCCTCTTAAAATTCATGACATGGTTATATCTTTGGTATCTAATATGATTCGTACGGAAAGACTCTCAACCACTCAAAATGAAATTCATTGCATCCCCACTAATACAACAGATAATGGGAACAAAACATATGACTAAGAATTCACTGTAGATCACTCAACAATCCAACAATCTTGTACAAGTTTGTTCAAGCTTATCATAAACATAATGCATAATTTTTATTTGTTTCACATAAAACTATTTAATGATTATGTTCGGGATTACAAGCTCTATGTATGCTCTTGATTGATTTTAGATCTAAACTTGCACAAAATGAACCTTGACAACATCAAAAAGCCTAAAATTAGGATTACAACAATGAGAATTGTGATTTTGTTCATTAAATTTATAGCATTATCAAATCCTCACTATTTTGTTCTACAAAATGATCATTCCCCTTTTCCCAATTCCATGCATCTTTATGGATCACATTTTTTCTCTTTCTTCTTTTTATTTCTAGCAACATTGACATCAATGTGACGATACTTTGCAACTATTTTGAGAATTCACCATAGATATATTTCCGTCTACCCCATCCCAAGCCCAAGATCAAGGAGATCTATCCTTTGTAGCATTAATGCTTGGAACAACATTTTTGAAAATGGGTGGGTTTCTTTAAGAAAACTAGTGAGAAGGTAAAATAATTATTATTATCATCAAACTCATGCATTAAGGATTATTCTCTAACATCCACTCCTTCATGCATTAAGGATTATTCTCTAACATCCACTCCTTCATGCATTTTTGGATGGTTTGAGAGATAAAGTGAATAATCAATATACTAAATAAAATTAGCATTCTTGGTGATATTGATGAGTAATTTCATTTAGTTTCATGTTTATATGGATCTTGGGAAGCTCCAAATCATAAACATATTAACTTAAATAACAAATAATGGATGGAATTATGCTAGACTGTCATGTTCCTAGAGGACCATAATGCAAGTAGGTGTTGAAGGAAAAATTCACGTATGGATAAGAAAAATCCCCTAATTAGTTGGATATAAACCAATGAAAGACAATATACCTCTTTCACCTAAGCCAAGCATACAATTCCATAAGGAAATGAGAGGAAGAAGGATAAACATACTTTAATTCCAACTAATGTCCAACTATCCACAACTCCATGCTAGATCCAACTCCAATGATGTTTTTACACATGGTTAACTACACAATCATTAGATAATAACAACTTACATCATTCCTTCATGACATAACAAATGAAATCTTGCATGAATTAATATGTAATCTAGTAACTCAAGCTTACTTAGATCCACAAAATCACATTCAAGCTACAATGAACATAGATATTTTTTTTGGGTGGGGAGAATGTAGATCTATATTAAATGAATGATATTTATGGTAAAGATGATTTACCTTGAGATTTGTTGTTGTACTCCCATCTCCAAGACTTAAATCCCTTCTCCTTAGTCACAAGCTCAATTTTTTGAAGAAGCATGATCTAGCATTATGACTTTGTATCACACTAAGATGTCCTCACCTAGGCCCTAATAAAACTAATTTTAATTCCCAACACTCAACAATTATGGAAAACAATAGAAAACAAATCTTACTCTAATTCATTAGCATAAAGATGCTTGAATGTAAATTTAGATATTTTGAACTAGCCTCTTCCCTTAGCTTTGGATCCTTCTTATATATTCTTTTAGGAGCTAAGAATAGGCTTCATGGCATGTGAAAAATGTAGATACAAGTCATGTACAATTTTCATACTCAATTATGGGCTTTTTCCAACCCATTTCTCATTTATCTCCTCATAACTCTCTAGTTCTAAGGGGTGGTCATAAGTTTTGTATGGGAAACTCATAACTAACCATGCCTAATATATGAGGAAGCCATAGTTGGTTTCTCTTCTATTAGGAAGAAGTGTGGCCAAGGCTCTATATGAGAAATTTCCTTAGTGCAATCGTAATTTTAGCTTCATTACATTTAATATTATTGTTGCGAGGCCTATAGTGGAAAATACAAGTATAATAGATGCCCCATAATGTATGAGTTTAGAAGAGAAAATGATGGCCAAAATACACTACAAAAGTATATGGAAACGAATGGACTAAAGAGGAGTGTTGAGATCAAAGAACCAAGAAGTACTTGTAAGTATGGCTCTTTTCCCAATGAAATAACAATTTTCGCGGCTCGATTATCATGAAAGTGTTAACCATATTCGTGATTTTACCCTGAACCTTTTTTTACACAACCATTGACCATTAAGGCATTAGAGGAACACTTTGAGGATACTACTAGGAACACTACCAAGGCAAGGAAATATCAATAATTTTGCACGGGGTTAGGAAGATATTTGAAATTAATGTTGAGAATAAAATCAATGTGTTATCTAAAATCCAGGAATTTGTGAATGAAGCTTCTATTCTCGTCATGGGGGTTGTATCTTGATTGAATGATTTTATCATGAATTACAAAATGACTTGGTTTTCTGTAAGAATCATATTGAAAATTTTATTAGAATGATGTCTAATATGAATGAAAATAAGAAATAGAACGAAAAAATCCCTTCAAATAAGAGATTGAAACAGATAAAGGTGGGTTGGGACAATTGTACTGACATCCCTTAGCAATTGATTGACACTTGTGATGTGTTGGGAGAAAGAAGAAGTATTTTTTCCTTTAAATCTATTGATGCTATAAAAGAGTTGGAGGGATGATATGAAACCGGGGTGACACTGATACCAAACTTGATTGGGTTCTAGGCCATTCCATTAAGGTCAGATTTACAAATTTGGATCTATTGAACTTGATTGCATCGAAGGTGAAAAGATGTATTTATGAAGTCTTGAATCCAAATTGAATATTAACTTGGTGAATATGTTGTTAGTATCATATATACATTACTTAATGCATTTAATGAACATAATTGAGGAAATAAAACATGCATAAGAAAACATGAGAAAAGAGATTACCAAGTTGTTAATGGAGTTCATCGGGACATCCTGGCTACGTCTCCATATCCGCTTAGAATATGATTTATTTTATTATCCTTCCCAAAGGGATGAAATCTTCTCACAAAATGTGGCACATGCTCCAAGGCTCTCACATATGTGGCATTTCTTCAGACACTAGAAGGACTACATTCTCCCTAATAGACGGGGCTCAACTCTCCCAATGAAGGGGATTACAAACCACAAGCATGATTTCTTGACTCTCTCCTCAAAGAGATCTCAAAAGAGCCTCCAGATATGGTCTCTAGAATGTCTCCCAATAAAGAGTTTAAATTGTTTTCTTAACTCCATAATTCAAGGAGACAAGATCCACAAATTTAGGATCTAATAACCACTCAAGGAAAAAAATGAGAAATCATTTCAACCAAATCATGAGACCCTTAACTTCCCCCTTGAGACTAGGAAACCACTTGTAATAAAGTGAGGAAGAGTACAAACCAACTCATGAGACCTTTAACTTCCTCCTCGAGACTAGGAAACCAATTTCCCCTTAAAATTAGGAAACTAATTTGTGATTTGGATTCTCTCATAAAAACAAATTTCTCATTTTTACAATTAAATGAATAATACGTGAGATTATCAAGAATTAATCATTTTTCCAATTTGCATGACTAATACATGAGTTTCTCATACTCATTTCAACTATTAATCATTTAGTTTTACAATTTAAATAATTCATTCATGAGAATTAATTATTCTTTGCCATATTTTAATGATCTTATCCATGGTATGAAAAATAATAATTCCTTGTGTGGAGATCCTCCTAGATCATACCTCCCCACAAAACACACTTTGGGTCCTCCAAAAGTGTGGAGAGAAAACTTGAGTGTCTACAACCAGCTCCTAGGAAGAGTCTTCCACTCTATGATGCACTTCCTTGCTCCTTGATCTGCATAACAAATGTTTCTAAAAGGCCACACCATTCTTATGCTTCACCTTTGTACTTCAGAATGAGGATTCCAATGCCAACACTTGCACCGATGAAAATCTACAGTTGATTCCTTGATACACATAGCAAATGTCTTTGAAAGGCCACATATTTCTTCTCCTTAACCTTTGTACTTTGGAATGAGTATGTCGATGAAAACACTTGCACCAATGAATATCTACAACTATTTTTGTGATCTGCATAAAAAAATGTTTCTAAAAGGTCACACCCTTCTTCTCCTTCACCTTTATACTTTAGAATGAAGATGTCAATGCTGACACTTGCATCAATGCAAATCTATAACTGACAATACATCACCACAACTTCAAAGCAATACCATACTTTCCAAGATCTTGCAAAACACTCATGGTTAAGTTTACAATGATTTCCAAAACAAGTCTTAGAATAATTAATGCCTCTCACTCAACAGTAGCTACAAGACCCATTACAATGTTTCCAAAACAGACATAGGAAAAGCAATGTCTCTCAGTCAATAGTGGCTACAAGACCCATTACAATGTTGCCAACAAGACTTACAAGGTTTTAGGAATAGAAAAAAATGCCTCTCACTTTCATCATCACTTTCAAGAGTGGCTAATTACAACCCTATTGATACCATTTCCCGCTTCTAAGTTTCCCTCCCTTTTCTATCTTCCCAATTTATTTTTTCTGTTTCTTTTTCGTCTTCTATACTTACCTAAATTCCCCTTTTCTGTTCTCCCTTATAATATCCCTTTCTAGTTACTATACTTAGTTATTTTTTCTTTCTAATAATGGTGGGTTTTCAGTTTGGTAGACTCACAGGTCCTCATTTTCATCCATACTCCCATATCATGAGTCTGATCGACCATCATATTATTCTATACTTAATTGCTTTTCCAGTAGCGGGTTCGCGGGTTCAACCTTTCATATTCCAAGTTCCACGAAATCCATTTTTCACCCATAGATCTGTGATCTACATTATGACAATAAGACTCATTGAGATCCTAAGTATCTCATCTCTCCTATATTGAGTCTGACCAACTACATTACAACACTTATCCTTTCTTCGAACTTTCTCAACTGCGGGTTGGCGGGTTCACAAATATTCTTGTGCTTTTCCTAATACACATTTAAGAATGGTTTAATTATACTAACTCATCATGCAGGTTCCATAAATATTGTCATTAATAAGCGAAGGGGTTGAGGAGATGTTTTCATTAAACGACATTAAAGCATAATTTGATGACGATTATATTATTTTTATCTCTGTCAAAGAACCCATTGCAAATATTAGCTTGATTAAAGGAACACTCTCGTCAACTTATGGCCGCAGCAACTCGACAACAGTTTTGCGGTGATACTTGAATATTTTTGGGCGTGAGGACCAGAACTTTCAGTGGTCTAGAGTGTATTATTATTATTCATCCCCTTCTGCTCAGAAGGAAGTGATCTGGACGTCTAGAATTGTGTGTGCAGGGTGTGTTCCTGAGGTTTTTGACTACAAGAAATTGGTTGCATGGTGCATTGAGAAATATATACCAAGTCAACAGATTATGCAACTTCAATACCATTCTCCCATCTCTCTTTCACCTCAAGTATTATGTAAGATGTTGAAACTCCCTGAACCAACACTTACTTTCAAAGGAGAGGATTGCAGGGATTTCCTGAAAAAGCATGGCAATGGTCTGGACCTCTTGCCTGAGTTCTTGGATAATATTGCGGTCATCCCTGAAGATATTACCAAGTTGCAGGTCAACTTGTTCAAAAACCCCTTTGGGGAAATTTCTTGGTTATTCACCATGGTGAAAGGACAAGAAAGTACTGAAAGCATTTCTCGTATGATTCTTTATATATTATATTTTACTGTCAAAGAGAAAGCCATTTTCGTTTGGGGAAAACTGATTTCCATTCAAATCTCTTCCCAATTGTCATAATACAAAAAGGATAAGAAAATATATATGGATTCTTATTTGGTGTTTGCAATAGAATATTGCTATAAATTTCCTAAGTTGTCTATCTGTAGGAAGGTGAACTGTGAATTTGACCCAGTTACCTTTTGGTACCAAGCGTTGTGGAGACACAAAACTTCTTTGAATTTTTATGAAGTTTTCAATGATCTTGTATATGTTTTTAAAGGATTGTTGTTTGGAAAAGATATCCCTAGAATATCCGCCCAGGAAAGTAAATTCTTGGATAAAAAGAGGACGTTGGAGAAAATGGAAAATTAAAATGTTATCTGAATTTTCGGTTCTAAGGAAAATCCCTCCTTTCTTCCATTCCATATATCTGATAGAATGTTTATTACGGAAGTCGCAAGGAAATATAATTTTTGGCTACACCTTTTTCATGAGAAATGAAAAAATCAATTCATACCCTTGCCTTGGAAAATAGGGGATTTTATATTCATAAATATAAACAAAATCGATGAATTTGCAAACCACTTCCACAATCTGAATCTCAAATATGTTGAAAAGAGAAAAGGGTTTGACCCTAACAGAATTTTTGTGGAACATATGCTAGCAGTGGGATTCAACAATTCATTTATCCATACTTTTCTAAGTGAAGAAGAACATAATAACTTAGGCTCTCCTACTCACAATGTTGGTGACTTGGAAACGCTACTCAGTACCAATGAATTTCACAAGAAGAAAGGAAAGGGTCCCATTGAGAAGAGTGCCCAGTCCCCAACTATTATTGTTAAGAATACAACATCTCAGAGAAATGATCAAGTGGCCCACCCATCTAGAAAAGTGACCAATAGTAGTTCAGGTGGTGGAGGAGAAAATAATCCCCCTCTAAGAAAGATTGAGAGATCGCACAAGCTTCCTCTAAGAAAAAAGAGGGAAAATGTCATGTAAGAGAAAGAATACCATTGCATAGAGAGTGACATCAATAGCCTCTCCCTTGAATATATGGAACTCGAGGCATACATAGAGAAAATGTTTCCCCCACTGGATCATTTAGGGAACACGGTCCACCAAAATCCATAATTGGAAATCATTGAGAATGAGACCTTCAACGAAGAAGAGTCATTTGTTTTTTAGAGCGTTGTTTTTTATAGGGAATCCAAGAAATTAATTATTGAGAAAAGCGATGTGAAGAATAAGAAAGGAAAATCTTGTTCATAGGTTGACCTAAGAGATATGCGGCCTTCCTATATTTCTAGAATTCATAGAGAAACCGACGATGCAGTGGATGACTCCATTGGTAGTCTTGAAGTGGAAAACACAAACTTAAAAGAAAGGATTAAGGAACTGGAAGATACCTTAATGCCTCTTCCACTTATTTCCAGTCCTTTGGAAATCGTTGGACCCACCACACCCGTTACTAAATTAAAAGGATCCTCAAGATTACTTACATCATACAGGAGCTATGTGGAGAGAAATATCAAGAAAAGAATGGCATTTATCACAAAGGCTTGGGAAATTTCAAAAAGATGGTTTCTTTTGGCTCGAGGGAACATTCTTTCCATGATTATTTGCAAGCTGACCTAAAGAATGAAGAAGTTTGTTACCTTGATGTTGTGGTACCCTTTGGTATTAAAGTTTCCAACATGGCAAAATTAAAGAGAAGAGAGGAGGATATTCCCTCACCATGTTGGATCAAACAGTTGAACGCGTGCTGGAAAGAAAAGATAAAAAAATTGAATAACATTGTTCAAACGTGCATCCAAGCTATATCAAGGAGGGAATAACTATTCAAAAGGCTCACAGAGGTGGACCTAGTCGGAAGAACTAATGAATTCCAAGATCCCAAATTGACCATCAACTCATTGTTCCTAACAAAGAAATAGTTTGATGAGAAAGTTGAGATATTTAAAGGGTTGTCAATTGAAAAGTTATATGGTATACTTGAATATGATGATGACGACATAGAAAATTGGCTAGTGGACTACTCTGTGAAAAATCAGGACATTGAAGAAGCATTACATGGAATTTCCCTTGATCTGAGAGACTTGAAGGGCGAGTTGTTCAACATCAAAATCTGTCATGAATTCAATGTGGCACCAATGAAAAGTTATATTGAAGAATGGTTTAAGAAATATATCGATGAATTGACCATCGAGGGGAAAGAAACAGTTGATATGGTTCCCTTAACCATTATTGAAGACAATAGAAGGACACCAAAAATAAAGTGAAGACATTAGAGACCATCATAGTAATTTTATGTCAATCACATCCTTATTTTCTTTATCAAGTTCTTCATCCAGGTATTCCATGTATTTCACTAGAAAGGTTTAACCGAAGACTGATAACTCCTTTTTTCTTCTTACCAGGTCTTGCTGTTCTTTTACCACCCACCATCTTCCTTCTACAAACTTAATTTTGTGTGTATATTTGCTTTATCGTCTATGGGAGCCCCCATCCTAGCCTTTAAGACAAACACATTTTAAATTTCAGAGAATATGTAAGAGACTAAATATTTTATAGAAATTTCAAGAGATCTATTTTGAGAACAATATCGACTATACTTTGTAACCCAGAGTTTTGAATACAAATTATTTTAGGTTTATCTATCATTATATTTATTTGAGCTACCCATGTTCACTCTATTAAAGTTATCTTATGCATACAGACCATCTTTTTTTTTATGTGATCAGAAATCTTTAGCCAAACTATGATGGATGTGAGGAATTTTTTATTATTTTCTTTAAATGTGTGAATGTGCTCGGTTCCTGGTTCTTTCTCAGGAACTTTATTTTAAAAGAAAACAAAATATTTTCCTTTTATTTTCTTGCAATATAATTAATTCTTTGAATTACTACGATGAAATTCTACAAAGTCCCACATTCTGAATACCTACAATTCCCAAGAAAATATAAAGAGGAGTACCACCTCTATAAAAATGTAGGGGGATTTACATCCTCGTGAGGTTGTCATTTCAGTCCTAATGGATTCAAGCGTCAAAAAACCTTTTACATCATTTTCATTAAGGAGAATACCCCAAAATGTGCACTAGTGGGAAACTCTATGGTTTTTAAACCCTGCATTACAAACATGTGCAACATAACAAATAAGGAAAATTCCACCATCATCACACTCGTCTTGTAATTATGATACTTTTGACTGTAAGCATGACTACTTTATGTCGAAGTTTCAAAATGACCTCTTACCACACCATCTCGGTTTACATGTAAGGATCAAACAATCAATTTCCTGAATTAATTCACATCTTGTCTCCCTGGTGTAGCACTCAAATATCACCAAAATCTACAACATACATTCATCCTTTTCAAATTTCCAAAAAGAGGAATAAACCACAAATACGTAAAACTTACATTGTTTTTTTTTGCCAAGACGCTCAACCGACTGCTCAAATCTTGGCATACATAGGACTAGTGGATCTTTCTCATCATTCTGAAACTTTGACTGTAAACTCGATGCTAGCGGGAAAACCCCCCTATGACTACACCAAGGTTCATAATGTAGGCAGATCAATTAACCGTCTAAAAGTAAACTACTTCTCTAAACTACCCCAAACATACTAAAACTAATACAAGAAAAGAAAAGATGAGGGAGATCAAGTAACTATACCTCTACTCTGCGTATGTTGATGATCCCCTCGTGCTTGAAAGTTTTGTTGACTGCACACCTCCTCCCAGGGATGAGATGCATCCAAAAATTGACAAACCAAAAAATAAAAGCATGTTATTCCATATACAAATTAGGGTTAGGTGTTAGAATGTCAAAACATAATCAATAAAAACATTCAGTACACCATGATTTGGGACAGTAAAAGTAATTATTTTATTAATAACTCAATGATTATACTTTTACAATCAAAGTCAGCTACCGTTTCACGAACCTGGTCCTGGCTCCTCTTCACCAAGCTCCAAGTGCACCTTTGTATGGATTCTCCTCTCAAACTTTTGATCTCTTCTTGGGAAGTGAACGGGTTCTTATGGAGGAAGAAGGGCTAATAATGGAATACTAGGCAATTCTCACAAAAGGGCTGCAATATCTTGGGCAAGGAGGGGAAGTGAAAACGGGTAGAGTTTCATTGTTCTTATGCTTAGATGTAAAATGAGACCCCAACACCTCCTTTCATATGAAAAACAGATGGTTATTCGGTTGGGTGACGGGATATAGCAAGTGGATTAGTTGGGAAACTACCCAATAGCCCGTAATCTCAACGAATTCCTTGCAAATTTTTATTTTTTGCAACTTTTGCAAGTATACACGGGTTGTAATGGTGCAAAATGCATATGTACGTAGGTTGTAGTGGTGCATCAAGCATATGTATGCGAGAAGTAATGGTACAAGGCATGTACATCTTCAAAAAATGGTTTTTAAGAAGAGCAGCTCAACAGTGCTTTGGAAAAAAATGAAAGTAAGAGGGCCAAAGGACATGTATGCATGTGTAGAGAAATTTAGGGTTATAACAGATTCCCCTTAATGTGTGATGTTAGAAGAGCATATGATGGCTGAAATACAGTACAAAATCTTCACCAATGTACGAAAACGAGTGAGCCTGGGACCAAAGTTTGAGAGGTGCCATTTGCAAAAATAACAATTGTCTCTCCGAGGTGGGCATACCCATGCTTGGGATGAAATAAATCATGTTTGTCAATCAAATAAACTATATATCCATGTCATATAACTATATAAAGTGTAGCCTCGAACAATACACAATGGATCTACATCTCAAAATCAATGATATACACATATAGTGTCCATCTTGAAGAAGCCAATAACGTCTAATCGTTGGACATAAGGTATTCATAGCTCGAGAAACAACTTCAAGATCTTAAAAACTTGGGTAGGAGTACAATGTCAGTGTATGACTTCACTACCCAAAGGTCTTCGACGGCTCGTCGGGAAAATACAAGAGGATCTCGATGATCAGGAAGAGAACTTAGTTGATTTTGAATCAGGACTTGACTAGACTTTTAGGATGGCCGACTCATGAGGTCAAGAGAGAAACTGCAGAAAGGCCGACTCGAGTTGGGTGAAATTTCATTGGAAAAAAGCATGAAAGATTATCATACTTAGGCAACATGATATTGACATAAGTTGACGATGCAGGAGGTAATGAAAACTGTCCATGTGTTTGGAAGAGTAACCAAACAAAGGAGGATACAAATCTATGTAGCGAGAACAACTTCCTAAGGTCATATTAGATCCCAATTCTTGATGAACAAATAGAAGGATGTGCTTTGTCCAAGGGAGACTCATTGTGCTACAAACAAATAATACATATTTCCCGTCCCCACTTTTTGGGCTTTTTTACTTTTTTGTCTCTTTCAATCTTTTAAAGATCTTGAAAAAGAATAAAAGAATGATACGTTACAAAGGAGGAATGAGTGTCACAATAAAGCATAATAGTTCCAGTCGCAAGGAACACACTAATGCTCAGAGAAAGGAGACATGTGTAGGAAAAGGACACCCGGGGAAAATTCCTCCATGGGTCAAGGTGTCAAGTCGCAGAGGCAAAGTGCTACAAGGCTTGTGTATAAGGAATGCTTCAAAGGTTCAGTTGAGAGTAACATGGAGCCATCATTAGGCCAAAGACACAGAAATGAAAATGTTGTTATCAAGACACAATGAAACCCCCTTCAATGTATTTTTAACGATCCCAGATAAGGTAAGCTTGGTAGTTTTTTCACGTTTAGAGAGTCTTAAAAAACATAAAACAAGACTCCAGGGAGTACCTTTTTCCGAGATAGTCTAGTCGGTTCGAAAAAGGGGTAAACTGGCATAACAAATATGTCTATTCAAAACCATTTTAATGAGTGTGACAAAGACAAGATCAGTCAGCAATCTTTTCAATTTTAAGGAGTCTGAAAAGAGATTAACTATGGACTCACATCCTTTTTCTGAATTTAGTCCCCTTAGCTCGAAAACGTATAAAAGTTACTGAGGAGAACTCTCCCGACGAGGTGAATCTCTGAGGCGTACTTTTTTTCTCTATAATCTATAGGCCGAAAAAAGGGGTAAACTCATGCTAGTAGATGTTCTTCTCAGCCAATTTAATGAGTGTGAAGGAACAAGGTCACTCGATGATCTTTTCAATTTTAGGGAGTCTGAAAAGAGATTAACTATTGACTTCATAGGGGTTCCTTTTTCGTAACTAATCTCCAAGGCCCGAAAAAGGTGATAAACCAAAACCAAGGAGAATGTTCCCTTTTCGTAAATTTAGTCCCTTAGGCCTGAAAAAGGGTTAAACTTGTACCTGAGAATACTCTTGTAGCGAACTGAGGTTCCTAGAGTATACCTTTATTTGTACAATTGACCATCCGGACCCAAAAAGGGGTAAAATATCGTTGGACAGACATGCCTTCAGATTTGAGTTTGGCAAGCGTGAAGGGAAACAAGATCGCTCATCAATCTTTTCATTTCTAGAGAGTCTGAAAATGGCTTAAAGAAGACTCCAGGAGGTTACTTTTCTCAGTTAATCCTGACAAGATCAAAAAGCATAAATGCAATTTCGTCGGATGTTGCTTTCGGATTTCAAAGCAATCTTGAAAAACAACAAATCATGCACATTTTGGGAGTCCCGAAGGTGAGGCTAAGAGTGAAGATGCATCAAACGGATGAGGCACAATATCATTATCATGATAGGACTAACAAGGACTCCCGAGCCTATAGTCATTACAGACAGCATGGACTCCAAAATGCAACAAGAATCTATCTAGGGCATCCATGTAAAGGTAGGCTCTACCACCTAATTACGACACTTCTAAAGCATCAATGGCAGTTTTGTGTCACACTTTGGTGGGATCGATCCTATGGAAAAGCGGAAAAGACAATGAGATGCAGAAAGTGGAGGTGAAATCCTAACTTATATGCAAAAAGATGGAAAAAACGACCTTTACCAAAGGATTTTTTAAACTGACCCATCTCCCAAAAAGTTACCAAACCAAAAGGAAAAGTGTGTCTTAACATCCAATAAGAAACTCAGGAATGGAATTAACTGATTTCGAAGCCAGAAAAAATGACAAAGGGGGTCAAAAAAGTGGCAAAAAGGGCCAAAAAGGTCTATAAATAGAAGTTGACAACTCATTTTCACCATTGCATTTTGAAAATTGACCAAAAGGTAAAAAATGCCCTTTGTTAAAGTAGTTGATTCTAGGAGATTTAGAGGACGAAAAAAACTTCCGCTTAGACCGAGTAAGTAAAAATGTATCCCTCCTGCATTTCCATTCTTTCTTTATGCATTTGTTTTTGTTTTTGAGCGGGAGCGCTCTCCCAAAAAGGGCGTCCCTACGTGTATGCAGGATGTCCAAGGATAGCCTGTGTATGTACGCAGGATGTCCAAGGACAACCTGCATATGTACATAGGCAGAAAATGATATTCTAGCGTACATACGTGACTGTGGCCAAAATAGACCGCGTACACCCTCAAAAGGCTTGAAAAAAATTAAAATGAAAGAGCTAACTCCCTTTTTATCTTCCATGGAACAGGATGTATGTCCACTGGAGGGAGAGGGAACACAAGGACATTGATATACTGGTCAATGAGGACCTTATTTCCATTGCTGCATTGAAACAATGTGGGATGTGGAAGTTTTCCCGGTGTCCATTTATGAGGGTACAACCTAGGTTACTGAATACCCTGGTTACTATTGGCATCCATATGCAGAGGCATTCATGATAGAGGGGAAGTTGTTGACTCCAACGACTGAGGATATTTACTTCATGACTATCAACTCGAGGAGAGGGGAACCAGACAATCTGCAGACCTTTCCCCTTGGGCATTTCAACATAGAGGACTATATCAGGATGTACTGTGAGGCCGACACTAAGAAGGTAGGTTCTCAAGTGCCTATTCACAAGATCACCAGTTTGACACTAAGGGTGATCTTACTACTTATTGGGTGGATTACTAGATCCATGACCCTTCACCAGGATTCTCGGGCACACATGCATTGTTCTATTCAGTTCCAAGAGGCACATATATGTGACTAGAGTACAACCAAGGTAATGTCCCCACTTTGGGACATCATCACAGGGCAGAGACTTATGATGACCAGAGTAGCCAGATGGATGTTATAGCGAATACAGGGGTATTTGAGAGGCATTGTGGGGTCCAGTTGGCATTTATCATCATATTCCATCATCAT
>ML778823.1:632114-692736 GCA_009831015.1 Picea engelmannii | reverse complement strand
ATATTTGTTTCTTAAGAGAAAAAAAATAATCTTATTTTAAAAGGAAAGAAAAATAAACAAATTTTGTTGGTCCAATAGAAGATCAGGAGACCAACAGATCGCTTGTTGACTCAACCAATTCCTCATTTCAAAGCCTCTCATGCTAGAAGGGATATCTCTAGAGGCTAGCATATTAGACGCCATCAATTCGGATCATTGGCCCATCATTCTATGGATAGACATCCTAGGATCTCCTGAAAGGAAACTATTTAGATTTGAGAAATTATGGCTTGCACATCCAGAATTCCAAACAATGGATCTGACCTGGTGGGAAGAATTAACCATCCAGCAGGGATCAATCATGTATCGCTTTCAACAAACGCTAAAAAACTTCAAACAACGCATTAAACAGTGGAATAAAACCAGCTTTGGAAACATCTTTGAAGCCAAAAAGATTCTAAACCAGCAAATGGAGAGCCTTCAACAAAATATCCGAGAGCAAGGCATCACAGAGAAATTGAAGGAACATAAAGCTCATATCATAAAGGAAATGGATGACAGGAGCTCGCAAGCAGAAATCTTATAGCTACAGAAGTACATAATTCAATGTATTCAAGAGGGAGAACGGAACACAAATTTCTTCCACTGATCCATGATTCAATGAAGGCACATCAACCGCATCTCGCATCTAGTCATTGATCAAGGGAAATCCCTCCAAACTCACGACAACATGGAACACGAACTTATTACCTACTATCAAAATCTTCTCTCTGAGCCTCCGTGAAGGAGATCTACTGCCATTGACAAAATCACTCAGCATATCCCTACAAGCACAACAAAAGATTAAAACGAAGCCCTCTTAACGCCAATCACCCTTGAGGAGGTAGACCAGGCTCTCAAAAACACTCTGGATGGAAAATCCCCTGGCCCCGACAGATTCACAATGGATTTATTTCATCATTGTTAGTCAATTCTCAGACATGAAGTTTGGGTAATCATCAAGGACTCTAGACAATCTAAGCAAGTGCTTCCTTCCCTCAACGCGACATTGTTAACCCTCATTCCCAAGGAAGAACTTGTCAATCATCCAAAGAAATTCTAACCCATTACCCTCTATAACATCATCTACAAGCTCCTTACCAAGGTCATAGAAAGACGTCTCAAACCCTTGCTTCCCTTCATCTCTCTTCAAAACAATCAGAGTACGTTGAAGGTCGACAAATCCTTGATAGTGTCATTCTTTCTTATGAAGTCATTCACTCGCTCCAAATCACTAAAATCCTAGGTATGCTCTTAAAACTGGATCTCTCCAAGGCCTTCGACAAAATTAGTTGGGCTTACATGAAATATACTCTATTAGCTTTTGGATTTTCTTCTTCTTGGGTTGAATGGATAATCAATCTCACTTCTTCAACTTTCTTCTCCATCCTTATCAACGATGTCCCCTCCTGCCCTTTTTCTCCATCTAGAGGCATACAACAAGGGGACCCTTTGTCACCCTTCCTCTTCATTATCATGGTTGAAGGACTAAGAAGATCCAGCAAAGCAACAGTCCTAGAAAATTCTCTTGGGGGTCTTCCCCTTCATGGTCTCAATCTTCTTGTCTCTCACAACCAATTTGTAGACGATACTTTGATGATGGGCTCTCCTACAACTTGGGAATCTCACCGCATCTGTGACCTTCTCCAATACTTTTACGATGCCTCTAGAACGTACATAAGCAGGGACAAATATCATATATTATTTTTTAACACCCCTCACCAATTTCAACTTCACATCACCTGCTTCCTCGGTTTCAGCTATTTCTCCCTTCCGTCCAAGTACCTGTGAATTCCCCTCATTAATAAATCCTTACGCAATAGCTCATGGGAAGGGCTACTCTCTTCTTTGGAGAAAACTATTTCCTCCTTGACCTTTCACACCTTTAATATCCCTAGCCGACTCATCCTTCTCAAATCATTGTTGCAAGACATGCCAATCTATTCATTTTTTTCTTTAGCTTCCCTTGGCTTTGTCCTCATTGCTATTGAAAAATTCTAGAGGAAATTCCTATGGAAAGGAACAAAGGTAGGAAATAAGGGAGAATTGGTCAGTTTGGAAAATATATGCAAGCCAAAGATGGCTACAGGATTAGGCCTTCAATACCCAACTACTCTCAACAAAGTTCTAAGTGCCAAAATCTGGTGGCGATGGCTCAAACACCCCACTGATCTATGGGAGTGTCTCTGGCGATAGAAATACACTCCCCACATAACTAAAAATAATTTTATAATATGGAATGAGAAAGGTATAGGCTCATTAATATGGAACACAACAAAGAAGAACAACGCTCTCATCGTTGAACATGCTTTCTGGGAAGTGAAAAATGGGAAAACGACCTATTTCTGGCACGATTCTTGGCAGCAATTACCCATCTTGGCGAAATGTCCCTTTGCAACAGATTTTTCGGCCCCCACAACACAGGTTGGTATCACTAATGTGGCTAAATTCTGGCAAGATGACCCCCTGGGCGCCACTTGGAACACTTAGAAATTCTTCTAGATAGATCTTCACGTTCGAGAACATGTGGATATTCAACCCTCGCATGAGGAGCTCAAAACTCGCAAGATCCATCTCATTCTGGGAGAAGATATTTTAATATGGGGACACACTCCATGCGGGACTTTTAATATTCAAGAGAAATATTCTCTCAAGGAATCCTTTGACACACTTCCAAAGGAACGAGTATGGGGGAAAATATGTCTCTCCAAACTTTGGCCCAAGATCAACTCCTTCCTCTGGCTCGTTGTGCATAAAAGAGTTCTAACATGGGATCTCCTTTTGAAATGAGGATTCATGGGACCTTCTATCTTCTCTCTCTACAACGATGCTTATGAAACCCAAAATCATATTTTGAACCTATGCCCTTTCAACTCCCAGGTATGAGACCAATGTACCTTGATCATGAGGACCTTAGATTGCAATCAAGAAGGTATCAAGGATATCATCAAGGGATGGAGAGAAAATGCCTTTTGGTCTCCCACCCTGAACCGTATTTGGAAGCTCCTTCCAGGATTCATCCTATAGCAACACTGGAAGGAACAAAACAGGCGCATTTTGCAATACTCCAGCCTCAATTGGGAGCACATATGCAAAACAATTCAAGACAATATTATCGAAACAATTCATTTGTAGTATTGGAAATAAGAGTATATCTTATGTCCCCCTCATGAACAATCCATCCTCTCACACTAGAACATTAGCATCGGCTCTCAATCCTCCAGCAACCCCAAGAAATTTCAAGTCAGGATCAAATCCTCAAGTTGGTCACCTCTACCCCCTAGGTTCATCAAAATTAATTTCAACAGAGCTTCCAAAGGAAATACTGGACCGGATGGATATGGGGAGGTTCTACGGGATCCTAAAGGATTAATTTTACTCATCACTGCAGGAAGCATTGGGAACAAATCAAATAACTGAACAGAACTATGGGGCCTACTTGGAGGCCTTTGAATGGCTCAGGAGCAAGGACACAAGAAGATAATTGTGGAAGGGGACTCACAGATAATATTGGGCCTAATCAAAAAGATCCTTCATGGGGTTGATCACAAGAAAATATCCCCTTGTTGGAGACTTTATCACAGCCTCAACAAAATTGCAAATTTAGCACACCCTGACTTGGTACTCATTCCTTCACATATTCAGAGGAAAGCGAACCAAATTGTAGACAAACTGGCCAATATTGGAGTTTATTAGGAGGGACATGAGCTTGTTTACATTCCCATTGGTCATCAATATCATGCAGTCCTCAAATATTGCATCGTTGTGGCTCTTGCCACAAGAAGACCCTCGAATGGGGTGTTAGACATCCAATGCAACCCAATGGACAGGTGGAGCGTCCAACACTCCACATGAGGAAAAAAAACACGCTCCAGCAGTGGGGCGGCCATGTGACTCCCTCCGCGGTGCCACCCTTCTCCTTAAATGCTAACTCCTTAGACCTCACATCCCATTTACTCCTTTGTGCTTATGAATTTCCCTCTCCCGCGTGCCATCTTCACCCGCTCTTTCATTGTGAATAACTTTTGACCTGTCCTTCTTCTCCTGGGTTGTTTGATTTAATACCATGGGGGATTTCCTGGGGGCTCACTTCATCGTCGGTATCCTCAACTAGTTTCCTATACACTCTGATTTTTCTCAGCTCCATCCTCTATATTGGCTCTTCTGTTAATCCCTCAATGCCTGTCACCAGCCTCCTCCTTCTCCTGGAAATTCCTAGGCAATGAGGGAAGCCAAAAAGAGGCTCCTAGTGGTACCAAACTTACGGTTGCATGGCCCTTTGTCCTCCTCCACTATACTCCTCGATTTCAAGCTCCACCACCTCGTCCTTAGTTGATTCCCCACCTGGCCAACAAGCTCTTCCCCCTCTCTCCTCACTATGGGCTTGTTGTCTTGAATGGTTCGATCAGACTCGACACTCATTGGGATTAGCCCCCAACCATCATCTAGTCCTTGCGTCCTCCTCCTGAGCCCTCTGCCCCTCCTCTACCCCCTCCCCTTCCCTCCAATCCCTTAGCGAAGAATCTTCCCTCGCATTCTCTTCCACAATCCTGTGCAAATAGTGATGTATGGATGGGCCTCCTGGTAACCTAGGAAAATCTGCAAGGTCTTTTCTTCGACTCTCACAGGGACATGGATGACCTTCACTTCAGAATGGAAAACAAGGATAAACATGGGGAAAGGTTAGAACTCCTGCTCACCACCCTTATGGGTTCCATTTAGGTACCTAGTTCAATGACACACAACCCAAATGAGACAGATAATGCTCCTAACATGAGTGTTGAAGCAACAACTGCGGCCCCTCCTACAACAAAAGATCATACAAACCAAGCACGTGATTGCAACACTGGGTTCATGTTACAACCTTCTTCTCAATGTTTCGGTATTTAAGTAACTTACTCATGCGGGGATTTTGGACTATGCTACAAGTAGACGACCATCAGGATTTTGGTGGCATATTTTGGTTTAGCACAAGACACCTGTATAAACAGTCTATTTTTTTCTTTTTAGCACAATACATTTCAGTTTTTCAGATATATTTTCAATGCCGGTCAAATTGATTTCCTTGTTGAGCGATTCAAACTGACAAAAACTCTTGCATGACAATTTTTTATGTATTTTTTGTCTATGGAAAGTAATACAAAAACTCTTACAAAAAATAAAAAATAAAATAAACAAATACTGTTGAAAGAAATGAAAATCACAATTATTTTAATTAAAAATTTTAAAAATGAATTAAAAAGATGTAAAACCTTTTCTTTTAAACAAAAATACATAACTACTCTTAAAACACTAAAATCAAAACAAAGAGATGGAAAACAATTATGCGAAAATACATTTTTTTTTTATAAAAAAATTAAAAAATTAACCTTAAAAAATACAAAATATAAAAACTAAAACAAATATTAAAAAAAAAAAACTTTTCTTTTAATTTTATTTTTTAGGGGTTGATTTTTTGTTTTTTGTTTTTACTTTCGTTATTTTTTAAATTTTTTATAAAAAAAATAAAAAAAAATTCACGTATTTTTTTTCAATCTTTTTGTTTAATTTTAGTGTTTTAAGAGTAGTTTTGTATTTTTATTTTATTTTTTAAATTAAGTTTTACAACCCTTTTTTTTAATTCATTTTTTTAACTTTTGGATTAAAAAAATTGTTATTTTCATTTAAAAAGAATAAAAAAGTTATTTTTCTTTCTTTTTAAAATAAAATTGATTTTTTCCTTAAAAACAAATTTGTTTAGGGATGCTATTTTTTCAATTTAATTATTTTCTTTAGGTAAATTATTACCAAGTAATAAGACATTTAGGTTTTAGAGTCAATTTTCAATGTTTTATTTACAATGGTGTTAGTGGTCAGTGTCACGGTTCAATTAGGTCATAGTTTTAACTCAAAAACAAAAGTGGTGCTACGGGTAGCATCATTTTTCAATTTGAGTATGAATTTCAAGGTTATGTCCACAATGTCCCGCAATGTCAAGGTCATGATTTCAAAAAAATCACAATTTTAACCACCTCCAAAAAAAATGGTGCTATCAATAGCACCACTTTTTGAAATAGGGGTAAAAATGCGACCTCTTAAAAATTGAGAACTTTGGAGAGTTCTTGTTAAGTTGATAACTTTGTTCCAACCGCAACTATTCTTGGGAAAACCAAGATTTATTCTTTTCAAAATTTATTGTGTGATGCTTTCAAAGGATGCAACCCTAAAAAACACTCTTAGTAGAAGAAATTGGAGGTAATCCATGTACCTATTGGAACCTTGGGTTTCGATGGTTCTTCCCACCTTTTTTTGGGAGATAAACAATCGATCAATTAACTATAAGCTAGAGATAGTCGATCAAGTGGTCGACTAGATATTTGGTCGAATAATTGACTATAATTTAAAGACAGTCGGATGGTAGATCAACCTGTTAACACCGAAAGTCACCGCTAGATTGCGGCAGAGGTAAGCTCGATACCCATCAGAGTTTTATGTCACAGGTTGGTTGCAAAAAAGGTCAAATGGGCATAGTCTCAAGTAAATAGTGTCTTAACTCAGAAAACTGGACTGATATGCACAAGCAGATGAGGTCTTGGTTCAACTTCAGTCAGTAGGTTGTAGTAAAGGTGAGTAGGAGGAAGTCTTTGGTGATAAAAATGTAGAGGTCTATTGTAAACATCAGGTCTTCCAGTAGCCTAAAGAGGAAATATTTAAACACAAGAACTCCTTGAATTTAAATCTCAAAGAAACTGAAAGGAATTATAACAACTCTATAATCAAACTTTCATCATAATGCAGTCACAATAATTCAAGTGAATTAGTCAATCATGAACTCTTTTAGCATCAGAGGGAAACAAGAGGGAGTAAGAAAGTTGGTTGTCATTAAACAAGAAATCTCAGACTACAACGACATAACCAGAGAACCAGTAGCTTCATTAAAACTTTACAATATGGGATCTTTGATCTACCATCAACCCTCACAAAATGTTAAAACTGAGTATTTATAGTCAAAGAAACTTGCTCCCTTTAGAGGCGCGCTTTGGTCATGGCATTCAAGGCTTGGCATCTGCATCTTCTTCTGTCATGCTGCACTTGCATTCTTTTGTCAGATGCAAGATCAGATCGGTATGGGATTCACAAGAAAATCCATGACAGGGAACTTTCGACTAATAGTCTGCCCTCCACGGCCAAATTTTCCATGCTTTCCATTTATGTGGTGAAACAAGGTTTCAACCACATTCCCCATTTTCATTAACTACTTTCATTAGGATCAGAACGAGGCCTAACACCCATCACTATTTCAGGCGAGCTCATAATTCCTTTGAGGCAATTCTGGCGTCTCGAGGCCACGTTGATCCTTCTCTGTGACCAACTTGGGAACTTCAATATTTCGCATGGCTCCATTCCCTTTACCCACACGACCACGGGCTATGACCTCATGCTTATCCACATGAAATCTCAAGATTTCACATTTCTAGATTTTCTACTCCCCTTGATCTCCAATACTTTGATGCTCGAAATCACGAAACAGCTGATTGGGATCCACGACTGGGTTTACTGTAAAACCAACGGCTATGATCATTTCTTTGAACACTTTGGTCTACCACTACTTGGATGGCCGCTTATTCTTCTTTTGGCCACACTTTCTATATGACCCTGGGCTGTGATCGTGGGCCTTACTCTCAGGCATGTCGCAATTTCGCATTTCGTGAGTTCACGTTGTGTTCCATGCTGAAATCTCCAAGCCGCGAAAGTGCAATCCCTGAATCGGATGACATGCGCCCCTCTAAAAAGGACAACCCATATTGTATCGGTGTTTCGGGACTTAGGGCCATCGACACTTCTCACCTCATCTTTCCCGAAAATATTTCCTCCACGGTTTGGATCCTATGCCACGTGCCCTTCTAAAATGGACAACCAAGATCATTTATGGACTTCGCGGGTCACAAATATTCAAGACTGGCCCTCCTACTTTCCTGACTCGCGAAATTGTGAAAAGATGATCTAACGGTCCAAATCTCTCCTTTGATCAACAACTGCAATATTTTCGCGATTTCGCATTTCACGAGTTCTGATGACTCTGATCCTTGACCTCTCCATCTCACAAAACCATGAAATGCTAATCTTGCACCAGGATTAAAACTTTTCTCATCCCTTGATCTCGGGCCTTTGCCTTGGCACTAAACTTCAAGCTACTTTCGGATCCTGAATACCCACGAACCGCTGATCTGATTTGTTTGATGGATCCAATGGCCAAGACTGAGCCTATGCTTGATAGATTTTCATCGACTAGGTATGTGCTCACCTTTGCACAATCGCTCCCTGACTTTGGATGAAAAACATTTGTGGGTTTTTAAGCCCACTTCTTTCGCATTTGGTCACCCAATGACCAACTTCAAAGGAAAACAATCCCCTTGCAAAAATATGTGATAACATTAGGCTCCATGGGGGATAGAGTCCTCCTAGCGAGGCTCTAAGATCTCCTTTTGCAGCTCTAGTCGTATTCTGTTGGGCTATGGATTCAAGCTCAAAAACACCCTGCTGAAGAAAATAAATCCGATAAGTAAAAACAAAAATAAACACACATGCTCCAAGGATCTTATTTATGTATAGTCCTAAGATAATAAATTTTTACACAGTACTAGGTGAAAGAAAATTTCCACCATAGCCATTCAAGTAACTTCCTAACTGAAATCTCCTTCAATCCATCTGTGATTGATAATAGATAATGCAACCATGACAGCATAACGGTTACATATTTAGATTTCATCCTAATGTTGAGGTTAGGATAAAGCTGGGCAACTTCCAAACATGAAGGAAATACAACTCCATGTATTCCTTCACAGTCTCGTAGGTCAAGTGGAAAACTCCAAAAAAATTGTAATAGGAAACCTTCTCTACTACACAGCTTCTCACACATGGATAAATATCTCTGGTAGGCATAGGTGGGTGAACAGTTGATGCAGGATGACTGGTCCCAGGCAATGGCTCCTCACTTACAAGATCTGGATAGGAGATAAAATTCTCCTCCTGTACATGTTTCTCTGTGTCTTCTGCAGGTCTAGGATAGTTTATTTCCACCCAATGCTTTTCCTTAATGAATAAAGGAAAATGCTCTATAGTTTAGTCTTGGAAACCTTTCATGAAACCAACCATACTCACCTGTGAGTATTGGTAAAATAATTCCATTTGAAAATTTCAGAACATCTGAAATGTATGACTCCATGTCTATGGCCACGAGATCATGAATAATGTTGCAGAATCATGGCTGCTTTAGAAGACCAGGTTGCTCCTCTGTAAAATTCTCTATGCTTGCAAATAAATGCCCTCCTTTCTCTTTTGAAACCAACTCTTTATCATCAACAGTTGTAGTCTCTTCTTCGTAAGAATGGTCACAAGATAATGGTGTAGCAAGATTTAGAACATCATAACTATGATCATCCAAGAACACACGGTTATCTATGTAATCAGCTACTGTTGCATTCTCAAAATGTTCTGGAAACTTATCATAATATTGATATGCAATCCTGCCCATTGAAAAATCTGTAAATGTTGAAGAAACTGATTCCAACTGTGAATCATACCTACTTCCTCATTGTTGTTTCAGATCTAATTCATATTCACTATCTTCTTGTTCAGAATCTGAAACAGATTGACATTCTTCTTGCTCATGCAAGTTTTTGAGATATGCCTGCATATGAACCCACTTTCTATCCCTGATGTTTTCTTCAACCTCTATAGCATCTTCAAACAGATGTCTTAACAATGAATATTTCCTTTCTCTCAGGAGAAGGAAAAGCTCTGGATGATAAGCCATGACATAGTACACCATGGAAACAGTCTCTGTGGATCTAATCAACACAAGAATACTATGATAAACGTTGTAAAACCCCACATTGAATACATCCAAGGCTTCATCTTCCCCTCTCCTCAAGGCATTAAACTCAAACTAGTATTGATCCAGGGACTTTCTCTCACCCCAACACTTTAAAAATGCATGGCATAGATCGGTCCAGGAGCCAATAGAATCGGCTTCCAGACATCTAAACCACACAACAACATCTCCAAACAAAGAGTGTGATAACAACCTCATGGTAACATCTTCATGAACAATCTCGAACTGGTCAAAAAATTTCTCAAAGGCCCCCAAGTGCCTCTCGGATGTAAAATAGTATTCTCCAGAAAACCGAGGAAGATACTCAAAGGAATCAGGAGGATAAGGATTAAGGCGATATGGTAGCCTCATAGGTTTAAACAACTTATTTCTGATTTTAATTTGAAAATAAGTGGGATGATCATGAGGATAAACGAGTTGATGGAAAGGCTCAGCAGGAATAACTGAGGGTAACAATATTTGAGAAGACTGTGAATTTTTTTCAACCTCCTCAGGGCTATAAGGGTGATCAATTTCAAGAGGAGATGCAATACAGATCACACTTTTATGAATAGGTTGAGGTGAAGACACATGATGGCATGTCTTCTTCTTCCAAGGATGGATGAATGAAGGAAGGCTTATTGTGATATGAATATACAAAGCAGAGGATAATCCTCTTTATATGTGAAGGCAAAGAGAGAAATGAGATGATAAACAAAAACAGGATTTCATGAAGCAAGCTCCTAAACTGATACCTAGTCTTCCCCTTTTGTATGGTCATTTTTTTGTCAACAGGATCCTCCCCAATGGATTCATTGATGTTGGAGTCGCCAAGTGAAATCTGCAATCTTCAATGGTTCTGATGTCTGATGCACCTTCAAAATCAGAAGGTCGTTTCTATTCTACCCAGGGAAAAATGTTCAGGTTGTTCCTCGGCAACGGTGCCAGAAATGTTAGCACCAGAAGTCACCCATGGATTATGGCAGAGGTAAGCCCGATACCCATCAGATTTTTATGTCATAGTTTGGTTGTAAAAAAGGTCAAATGGGCGCAGTCTCAAGTAAATATCATCTTAACTCAGAAAACTGGACTAATATGCACAAGAAGGTGAGGTCTTGGTTCAACTTCAGTCAGTAGGTTTTAGTAAAGGTGAGTAGGAGGAATAATTTGGTGAGAAAAATGTAGAGGTTTGTTGTAGACATCAGGCCTTCCAGCATCCCAAAGAGGAAAGATTTAAACACAAGAAATTCTTGAATTTAAATCTCAAAGAAACTGAAAGGAATTATAACAACATTATAATCAAACTTTCATCATAATGCAGTCACAATAATTCAAGTGAATCAATCAATCATGAGCTCTTTCAGCATCAGAGGGAAACAAGAGGGAGTAAGAAAGTTGATTGTCATTAAACAAGAAATCTCAGACTACAATGACATAACCAGAGAACCAACAGCTTCATTAAAACTTTACAATACAGGAGCTTTTCTCTACCATTGACCCTCACAAAATATTAAAACTAAGTATTTATACAAAGCAACTTGCTCCCTTTAGAGGTGCACTCTAGTCATGGCATTCAAGTATTGGAGTCTGGATCTTCTTATGTCAAGATGCACTTTCATTCTTTTGTCAGATGCAAGATCAGATTGGTATGGGATTCATAAGAAAATACATGACAGGGAAATTTCAGCTAGCAGTCTGCCCTCCACGGCCATATTTTCCATGCTTTCCATTTATGTGGTGAAACGAGGTTTCAACCACATTCCCCATTTTCATTAACTACTTTCATTAGGATCAGGACGAGGCCTGACACCCATGAATGTTTCAGGCAAGCTCATAATTCCTTTGAGGCAATTCTGGTGTCTCAAGGCCACATCGATTCTTCTCTGTGACCAAATCGAGCACTTGAATATTTCATGCAGCTCCATTCCCTTGCCCCACATGACCACAGTCTATGATCTTGCACTTATCCACATGAAATCTCGGGATTTCGCATTTCAGGAGTTTCTACTCCCCTTGATCTCCAATACTCTGATGCTTGAAATTTCGAAATGGCCCATCGAGATCCACGATTGGGTTTACTGTAAAACCGACGGCTACAAACATTTCTTCAAACACTTTGGCGGCCCGTTGCTTGTATGGGTGCTTATTCTTCTTTTGGCCCCACTTTCTATATGACCCTGGGCTGTGATCATGGGCCTTTCTCTCAGACGCATCCTAATTTCACGTTTTGTGAGTTCACGTCATGATCCATGCTGAAATATCCAAGTCACAAAAGTGCGATCCCTAGATCGGATGACACGTGCCCCTCTAAAAAGGACAGCCCAGATTTTATCAGCGTTTCAGGACTTAGGGCCATTGACACTTCTCACCTCAGCTTTCCCGAAAATATTTCCTCCACGTTTCGGATCCTATGCCACGTTCCCTTCTAAAATGGATGGCCAATATCATTTCTGGACTTCATGTGTCGCAAGTCTTCAAGACTCACCCTCCTACTTCCTCGACTCACGAAATCACGAAAAATTGATCTAATGGTCCAGATCTCTCCTTTGATCAACGACTGCAATCTTTTCATGATTTCACATTTCACGAGTTTTGATGGCTCTTCTCCTTGACCACTCCATCTCGTGAAACCATGAAATACTAATCTTGCGCCATGATTAAAACTTTTCTCATGCCTTGATCTCGGGCCTTTTCCCTAGCACTAAACTTCGAGTTACTTTTGTATCTCGAATACCCACAAACCGTCGATCTAATTTGTCTGATGGATCCAACGACCAAGACTAAGCTCATGCTTGATGGATTTTCGCCGACCAGGAATGTGCATGCCTTTGCAAAATCCCACCCCGACTTTGGATGAAAAACATTTGTGGGTTTTTTAATCCCGCTTCTTTTGCATTTGGTCACCCAATGACCAAATTCAAAGGAAAACAATCCCCTTGCAAAAATATGTGATAACACAACCACCCAGAAATTAAACTATTTGTTGAATGATTGGATGGTCAATTCGACTTGTTAAGTCGACTAGCCAACATAACAACACATATTTTTTGGGATACTCTCCAACCACAGATAGTTTGATGTGGAAAAGAGCTTCCCAATTTCAAGGAAATTGGTTATTTCCAGAAACTATAAATAAAGGACCCTATGTGTTGATCCAATACACAAAAGATATCATATTGTAATGTATGTTTGATGATGCCATGTTCTTAAGTCTTGTAAAGGTGTGTTTAGACACCGCTAATCTTATTTAAAGTTTATTACTCTTCATCTATTTTTCATATTCTATTATTATTCCTTTTAGTGTTACACCTAATCCCCAACATGGTATCAAAGTGATTGGTTTTGACGTTGCATGTTGTCTACAATTCGTGTTGAGTTGGATCTTATATCAATTGACTCTGTTCTATTGATTTTCTAACTGTAACATGTTTAGATTATCAGATATGTTATATATCAAAGATGGATTCTAATATTGATCATATTATTTTGAATGGACTCAATTATGTTGTTTGGGAGTGAGATATGAATATTTTGTTGAAGTGAAAAGGGCTTTGGAAGTATGTGAAGAGTGTGATCCTAGATCCGAAGGATGACCAAGTGAATTTTGTCGTCAATGGAAGTAAATATGAGGTTGTTGGGATCATCACCACCTACATTTCTCAAGAGAATCACTTTCATACAAGTAAGATCGAATGTCCTCATGAAGTTTGGAGGAAGTTGAAGTCTTTGTTTGAGAAAGTCGATGAAATTCAAGTTATGCAGTTGGAGAAAGAGTTAATATCACTTGATCCACAATCCTTTGAAAGGATTGGGGACTATTTAACACATGTTAAGGAACTATAATTGAAATTGGGAGAATGTGGAAAGAGTTTTCAAAATAAATATGGAAAACTCATCTAGCTGGTCCTAATGAATTTGAGAAGACCCTTTGACATGTTATGTTCCACGTTCTGGACCAATTGGCAGACACACAAAGAATATGGTAGGGATTATACCTTTAATACTTTCTATGGATTATTGATTAGTAATAAACATAGGTTTCTTGATGAAGGGAATATTGTTGGTAAACATCAAGCCCACTTGCTCAAGGGAAAAGGCAATATGATTTACAAGGAAAGAGGACATCTTGATGCTCCTTTACGCAGAAAAGAATGTCTCAACCATAAAACTAAAGAGAAGATCGATGATTCAACATCCACCTAGAAGAATCAACATAGTAAAATGTGTTTGTACTATGTAAAGATCAGACATGTGGAGAAAACATGTTTGAAGAAGAGAGAAGGCTTAGAATCAAAGATTGAGAAGCTTGAAGGAGACATGTTGGCTATCTGTCAATCGACCAACAAATTTACCTTCCAAATCAGAACTTCTGAAGTTTTTCTTACTCATACCTCATAGAATGAGTGGGTAGTCAATTATGGGTGCACTCATCATATGGCTAAAGATTTTTCTTTGTTCTTCTACTTGGAAAAATCTGTCAAGCATGAACAACTTGGACACCTAATTTTTGAAGTTTGAAGTTGATGGCCACATAGAAAATGGTTGTTGGTATTCCAAAATTTCTTCCACCTAATGGTGTTTTTAAAGGATGTGTGGTGGGAAAACATTATTAGACCCCTTTTGACTCTGTCAAAGCATGGTGAGCACAAAATCCACTAGAGCTCATTCACAATGACCTTTTTTGTATCAATCAAACCTCCTTAGCATGTGCAAAGTACATTTTTACCTTTATTGATGATCTCTTTGGATTTATTTGAGTCTATTTCTTGAAAAATAAGAGTTATGTCTTTGAAAAATTAAAGGAATTTAGGGCATTGTCTGAGAATCAATGAGGTCAACCTATCAAGTTTTTGAGACCTAGTAATGGTGGAGAGTATGTGAATCAATATTTTGAAGAATACCTCTCTCAATATGGTATTTCCTAGAAAAGTTCTACTCCTCATACTCCTCAACATAATGGTGTAGAAAAAAGAAACAACCAAACATTGGTTGAAATGGCTCATTTTCGTTTGTAGGCCAAAGATCTATCAACTTGTTTTTGGGTTGAAGCTTTTTACTATGCCAACTATGTTCTAAATCATATTCTGACTCAATCTATTAGTTTTGTAACTCGAGTCGAAAAATGAGGTGGAAAGAAGCCCTCATTCAATCACCATAGAGTATTTGGTTGTGTAGCTTGGGCTCATATTATGGATGATTGCAAGAATAAATTGGATGCAAAGAGTCATGTTTGCATCATGATGGGATACACTCGATAATCCAGATCCTATTGACTATTTGAACTTGTCAAATGAAAAATCATTATTAAAAGAAATGTGTTTTTTTATGAGAAGTATTTAGGCATTTAATTGTTGAATACTTCCTCTAGTTTATTACAGGACGATTTCTTTGATGTTATTTTCGACAATGGTTCCCATGTTCATTTTTTCAACATTTCAATAAGAAAAACAAATGTTTTTTTTTTGTTTCGACTACGTCATCAACCTTTGTTCTTGAGTCGAATGGAAATTTGATCTATGCTTTGATTGGGCCTATTTCTCCTTCGACTGAAAAAAGATGCCATTTCTAACCTTTTAACAAGTGTGAAAGGAAACAAGCTCACTCGACAACATTTTCATATTTAGAGAGTCTGAAAAGAGATTAAAAGAGACTCCATAGAGTTCCTTTTTCATATAGTTTTTATGAGTGCGAAAAAGAGATAAACGTATACTTCGTAACCTATTCTCATGTATTTACAAGAACGAGAAAGAACACAGACTAATATTGGTAACCTATTATCATGTATTTACGATCACGATATAGAATAAAGACTAAGCTCGATATTGGTTTCATTTTTACACAAGCTTGAAACAAAGTAAAACTATGATTGGGTAGGTTTCATTTTTTCATGAGCTTGAAACTAGGAAAAATATGCTCAGAACTGGTTTCATTGTTGTAATGAGCCTAAAACCGAAAACTAATTATGCTTGACACTTCCCAATGTAAAATAGAAAGGTGGGTGGTTAGTACTTTGCCCCCAGCTTGAGAAGATAGGGGCTTTGTTGGACATGGTATTTTGTTGTTGCAATTGATGTCGAGAATATCAATATATTATTTTCATTATATGTGTTTAAGATCCTAAAGCTCAGGAGAGATAATGTAGTAGGTTATGTAGAATACATAGTGCGAGGTGAAAAGGAATCTTGTATAAAAATAAATCTTAGAAGAGATAATCGTATGATTGGATAAAGGTAGTGCATAAAGGAGCACATTGACACAAAGATTAGAAGAAATAACGTTAATCGAATCTCAGAAGAGATGGCGCATTTGAAGTAACACAGGAGACAGAGTTATGTGAGTGAAGAAATCCTTTTGTAAAGGATCAAGTTACAAGAGTTGTTCATTCTTAGTTTGGGACAATCCAGGATCGTTAGATCGAGGTGAATTCATAGGTTGGGAAGGATTAAATCTCGACTGTCAAATCTAAAGTAGTAGCATTCTGGACCGTTGAATGAAGTAGTGGAGAAGTTACTTCACAACTTTACAACTTCGACGATTACTGGAGACAAGGAAAGAGATTCGAATGGTTTCCCAGTAGTTGGATCAATATTTGATTTGGAATGGAAATGTTGAACCCTTATATCACACTAAAGGAAAGAAGGTGGTCAACTCCAGTGCTGACCACTCCAATAAAAAGGAGTCTAAAATAGGTAATTTTACCTGAAGGTCGAAGCCTCGAAGTCACGAACTCTCGTTGATCCTCGGATCAGGGGAAGAACAAAAAATCCCGTCAACCGTTGATATGTAGTGAAAATATTGAAATTTTCAGATCTTGTTAAGGAAGAAGGTGGTCAACTCCAGATTTGACATACTCCAATGATAAGCAGCTCAGATAAACTAAGAACTCTCAAACCCTGGAGTTTTGGAATAAACAAAGGCCATAGGATCAATAAAATAAAAGATCTATGGTGATAGATTTATTCGGCACTATGGCAATAATCGAAGGATGGTATAAAAGTTCCAAAACTCTCAAAGCCACGAAGTCCTGAAGTAGTGAAAACCGTCAAATCAATAAGAAACTTCAAATGAACCTACAACCATTAGATACAGGAGGAAGAAATGTGACACATTAGTAGGCCCAAGTCAGTAGGAACATGTCAACAATATATGACATGTGGCCTAACCATATGATGACAAGTGACAAAATACATATGGCACATAAGTTCTGTGAAAGTCACAAATCAGGTGACACATGGCACACACTTAAGAGTCCACATCATCATAGGTGACATCAACATACCACATCACTCTGGGATTACTACCTCTGGGAATTTCCATCTTCGCCTACCAACAAAACCACATGAAGCACTAAAGGTTGAATTCATGAATTAACTTTTGGTCGTTGATCTAATATCCTTAGGAATATTTCTCGACCATTCGATAGAGTATAGTGGAAGGATAGCGTAAGGAGTGATAACAACTGAAAGAAAGTGGTCACCACAGCTTTATGACTTATTCAGTAGGTAAACACTCTGAAGGGATTGGACTACTTCATATTTCAAGTAGCCCAGAGTCCCGGAGTCACGAATAGTCGAATACTTGGAGAGCGGGAGCTCTGTTGTTCCTAAGTCTATTGGTTGTGGAGCCTGATTATCTTCCAGATTTAGAGGTCTTTTACTTTCAGTCATGTTTATACCCCATGAAGTATTTACACCCCAGAAGTATGTACACTCTTCCACGTGGGGGAGTGCAGAGGGGGGGTACCCCCTCTGCGGGGTCCGGGGGGGGTTATCCCCCCGGCTGGGGGGTCTGGGGACAAGCGGGCCCCCAGCGGGGGTTCGGGGGTTTGTAAAAGTATATTGTAATTTCATTGTAAATCTGGACCGTTCATTATAAGGTCGCAGATCTAACGATAGATATTATGTTAGGGTTGTTTTCCCTAGAAGGCAACCCTCTTTTATAAGGGAAATGTATTGCGGCTATGTATGTTGGTGAGTATTGTATTCTGAGAGAGGAGACTGTGAGAGAAAGAAGAGGAAGTTACAACGGGTTTTTTTTTAGGTTGTATCCCTTCATTTTGCTACTTAATAATAAAAGGACCTGGCAATTTCTCTGGTGGACGTAGCCCACACTAGGTGAACCACGCAAATCTGTGTCTCTCTTGTATTGTGTATCTTCTGTGTTTTGTTTCTGCATTTGTTTTTATTTTATTGCTTCGTGGTCCTGTTTTTCTAACAAAGTCTATTGTCCTAGCTCGTGGACATGTGAATTTTATCAAGCAGGGATTTCAGATACACCCTTCGATGGAAATTTCTCTGGAAGAGTTGGAAGACTGCAAGGGTCAGAGTCCCAAAATGTCGAAGTCCTGAAGTGAACCAGAACCATCCACTCAAATACAGATTAAGTCCTGACCGTCGATTTGTTTGAAGCCTCTAGATAAATCCAAGATCGTCCATCCAACGAAAGATTAAATATTGACCATCCAATCTATTAGTGAATATACTATACACACTTCAATGAAGTGTAATCAAAGAGGATTAAATTACTGCAGAGGTTGAAAGTCCCGAAGGATGAAGTACCCGAGAATTTGGTTCCAACATCGGTCATGTAATAAGGTAAAGAAGCTAAAGGGGATAGAAGTAAATAATACCTTAGACATTTGAATATGGTCCCATGTAGAATAATAAGGGAGAAAGGGGAAAAGACCTAATAGAATAATGTGTGAAATAGATAATCATGTTCTTTTGAGCCCGTGGTCACAAAGGGAAGTGTATTAAAGGAAGCGCCTCTCTGCAGAATTTGAATTTGGAAATCAACAATCCAGATTAAATCACATATAGGTGTTGATGCACAAAAGTGCAACATGGAATCCTTGCATGAAAATTGGTTGCAATTCCTTATTAATTATATATATTTAATAATAAGTAAATAGGTGGGACCCCGTTATGTGAATAATGATGAAGAAGGCCTTGTATTTTTATGCGCCCATGTCTATTTTGCAAAAATGACTCTACAATTTTAAAATTTTGAAACCGCATTCCAAGTGAAATGGGTGAATGATAGGTTTATTGGTGATTTAATTTAAAGAGGAAAGGGAAAATATGTTGTTTTAATGAGCATCTTGGTTGATTCTTGTTGCACATATATTTTAACTGTTGATTCAAACACCAAGCATGGGCCATATATAGTTATGGCATATTGCACTTATGATTTCTTGCTATTATAACGCACCATTGTTAAAGTTTATAAGGTGGAATTCCTTCCCTAGCAAAGAATGTGGGACATAATATGTATTTTGTGCTAAGTGTTAAGCATGCACATAAAACTTAAACTTTATGGAAGGTGGAAAATTCAACTTTGTATTGAATTGTTGTTTCGAAAACATAGTGGATTATGTGCAAGAGGTATTGGGTGTGCTCGTACTTGGATATGGTTGATGGAATTAATGAATGAAATGATGTGTGTTTACTGCGCGCCACTCTAACCCTACCTCGAGGTCGCCAACCTCACTTTCTTCACAATTGTGTTGGTTTCTTTGGCTAGTGATGCCTCCGTTTTTCTCGGCCTTGGAAAGAATAGTTCTTCTTATTGGTTTTCTAGCATTTTTCATATAGGTATGATGGTTGTCACCTCTTCATTCATGAAATATATCTCCACTCAGAATAAAATCATGAGGTTGGCTCTTATATGTACTTCCAGACTATATTTTCTTCCAAAGTGTAAATGGATGTATGTGGGTATCATGACTGTGCGAATTGATTTTCAGTGGAAGTTCCTCCCTATTGACATTTAAATCTTTCAAGTTGATGATAGTGTTCGAATATCCTTTCTGTTCGATTATGTGATTGATTTACATCCAGAATGAATACGACTTATGTGCTATAACTGTTGGCAAACTGTATGGCAATTTGTTTTGGGTTTCACTCATCTCTAGTCATTAAAATTTAAGGGCTTTGACTCTGTGAAACACAAGAACAATTGTTTTTCTTAAACGCTACTATCCAGTCTTTAGAAGACTCGTAGTCCCTTCAAATTACCTTTCAATTGTTTGTGAGTATATGGGCATATTTACTTTGTGGACACCATGAAATTATATGGAAAATATGTGGAAAATATGTTGTGATAAGAGATGGTTAAATGGTTTTTTTTACAAACCCCTTGTGAAGGTTTTTCCTTTGTGTTCACCTAGAACTAGGTTCTTTCATTGATATATGTATTTTAAGGGATTCGAATTCAGTTTTGATGTATTTTATAAGTGATTAACCTGACAATGGGAAGATTGGATACTTGCCTTAATTCTTGGCTCGATTGTTGATTATCTATGGGGATTTTGTCGAGTTTGAAAACTATATAACGTTAAAATAAATAGCACCAGGTTACATCAGGTTTCAAAACGCAGTTTGACAACAAGTATTAAGGTTTTGATGATGGAGCTATGTGATGTTCTAAGTTTTCCATGTGTTCTTGATGTAGTCTATTTTTAATTATTTAAATCACTCTGCTAACAGTCTTTTATAAAAACAACTCTACTAATAAAAAGAAAAGGAAGTGGAAATAAAAGGGGTACAGTTGATAGTCCTGGAACATTCCTGGGGATTTTATATTGGGTATTAAAATAACTATTGTGTATTGGATTTAAATTATTAAATAGAGAAAAGTTTTGGTAATTCTTTTATTGATGGTGATGGAATTTTTTGGATATTATTGCATATAATAGAACAGTAATCGTCTTTTTTCCCTTTCATTATACCCGTTTTCGCTCATTATAATCCCCTCGCCTTCCCAAATACATTTTAAACATTCCTTGTTCTATTATTATGAAATTTAAATTCATTTTGAAAAGAGAGAGGATTAATAAAAAAAGATTAAAGACTAAGCTGACGACTGGTGTTTGAAAGTTGGATATGGATACAGTTTTTGTTACTTCTACATTTTCTTGAACAGTATTCGTTGGTCTTTCCCATCCATGCTACAATTTTTTCGCACATTATAAGCCCCTCGTCTTCCCAATATCCTTATCACTCCATGTTCAAATGGAAATTGATTCTTTGGTTTTAAGATGTTAATGGATGGATTGCATGTGCTTATGTGGTAAACAATAGATCCAACCTTTTGATTTTAGTTAGTTAGAGTATTGATGCATGAATTGTTAAGAGTTTTCATGACATGTTGGAATATTTATTCAGGATGAGCTTCTTTAGCAGAGGTAGTAATAGAAGAGGTGCTAACAGAGGCAGAGGAAATTGGGAGAGGGGCATTAGGACATAGTTTTCAATACATTTTGATGTTGATCCAGAGGAATTAAATCATCTCTTTCAAGTTGGATTCTTTAACCTAGTTGGCCATGGGATTCTCCACCTCGAATTGAGATGCCTCCCTTCCAACCACATCAAAAAAAAATTGGGATTTGTGTTCCCCCTCACATATCTATGCATATGGAACCACCTACCAATGATGGTTTGAAAGAGATTGTCCAATATCCTGTCACTCATCACCATGGTTGGCCTACTGCATCTTTGTCATTACCCCCTCCTCCACTACCAAAAAATACAAATCCACAAGTTGATCATGTTGTCTCACCCATACAGTCTTCTCATGCTAGTAAGAGGATAAAAAATGATGTCCCCAAGCCTGAGAAATATAAATGAAATGGAGTGGCCACTCCCTCCAAGTCATCCAAATAATCCTCTGAATCTGTGTCTTCATGTCTTCATCAAAAATATGATTGTTCTCACATTATCAATGCACTCTAGCCTCAAGGTTCTAATCAGCCTAAGGCTACAACATAAGGATCAAAGGAGGACATTAGTGAAAGGAGGCCAAATTCCTCTCACAGTAAATACATTTTTTAATGATGATTAATGTTATTTTCTATTTAAGGACATCCTTTTTACTTTGACAATGTTTTGGACAACAAGCATATATTTAGGCAGTTTTTTTGGACAACATGGATATAGTGCTCTTCTTGGATATGGTCATGTTATATTCTATTGATATTAAAATATTTGATCATAATTATGAGAGTGAGTGTTACAAGTAATATGTTTGAATCAAATGATTGGGGTTTTATATTTCATGTTTGATGATTATTAAAAGAAATAAAAATGGGAATCACAAGGGGTCCCACATATTTAGTTATTATTTAATTAGACCCTTATTTATATATATATTATTATTTGTCGCAACTAATTAGTTAAGCTAATTAGGATTAACTAAATAAAGGTATTTGAACTACCATAACTTATTGAGAATTTATAAAATATCAATCAAATGAAGAGACAAGAGGAGAAAATAGAATAAGAACTTCAACCATAAGGTTTTCTCTATACTAGTGAGATATTTTCATCTTTCATTCATTACGAGTTTCCTATAAGGATTAACCATCTTGATGACAGAAAGGTCTTATTGAAGGTAGAAACATTCAAAACTGAATCATATATTTTAGTATCTTTTTTGGGCGCAGGCCCATTTTGGGGAAAAGACTAATTTTGGAGAACAAAGCGCAAATAAGGAAAATACAATTAGAAGGAAAAGCAACACGTGCAGAGGAAAGCGCATGAAAAGGAGAAAAGAATGCGAGGTGCGCATGCAAGAAGACCTAACCATGATAGGGTTAGTGTTTTGGTAAGAGGATGTAATGGATAATAAGCCAAAAATAATTATAAATAGGTACCTAGGAGGTCTAGGTCCGGGTGGTTGTTCGAGGAGTTGGAATGTAAGAATCACTGAAAAATATGAAATTGTTTTTTTAATTTGTTGAGATAGAGAGAGAAAATAAGGTAGATCTTGAGGGTTATATCACATGATGAGGAGCCTTGTGTGATCTAGTCTTCCTCATTGTAGATCTTGACCCAAATGACCGAGGATTGTAAGGCGTGTAGCATTATAATTTTGGAAAAACCATAATAAAAGAGGAAAGAAGCCAAATCTTTGTAGACGTAGCCCAGGATGGGGTCAACTATGGTAGATCATGTGTTTTGTGGATTGATTATTGTTTATTTATTTACTGTCAATGGTTAGCTAGTAGATGAATGCATGAATGGGTTAGCTAGATCTGATTATGCCTACATGCATGAATAATAATGACAGAATGTGTCGTATAGATGAATGTTAGAGTAAATAAATGAAGATCACATAGTGTAATACCATATCCCCACTCATTCCCAGGATGCAATCACCTGAGCGTTTCATCCACCCATAGAACTATCTCGGGTGAGATTGTGCAATTCACCCTATGTACTGCATTGCCTTCTGGTTTACCAAGGGGGGCCGATAATTTTAGAGGGTTTTGTTGGAAACCATAGTATATATGAACCTGGGTCAGCCCAAGAATAGTAACAAGAGAGAAGAAAACCAACAAATGGCTACTCTTGAAAATATTTCTGGTACATTCTTCATTCCAAAAGGCATGATTATGTATTGATAGGATCCCCATTTTGTGGAAAATGTAGTCTTATACCTGTCTTCTAGAGCTATTTTGATTTGATGGTAGCCTGAGAATCCATCTGTGAATGAGTATGCTTCCTGACCTCCCAAATTCTCTAGGACTTCATCAGTAAAAGGGGTGGGAAAAGATTCATGTAGTCAAGAATCATTCAACTTCCTCAGATCAACACATATCCTTATGCCTCCTTTCTTCTTCTCCTGAACTACCATAGGGATTATCCATTCTAATTATTCTATTGGTTCTATGATTCTAGCTTCCAACATTCTGTCAATTTTTTCTTTTACTTTCTACTTATATATTGGATTCAGTCCATACGGTCATTGTCTGATAGATCTAGCCTCAAGTTTGAGAGTTATCTTCATCTCTCCTAGATCTCCTACTATGCCTTTCATCTCTGTAAAGGTGGTTTGGAACAAGTCAATGTACTCGCACAGTAAATCTATTATTCTTTCTACTATTTTCTCATCCCAGTAGTCTACAATGCTGGCCATTTTGGGACTATCAGTTGTCCCAATGTTGACTTTCTTCACCTTGATCGATGTAGCAAACACTTATGATTCCAAATATGGACATTCCACCTCTCTTTCTCCTTCAATTTCTATAATTTTAATGTTGTGTGGGTCATCTTCATTTGGTTCTTCTTCTTCTTGCACATGGTAACATGACAATAGTTCTTTCACTGTCTGTTTATTCTATTGTTGATACTTTGTTATAAGTTCAACCTCTGGTTCCTTAATAAATATCACCCCTCTGATTTGTTTGATTATTGAATCAATGTTGGGGTTCTCATGTTCAAATGAGAAAGTGACTATAAAATTATGTTGTAATGTTGTCGATTTTGCAGTTCCTCTGCCTAGTTCTTGGTCTATATACCAGTTTCTTGGAATTCCTTCCAATGTGTGAATGAAGTGATGAGGCCATTCCTATGGTGGTGTCATTCTCCATAGTGTTATGCACTTGTCCAAGTGTTCTTCTAGTGTCCCATGTCCATCATATATATGCATCGCATTGCTTTCCTTTTATGCGCCAAATCTAATGTGCAGTAATCACTTACATTGGTATCAGTCCTTAACTATCTCTTTGTGCGCACCCCACCATATTGCAAGTGTTTCCTTGATTTTTATGTCCAAGGATAAGAGCCTCTTATTTTATAACACTTCATCTTCATATCTTGTTAGGAATTATTCTAATTCATTCACCCCATGAAAACTGGGAGGTTCTCTTATTTATGTACCTACCCATCTTATTGAACAATCTATTCTTGCACACATTCTTGTGGATACTTCATGTAATATTTGTTGTCGATTCTCCAACCCTGTATCTGATTTTGAAGAACATGATGTGATACTTATTCAACTAATTACCCCATCTACAGTTGGTTTATATAATCTTCTATGTGCGCGGTGGTTCTATACAACTGGTTTATCTCTTCTAAATTGAGACAAGTTGGTTCTACAAACCTTTCTCCTTTTGAAGGATCTAATGGCACAATGACTCCATAGTCTTCGGATTCAAATTTCATCTTCCTTGTCTTCATGTTAATTATGGCCTAGTTATCAAATGCCCAATCCAATCCAAGCAGTGTTGGATAAGGTGTTGTGCCATCCACTATTTATATTACTTCAAAATAAGCTTTAGTGCGCACTCCATCTAGATATATTATCACACCCTTTAGCCTTCCAATTGGTAGAACTCTGTGTTAATTTTCTAGTTTCAGTTGAACATGTGAATATCCTAATGTGGGATCTCCCATACATTTCTATGTCTTCTTGGGTAACACATTTAATTTAGAGCCTAAATATAGTATAATATCCCCCATGTTGAAGTCTCCAATGTTGGCATTCAATCTAAATTCTATATTTGATCTCCTCCTTGTATGCAAGTGATTAACTGTTTTATGCTCTATCTTCCCCTCTACCTCTGTGTTACATCTTTCTAACATAATTTGTAATACTTTAACAGATGATGGATCATTTAATAGTTTAACACGGGATTGCAGAAAAACCTTAATAATACTTACGTGTCCTAGGGGTTGTGCTTCATTAGTGTGATCCAATGACAAAGGCATATTGTACATTGGTATGTCCTAAGTATGTTGCACATTTGATGTAGATGAAACATATGGATTCAAGAATTATTTTCTGGCTTGCTTGAATGTCTCCTTTTTGTTATGTGCATCGAACTGCTTTTGTGGTTCGACATTTGTCTTCACCCATTGGTGTTGTGATGGATCATGTCTTGCTACGTCAACTCTTGTTTTAGCTCCTCTGCACATAACTATGTTGATATTCCTTCCATCATCTTGTGCCTCTGCACAAATCCACTGGACATTCTGATTGTTCTGATTCCTCTTCTCCTGGATCTTCCCCAATAGTGTCGGACAATCTTTTGTGTCATGATCTGATGCACAACAATACATACAAGTCGCAGGTGGAAGTGGACATTCTCTTACGTAGTGTCCTGGTTGTTGACAGTTATGACATGCCATCAATCCTCTGCCTCTTCCAAAGCCTCCTCTACCTCGCCCTCCACCTTTGTAGCCAGCTCGATCTCCCCGTAGTGCATTGTACTAAAGTACTTGATTATACTGCATGGGATTATATTGTGGTTTCGCATTATTGTATTGTGGTTGTGTAGTGTTATATGAGGTTGGTACTTGGTTAAACTGTGGTGCATCCTTCCATGCCATCATTTTTTCCTACACCCTATAGGTGTATGATGATCTTTCTCTTATCAGCTCCATTGTCCTACAATCTTTGTCATCATAGTCCACTGACTTGAAAAAGTGGAATTATGAACTCTTGGGTACTGTCTGATACTTTTGCATCATCGGACAATGATATGGATCATGTCCATGTATTTTATAGATCTCGCACCATACTCCTCCTGTGGGAAAAGGGTTTGGTAGCCTTGTTTCCATGTACTACGCGAAATTTGGGCACTCATTATTGTGATATCCTTTTGTCTTGCATGTGGTACACCACATGTAGTGTACCTTTTTGCTTACCAAGGCTTTTAATGCACTATGTAACAATCTGTACACACTTTTCACATAACACATATAGTCCAGTATATACTCCACATGCATTTAAACAAGTAAACACATTTAACTCTGAGTAAAACATATGAATTACTGTGATATTCAACAAGCATTTAGCCTTATCATATTAATTCATATACACAGTGGAAAACATGATAATATATAAAGCACAGTCATGCCAAAATGTGATAAGAACATAGTTAGATACTTATCTTGTAACAGTGGTGAAATCCACCAACCAAGTGCAGGCATCCCATGAACCTCCCAGTCGTAGACCGCACTGCTCCTCAACTCAATAGTGGGTCACCCCCGAGCTGGGACTGAGCTCCACCCCAGGGCAAGGAATCTAGACTCGGGCTGAGGTTACATGGAATCCATTCATACACAACCACCAAGAAGAAATCTCTCCCAGGAATCTCCCTCGCTCACTGCCCACAGACCCTCATTCCCCACATGCCTGTTCCACCCCAGGAGACTGCACTTTCTCTGTCACCTGGAAAGTCCTTCAGCTGCCAGTCTTCCTTACCTTAGGTTACAGGAACAGACTGGACCGGAAGTCTCCAGGCTCTATGGCAGCTACAGGGTTCCTTCCAGGAGTTCTCTCTTCCCTCTGCGCACTCTCTCACCTGGAGGAGTCACTCACAGGCCAACAAGCCTCACGCAGTCCAGTACTGTGTGGTCACAACAACCCATGGGGAAAACAAACACGAGCTATCCAGCAGGTTTAACAATGGTGGATGGTCTCACGGATTGGCTCCACACATAGGCTCGACGCTCAAACAGAGGATGTTTCAGCCTTTCAGAATTCAACACACACACAGGCTATTCCCAAAATCAACACAGACTATTTAATTTCCCGTTCTAGAACAGAGGAATACACCAGTTTCCTCAGAGCCAGATACAGGCTTCCTCGAACTGGTTCGGCGATGGAAAATGGGTCTCATAGTCACGGCTTTAGGACAGAGAGGTACGGATTATTCAGAACAATCACAAGCTTTCCAGCTCTGAGGGACACACGAGGTATTCTTTGCAGAGGTCGAGTTAATCGTACTGCTCAGAGACTGTACACGCTCAGGCAGTCGGGTGGAATGGAGGAGGAATCCCCCTCACGGCTCATCTTGGCCATTTTATCTGCATGCACCAGGGTTGACACTTGTCACCCTTGGAACTGCATGCATTCCATCAGCCTGCATCCCTTTTGCATGCTTTCCCTTTCCAAAACTTAGGATAAACAGAAATGCACATGTCTCTTTTTTATATAATATTAAAATATTATTTCCCAGGCTTAAGCCCCCTAGGCTCAACACTTATCCCCTTTCCCACCTTCCAGCCCCTAGTTTCTTGCCCACTCTGTGGACGCTCAGTCCCCCTTCACTCATTCATCGTGGTCGGTCTGCACCTGGAGGTGTTTATATTTTATTGATTATTCTACATACATACAAGTACAACAACAGGCTCCTGGCCCTCAAACACTTAGGCTTCCTGGCCTAACAAACACATAAGCCTTCTGGCTTATACAAAACTTGGCTCACCATCCTATAGAGCACATTTACAATTCATTGCATATATCATGATCTGTAACGGGGCTCGGCCTTGGGGACACTACAATCCCCCTCCCGTTATTTTTTCACTATCCTCAGTGCCACTTTACATCGCATCTGCAAGTTCTTCAAAAATTTTAAAAAGATGCGGGTACTCTGCCCGCATAACATCTGCATGCTCCCATGTCGCGTCCTCAGGACCGTACCAGGTCCACTGGACCTTTACAAGCTCTATAGATCGATTCTAGAGCTATTTGCTTTTCCTATCCAATATGCGTACAGGATGCACTTGCAGGACACCTTCTAGTTCCACCTGGATCACAGTCCAATGGATAACATGATCAGTATCAGGTACATATTTCTTAAGCAGTGAAACATGAAACACATTATGTACAGTCATAGATGCAGGTAATGCAAGCATGTATGCAACTAGCCCAATCCTTTCCAGGATCTCGAATGGCCCACAAAATCTTGCTGCCAACTTGGCCCAACTTCCCAGCTTCAGGGAACTCCTGTTAGTTTTCACTTTCAGGAAAACATGGTTACCCACTTTGAATTCTCTATGGGTTCTGTTACTATCGGTGTAACTTTTCTTCCTGTCCTGGGCAGCTTTCAGATTCTGTTTGATTTTTATCATTTGATCTTCCATCTCTTTGAGTAGTTCAGGTCCAACTATTGTTCTGTCAGCTGGATTATCCCATCTCACTGGAGTGTTTCACTTTATTCCATAAAGTGCTTCGAATGGGCTCATCTTCAGAGATGTATGATACTCATTATTGTAGGCAAACTCGACCAAATGTAGGTAGTCTTCCCACCTTGATGGTTTATCCATCACATACATTCTCATCATGTCTTCTATTACTCGGTTTACTCTCTTTGTCTGTCCATCAGACTCGGGGTGATATGTTGTACTAAAGTTCAGATTTGTTTCGAATCCTTTGAACAGTCCTTTCCATAAATTAGAAGTGAATTTCGGGTCCCTATCAGACATAATTGTCCTAGGAATTCCATGCAAGCGTGCAACTTCTTTTAAAAAGATATCAGTAACCTCTGCTGCTCTGTGGGTGGTTTCCAATGGAATAAAATGGGCAGCTTTAGTAAGCTTGTCCACCACCACCATGATTGAATCATGTTGCTTGCTTGTTCTGGGCAATCCTGTGATAAAATCCATTGTTACCACGTCTCATTTCCACTCAGGAATGGGTAAAGGCTGTAACAACCCTGTTGGGTGTCTATGCTCAGCCTTAACCCTTTGGCATTCCATACATCTAGAGATGTATTCAACAATTTATTTCTTCAACCCTGGCCAAAAATAATGGCTATTGACTGCTGCCACAGTCTTTTGATATCCAAGATGACCAGCATAAGTCACATTATGCATTTATTTTAGAATTTCCAGCTTCAATTCTCGTTCATTAGGTACATACACTCTGTTTTTATACAGAAGTAAACTATCAGTTCCCAAGGTGTAACTTTCCTTGGTTTGTGGTTTCTCATGCTGCTGTAGCTTTGCTGCAAGTCTTTTGTACTGCAAATCAGCATTTGCAGCTTCAAGAATTCTGTCTTTAATCTCATTTATGTACATGCTAATGGCTATAGCATGTAATTCGTGCACTTTTCTACTGAGTGCATCAGCCACCTTATTTTCTTTCCCTTTGATATGCTTGATATCAAAGTCATATTCACACAGAAATTCCAGCCATCTAATTTGCATGGCATTTAAGGTTGGTTGATCAAATAAATACTTCAGACCATTATGGTCTGTTCTCAACTCGAATTTATTTCCCATGAGGTAATGTCTCCATTTCCTCAAGGCGTGGACGATTGCTGCCAGCTCCAAATCATGAGTGGCATAATTCTTCTCATTCTCCTTCAACTTTCGGGATTCATAGCAAACTATAAATCCTTCTTGGCTGAGAACTCCTCCCAGCCCCTCCTCCCAGCCCCTCCTTACATGCATCTATGCACACTACATAATCCTTTTCTGGATCTGCAATCTTCAGGATTGGATCACTAGTGAGCAGTTGCTTCAGTTGCTGGAAGCTGCTCTCACATTCATCAGTCCACTGAAATTTCTTCTCCTTCCTTTGCAAGGAAGTGATAGCCTGAGCTATCCTTGAGAATCCGGCTATGAACCTCCTATAATAGCCTGCAAGACCCATAAAAGATCTAACTTCTACCACATTTCTTGGCGCTGGCCATTCTCGAATGGCCTGTACCTTTTCAGGATCCACAGCGATCCCCTCCTCTAATATAATGTGTCCCAAGTAATGGATCTTCTTTTGGTAAAAGGAGCACTTTCTCAGTTTTGCGTACAGCTAGTGTTCTCTCAACACCTGTAGCACCATTCTCAAGTGTTGTTCATGTTCTTCCTCTGTCTTGGAATACACCAAGATATCGTCCAAGAAGACTATGACAAACTTGTCCAGATAATTTTTGAACACTCCATTCATTAAGCACATGAAGACAGCAGGCGCGTTGGACAGTCCAAACGGCACCACTGTAAATTCATAATGACCGTACCTTGTTCTGAAGGTGGTCTTGCTGATGTATTCATCTTTTATCCTCACTTGATGATATCCAGATCGAAGATCTATTTTCGAAAATACTTCCGCATCCTTCAACTGATCAAAAAGATCATCAATCCTTGGCAGAGGATATTTGTTTTTGATAGTGACTTTATTCAACTGTCGAAATTCAATGCACAACCTCATCGTCCCATCTTTCTTCTTCACAAATAGGACTCGGGCTCCCCACGGTGACACACTGGGACGAATGTATCCTTTCTTTAATAGCTCTTCGAGCTGTAATTGCAATTCTTTCAGCTCTGGCATACTCATCCTATAAGGAGCTTTCAAAACTGGAGCTGCTCCAGGCATTAGATTTATAGAGAAGTCAATGTCCCTCTTCGGAGGTAGTCCAGGCACCTCCTGAAACACGTCCTCAAACTATTTGAGCACCCTTTGGTCTTCCAGATTCGAGACCACATTTTGGAATACTTCCTCCACCCAGGCTGCAAATAACTGACATCCTTTCTGGTAACATTTCTTCAGCTGCATGGATGAGATTTCTCTAACAGCCACGGCTCTGGGAATTCCTTGGATTGTTACCTGATTTCCCTCTTCGTCCAGACATGTGAACCTCTTGTTACGGAAATCCAGAAGGGCATGGTGTTGGTCCAACCAGTCCATCCCAATTAAGCAATCATATGATCCTAAAGGTAGAATGTTCAATTCAGCCTTAGTGCGCATTCTTTTCATATCCACCGAATAGGACTTAACCAATTCAGTGACCTTCCTCTTGGTCCCTGTGGCTAACTGTACTAACCAAGACTTCTCATGTTTTCTTCTCGTTAGATGAAAACTTTCCACCACTCTAGGATCTACATAACTATGGCTAGCCCGTGAATCAATTAATATAACAAGTGGTCGGTTGTTGATCATACCTTCCACTTCAATCATGTGTGATTGAAATTCTGCTTGCTTATTGTCCAGGGCTGCGTAGATCCTCAGCATTCTGCTGCCCATATCCTCCACTATTTCAGCTTGCTTAACAGTATGGACAGTTCTTGCTTTGTCTTTCCTATGGGGGAAGTCTCGGTACCTATGATTCCCTTTACAGCCCCAACACTCCATGGGTGGAGGTCTTGGCATCTACTCACTCCCTTCAACTTTCCTGGGCTCTTTAAAAGATGACTGTCCCCAAGGACTATTTCTGAAAAAGGAAGGCTTGCTTCCCTTCTGCCTCTGTTCTTTCTTAAACCTCTTCTGGTCATTCCAAGCCTTCTGAAAGGTAGGCTTTTCCCTTTGCTGTTCATATAGGCATTTCGCCCTTCTTATGGTTTCTTCCATGGTCTTAGGATCATCATATTGAATCTTGTCACCAATGGAAGATGGCAATCCACTCAGATACCTTTGAGTCTTCACAGCCTCATCTTTGATGAATGGAACATACCTCAGTAGTTCTAGAAAACTTCGTTCATACTCATCAATAGTCATACTACCCAACTTGAGTTCGAAGAACTCCTTCATCTTTCTGTCATAGTATCTTTTCGTCAGATATTTCTTCTCGAAATACCTCTTCAATTCCTTCCACGTGACCTCTTTCTCTCTGATGTGTTGCACCTTCACAAACTGATCCCACCACATGGATGCTTTTCCTTTCAACTGGTACATTGCAATTCTTCCCTCTGTATGGGCAGAATAATTCTGCAGTTGAAAGTACTTCTTCATGCAAAGTAACTAGGTCTCGGCATCTTCCTCCTTCTTATGCTCTCCATCGAATGTTGGAGGCTTAATTTTGTTCATCTCTCCCTTCAGTTATTCCTTTCCATATTTTTGATGTTTTCTGGTAGGGGACGGGCTCGAACCTTTGTGTGTCTCTCTGTCCGAATGTTTTTGGGAGCGACTGTGATGTTGGCTACCACTCCTCGATCTGCTTCTTCTCCCATGATTTCTATGACTCTCTGTCGTACCTGAGTCTCTTCCCTTATCAAGTTTATTCTCTATTCTTTCCAGACTCTTTAAAAATTTTAAGTTTAATTCCCCTTGCCGATCCCTGACTTTCATAAGCTTTCGGCTATCATCTCGACGCTCCTTGGCCTCTCTTTGCAGCCCTTCAATAATTTTCATCATATGTCATTCCTTATCCATCTATTTTCCATGCCCATTAGATTTCGATCCTTCAAATCCCAGGTTAACATCCTTTCCTTCATGTTCATCTTCTATTTCAGGGGTAAACTGCACTTTTCCCCACTCCATACTCGGCGTTGATTAACTGGAATCTTGACCTTCGTTGAGCTCTGCACAGGCACTGTGCAGTTCAATTTGAAGTTTGTCAGTCCATTAAACTTTCGCGAACAATCCACAATATTTAAAAGCCAGTTCGAACAAATTAAAAGACATTTCGTTTTAAATAAGTTTCTTGAACTGGAAGTATTATGTATTTCTTCCATTTCTTTGCATTTGAGGCAATTTCCAAATAGTTGTGGCACTCGTCAGTCTTCTGCAATATAACGCGCAGACAACTAGAATTTTTCAAGCCTTCGTTTTCTTGACAATTCTTCATCATTCATAAACAATCCAATTTATGAAAAAGTTTTCAATTTCACGAATTTTCTGAGCTCTGCTCNTTTTTCGTGTTTTTTTTTTTTTTTTTGAAACTTTAGTTTTTGGAACTTTCGGGTTTTTGGTACCTGGGACTTCGGGTTTTTCGACACCCGAGAGTTCATTATGCAGTGACTCCCCACCTCATGTAATTTCAATTGACGAATTCTGAAATTTCGATTTACTTTAACCTCTGGGCCCACGGCACCGCTGTTGCCCACTACCACGGTGGCATGTGGCAAGTTCAGGAGGATCCACGTCACTTTCAACGACATCATCAGGTCCCACCTTTCTCGCTTCTCTTCTCGTATTGTATTCGCACTCGTTGGCACGTGGTACTCTTCATGTTTCCACCTGGCACATCTCCCGATTGAAGCTTCGGGTGTCGGGGTTTCATGATCCCCGACGACATGAGTTCCTGTCCTCACGAACTCCCGATCCCTGATTTCCCGATGCACCTTTGCCTTATCACTTTTGGCTATGCCGAGGTCCATGTGACCTCCTCTCATAAGACCACAGTCTTTTACTCTTATCGGGGTTTCGGACTTTCCAAATCCGAAACACAAGTGTCCTCAGGATTCACGATTCTTCGATTCTCGACGTGCCTTATCTTCAGCTATCCCTCCTGGCTATAGCTTCCGGCCAATGTGACCGTCACCCTATGACCACAACCTTACCCCTCGAGGTTTCTGGGTTTGCGATGCCAAAATGCATACGCCTACGGAATTCTCGACTCCTCAAATTCCAACTCTCTGTCGTGCTGAGAGTTGGTCTCCACTATGACATTGTCCTCAGCTCTGATGTGCGGACAATTGTCCCCTACTCATCGAGGTTTCACATTTTGCGATTCCAAAGTGCATAAACCCCACGTCCAAGGGATTCCCGATATCCCGATGGACCAAATGTCGATGGATGGCTTCATTATCGAGACTTTTCCCGATGGCGTCGATGGTTTCCATGCGTCCCCTATCTGACGGACGGTCCCGATTTCTCCGGGTTTTCGCCACTTGTGATGTCTTGAGTTTCTTGTCCTCAGGAACTCCGATATGCCGATTTCCCGATGCACCAAAGTGTCGGCGGGTGCTCGATCTCTGCCACGTGTCTATCTCCAACGGATGGCTTCAGATCTCGTTGGATCTTTCGCCCCTAGTCTCGGAGGTTTAACCTTCGGACATCTCCCAATAGATCCTACAGCTGACGGGTTTTCCAGCCAAGATCTGATGGTTCAGACGGTTCCTAACCAACTCGGAATTTCGCATATTGCGATTTCCACATTTCCTATGTACTTCAAAAGGAATTTTAATTCCTACGTACATTTTTCCAGATCCAATGGTCACGAGGGTTTTCCTTCCCTTCCGAACGGATCTTGAGGTTCTAACACCATTGGTGTAGAGACTTGTCTCCCCGTGGCCATAGACCACACCAGCCTGCGGTTTCATAGCACCGCTAAACCTCCTAAGTTCTTAATAAAACTCGTCAAGTGTCTCCTTGATGCTTTGGAGCAAACCAGGGTCCGAAATTGGTCCTCCCGACTCAATTTCCCCTCGCATTCTCAGTCCAAAGACTGCTCCACTGGCCCATCTAGGCTCAGTGTCGAAACCTTCGTTCTGATATAAATTTTTAGTGTACCTTTTTGCTTACCAAGGCTTTTAACGCACTATGTAACAATCTATACACACTTTTCACATATAACATACAGTCCAGTATATACTCCACATGCATTTAAACAAGTAAACACATTTAAATCAGAGTAAAACATATGAATTACTGTGATATTCAACAAGCATTTAGCCTTATCATATTAATTCATATACACAGCGGAAAACATGATAATATATACAGCACGATCATGCCAAAATGTGATAAGAACATAGTTAGATACTTATCTTGTAACAGTGGTGAAATCCACCAACAAAGTGTAGGCCTCCCACGAACCTCCCAGCCGTAGACCGCACTGCTCCTCAACTCAACAGTGGGTCACCCCCGATCTAGGACTGATCTCCACTCCAGGGTAAGGAATCCAGACTCAAGATGAGGTTACAGGGAATTCATTCATACACAACCACCAAGAAGAAATCTCTCCCAGGAATCTCCCTCGCTCACTGCCCACAGACCCTCATTCCCCACATTCCTGTTCCACCCCAGGAGAGTGCACCTTCTCTGTCACCTGGACAGTCCTTCGGCTGCCAGTCTCCCTTACCTTGGGTTATAGGAACAAACCAGATCGAAAGTCTCTGGGCTCTATGGCAGCTACAGGGTTCCTTCCAGGATTTCTCTCCTCCCTCTGCGCACTCTCTCACCTGGAGGAGTCGCTCACAGGCCAACAAGCCTCACGTAGTCCAGTACTGCGTGGTCACAACAACCCACGGGGAAAACAGACACGAGCTATCCAGCAGGTTTAACAATGGCGGATGGTCTCACGGATTGGCTCCACACATAGGCTCGACGCTCAGACAGAGGATGTTTCGGCCTTTCAGAATTCAACACACACACATGCTATTCCCGAAATCAACACAGACTATTTAATTTCCCGTTCCAGAACAGAGGAATACACCAGTTTCCTCAGAGCCAGATACAGGCTTGCTCGAAATGGTTCGGCGATGGCAAATGGGTCTCACGGTCACGGCTTCGGGACAGAGAGGTACGGATTATTCAGAACAATCACAAGCTTTCCAGCTCTCAGGGACGCACGAGGTATTATTTGCAGAGGTCGAGTTAATCGTACTACTCAGATCCTGTACACGCTCAGGCAGTCGGGTGGAATGGAGGAGGAATCCCCCTCATGGCTCATCTTGGCCATTTTATCTGCATGCACTAGGGTTGACACTTGTCACCCTTGGAACTTCATGCGTTCCATCAGCCTGCATCCCTTTTTCATGCTTTCCCTTTCCAAAACTTAGGATAAATAGAAATGAACATGTCTCTTTTTGAAATAATATTAAAATATTATTTCCCAGGATTAAGCCCCCTAGGCTCAACACTTAGCCCCTTTCCCACCTTCCAGCCCCTAGTTTCTTACCCACTCTGTGGACGCTCAGTCCCCCTTTACTCATTCATCGTGGTCGGTCTACACCTGACGGTGTTTATATTTTATTGATTATTGTGCATACATACAAGTACAACAGCAGGCTCCTAGCCCTCAAACACTTAGGCTTCCTGGCCTAACAAACACATAATCCTTCCGGCTTATACAAAACTTGGCTCACCAGCCTATAGAGAACATTTACAATTCATTGCATATATCATGATCTGTAATGGGGCTCGGCCTTGGGGACACTACACCACACAACTTCTCTTTTCTCTTTCCTCTTATTCTGGTTTAGTTTCATTGTGAGTTTGTTCAAATCCTCCTTCATCTCCTTTATTGTTGGATCTATCTTCTGATACTGGTTCTCTTCCAGTTATAAGGCTTCCTGCAGAGCCTCTTCCTGAGTTTGAAATTTGTGTTGTCTCAAGGGGTATTTCAAGTGTGGTAGCAGGGAATTCACAAATATATGTCTATGTTTCATATATGTCATGACATACTTCATCTTTCCCTTCAATCATTTGAATCTCTGGTCAATATCCTAGATAGTTTTTCTTGGTTTCAGTCTGATCTCTATCATCTCATTCATGTACTCATCTTCTGAACTAGGCTTCTATAATTCATTTATTAGTAGCTTCTTTACATACACAATCATTTAGGTTGTTCCTAGTGAACTGTTTGAAGCTGAGCTCATGTACCATTCCAGTTCGCGGTATCTTAGTGTGATAGTTAACTGTGCAAGTTTTGTATCATCATCTATGATCTGATTTTCTTCCAAAATCTTCTCACAAATAACAAGTTATTTTCAGGATCCTTCGATGCCTCTCCCTTGAATTTTGGAAACCTAATGGTGGGATCATGTTCTTCCATCTTGAACGATGATGAACTACGAACTTTGTGCAGTGTAGATACTTGACTAGTACTTCCTGAACTGGCTCCTTCAATTGTTGCATTGTGACTAGATGTACTTCCTGCTATCTTCCTTCCGCTAAAATTCAGTTGTCTAAATGGTGGTGTTATTATTGGTGTATTAGTCACACATGGGTTTATGAGTTCCACACTGACACTAACATGGATGGGAGTTATGCCTTCAGTTCATTCCCTTGGACCACGTGTCTTCCTTTCATATGTTGCACATAGGGTTTCCTCAATCTTCTCCATGGCACTGAGATAATCTACCTCTTCTTCATCACTTTCTGAACCTTCCCTCGCGATTATGGCTCTCTTCTTATTTTCCATCTTGTATTGGCAGGGTGTAACACTATGCGTTCTTCTAGTTGTTTCCATGATCTGCTTGATCTAGTCTTCCTCCATCATGATTGGGTCCAAGGCCTCCTCCTTCTTTCCTTTATCCATATATTCCTCCATTTCTCCGGCTCTTGTCATTTCTTCCACCCTTCCCCCATGCACGTAGGGAAGTTTAGTTGTTTGATGCCATTGTCATTACACCTTTTTCATATAGTAAAATATTGATGGAAGTATACAATGATCTGATATACCTACCTCTAGGTACCTTCAGGAACTCTTGCTCTAATGCGTTGTAATACTTCCCAGTATCTACTGGATATTCTGTGATAAATCCTGTAACAATGTTGTCTAACCATAAATCTATTGCGCATGTAAATTTGTTGTCAACTTGTTGTAACTGCGTGATCTCCACAAAATTCCACTCTAGTTTTCTGATCCTATTTGTGGGTGGTTTTATTTCAACCTCAATATCCACTCCTACAACACATGTGGGAAATCACATAAAAATACTTCATGTAGGTCGCTAAATACGTACTTGTCCAAATATTTGCACGATATTGTTTTTGGGTTTATGTGGTCTTTTTGTGCAAAATCCAACTCCTTTGTCTTCAACTAGCTTTGGATATCGACCTTCGTTGGATTCCACGGTATGAACATCCCCTTCTATATTCTCATTCTTTTAATGTTTCCTCACGAGATATGACATTTTTTTCATGATTCTTCAGCAGATATCATTCACTCAATCCCCTTCTGATGGAACTGGCAATGGAACCATTTGTTAGTTTGCTTCTCTCTTGATATTGTTCTTGGTATGACCCAAGTTCATATCACTATGGTTTCCAACAAAACCCTCTAAAACTATTGGCCCCCATGGTAAACTAGAAGGCAACACAATACACAGACTGCACTGTGCAGTCTCACCCGAGATAGTTCTATGGGTGGATGCAATGCTCAAGTTATTGCAGCCTGGGAATGAGTTGGGATCTGGGATTACACTCTCTGATATTCATTTATTTACTCTAACATTCATCTATACTACACATTTTGTCATTATTACTCATGCATGTAGGCACAATCATATCTAGCTAACCCATTCATGCATTCATCTACTAGTTAATCATTGACAGTAAAGAAATAAACAATAATCAATCCACATAACACATGATCTACTATGGTTTTCCACCTCCTGGGCTACGTCCACAAATATTTGGCTTCTTTTCTCTTTTATTATGGTTTTTCCAAAATTATAGCGATGCGCACCTTACAATCCTCGGTCATTTGGGTCAAAATCTACAATGAGGTGGACTAGATCACACCAGGATCCTTAGCCTGTGATCTAACCCTCAAGATATACCTTATTTTCTCTCTCTAACTCAATAGCTTACAAAAACAATCTCATATTTTTCATTCATTCTTACATTCCAACTCCTCGAACAACCACCCCGACCTAGACCTCCTAGGTACCTATTTATACTTATTTGTGGCTTATCAACCATTACATACTCTTACCAAAACCCTAACACTAGCATGGTTAGGTATTCTTGCATGCGCACCTCGCATGCTTTCCTCCTTTGCATGTGCTTTCCTCTGCATGTGATGATTTTCCTGCTAGTTGTATTTTCCTTATTTGCGCATTATTCTCCAAAATTAGTCTTTTCCCCAAAATGGGCCTGTGCCCAACGGGTGGTGGTGAAAGGAGTTTTTAATAAGTTAAATTCAATATTTTAGCATGATGGACATCATGTGGTCCTTTAATTTTCTTGTTTATATAACTTATTAGATTTGTTCAAACTGACCCTTGCAAATGAAAGGAAATCCTAAGCTATTATAGCAGATATGACAATCCTTACTTGGACCCTTTATCTTCCTAAGGTGTTTTGTAATCTAGAAAACTTGAAACTAGTCCAAGATTGTGAGCATGTGAGCATGTGTGGACCCTTACAACCTCCTTAAACTCCCTAAGTGACTTACTCTAAGAATTTGAAAACTATCCTAGAATTGCATGCAAATGGGCATATGGTCCCTTACAACTCTTTTAATTCTTAATTAAATAAGTTGAGAGGATTGGCCTCTTTTTTTAAAATGACTTGATTTTTCCACGGGAGATGGAGACTTATCTAAGAAACCTATTTTTCTGATTTCCAAGATCACACTAAGGTGTGAGGAAAGATCATACTCCAATATTAATTTAGATGGCCTTCTAGTCCCAATTTAATGTGATGGCTTTTGTAAAAATGAAATCTTTTTGAAACTCAAATGAAAAAATTCTTAAGACATCAACGTGGTGATCAAGGAAATTAAAGATATTATGGTTTCTTTTAGTCTCCATAATTACCTATGTGTTATGTGATTTTAATGGATGCAATAATGAGATCTCAGCCTGCTTATACTTTCTTTTACAAAGTGCTAAAATCAAATCTAAACTACTGAGTGGTAGTGGGCAACTCAAGCCTTACAATTTTTCAGCAATAAGACAAGTGCATGGGAGAACCAAAAACAGTAGCGCACAGTGCATAGACCATGTGATTGGAGAGTTCTGACAAAGTGTTGATGTGTGTAGACTGCGCGTCTATTCATCCTGAACCCGTGCACATGCAGGAAAGTTTGTGGGATGAAATTTTGAAAAACTTCTCTCACTATGGGGTGAAATCCTGCTCTCAAATGGTTAGTTTAGGTCAGTTTTGATCCATGCACATGAAAAAAAGTAAGAAAGAACACTCTATTATCCTAATTTGGGATAATTTTGATCCAAATCCCTAGTATGGTTACCAATCTGTTGGGTTCTTTTTGTCACAAGAGTGAGAAAAAATGAGTCCCTTAACTATCTAGTTAGGCTATCCAGAAAGCACAGCAAAGAGTTAGTTGGTTAGTGGCTCAACTAACATAAAGAAATAAGAGACAAACAACAAGGAAATAAATCTAAACTAAGCAAATAATAACTTGAAATGAATGCACAAAGAAAACACAAGAGAGATATACCAAGTAAACTAATCTTCGAATTGATACTCCTTGGATAAATATGGGAACTTATGAGTCCCCTCTTCCTCCTTGTGAAGGATCTTGAGTCCCCAAGTACAAAGTCTTCTTTATACTATCAATGGATAATAAAGGAAAATAGTGAAGAAAAGAGTGATGAACTACTCAAGAGGAGAGAGCTCTAACACTTCCTATGAATTCTCAAATCTTTCCTAGAGGAAGGTGGTTCCCAAAGCTAAAAATGAGCAGCATAAAAATACTCAAATGCTTCTTCTTTTTTGCATACAATGGCCCTTTACTTATAAGAGGATGGAAAGATCTTTCTCAACTAGTTCTAAGTGTGAATGGGAATCCCTTGGAGGTACTTCCCATCCCTTTCACCGATCCCAAGGAGAAATTTGAGGGAGATTTTGGGTATGGGGGATGTTCTCTTCATCCCAAAAATGGTTGAGGCCCGACCAAATTCATTAATGCATAGTTTCAGCGTCCACGTAGGTATTTTGATCATCATTCATGAACTGTGTGCATTGTACATTGTATCATCCCATGCAGATGTGCATGCAAGGCTTTGATTGAATGTGCATGGATTTCCAAAACCACTTTTATATAGTTTTTTTATTTTCTTTCCAAACTGAATGTAATCCTTCCATGAATATTGGTAGTATGTTGTGTTTGTTACATGTTTCTTCATCCATTGTCTGTAGTTGTAGTGAGTCATTTTCCAGTGATAAAACTCATATCATTGATACCTTATTCAAAATTCTGAAATCTGCTTCCACCACCCCTCTCTTTGGACCTACCCAGTCAAAGTTTACCCAACTGGGGAGAACAATGTTACTGCACAACTTGAGAGTAAAGTTTGTCATGTCAAACACATGTTTCTTGGCAATATTGAGGTAACTGACCATCATTAAGTCCCTTATAATTTGAGAAATATTGTCACACAATCAACATTGAAAATGATCAATTTTATGAACTTTAAATAACATTGTACATTTATATTTCCCACTAATTGTGGGTTATTCAAAGATAAGGTTCTTCTGAGTGATAATGTCTTTTTCAGTAGTTGTGAAGAGGAAAAGCATATGTTGAAAATATTGGGTGTTGAGTACATATCATATCATGCATGTTTAAATGATTTTATTATATATAGAGGAGAATATGCAGATAAAGAGATATGTCTGAAATTTGGGCATGATAGATATCATAAATCAAATAAAAAGCGTAAATCACATGGTCCTCCTCATAATATATTGAGGCACATGCCTATAATCTCAAATATTCAAAGGCTCTTTTGTTAAAAATAGTTATCCATGTTGCAGGGATGGCATGCCTTGCACAGAGGTGAGTCGAGAGTTATGTGAATCCCAATAGATTCAATAGCCATGAATCATATAGAGGATACATGGCCTGAAAAATTCAAGGATGAAGTACGAATTCTATGACTCAGCATATCCATGGATGGTGTCAACCCATATTCCCTCCAAAACACCAATTATTTTGTGTGTCCTCTAGTAGTGATCAATAACAATATCCCCCCATGGTTGTTCATGAAGAATGAACCTCTTATGTTGGCTCTTATAGTCCCTGGTAGAAGACAAGTGAAGAATATGTATGTCTACCTAAAACCATTGGTATATGAATTGAAGGAATTATGGGAAGGGATACATGTATATGATGTTTCAATACCCATCACAATAGAGAGGAGTTTTATGCTGTATGGAATATGTGCTTACACCACACATGATTATCTAGGATTAGGAGTTTTCTATAGTAAATTACATGTTTATTGATTTGTTTACATATGAAACAATATTTTTTGGCATATTTAATTAATTGAGATTGTTCTAATCTTCGATGATAATATGCTTAGTATATATTAATAATTTCCCAAGTCTTGTAACAAAAGGCTATATGGATGTAAATGTTGTGGACCTTCTCTAAAGGCTAGGTGGTCCAACCACCTATGAAAGCTAGTGTACGAATTCTCCAGGGTATTCCTACCAAAACAGCAACCTTACAGAAGAGAAACATCCAATTTCAATGGTAAACCAAAGAGAACCCAGAGGCCTGCAATAATGACACTAGTAGAATGGATTAGAGAATATGAGAGAGAGGGAGGGAGAGAGGGAAGGAGAAGGATATTACATAAATTTTCGAATCAAATGGGGAGCCTATGTTCAATGATCCGGAATTCTCTAAAACCTATGTTGAGAAATTTCCCATTGGGGTGAAAAGGATATCTATCTTTTATGAGCTCCCATATTGGTAGCATCCTAAGATTCCCCACTTACTATATCCCATGCATATATTTAAAAAAAAAAATCATCTTCTTTATGGAGGCACATATCATCAAAAGAAGGTGACACATTGGTTATTAGGAGAGACATTATTTCTTCAAAAACGAAAAAGAAACATAAGCCAACAAAATAAAGTAAAGGAGAGGTTGGTTCCTCTTGGTCTTTCAATAAAGGTGATTCCTTTTGGATATTGAAGAAATTTGATCTTTCTTTGGAAAAGGAAATTGTATTGGGTGTGAAAGTGTCTTCTTTATATGGGTATTTACTACGGCACAACTTCACTGTGAAAGAACATTTGTCGAGGTTAAAATCACATGACCATTTGAACCTTCTAAGAGTACGTATGTCAAAAACATGATTTTAGTATTTGTTTTATAAATTTATTCCATGGGATAAAAAATAATTAATTTTGTATGTGTTTACTCGGTAGTGTCATTATCCTCTGCTCTTATGTGGGTGTGTGAACCATGACTTCCCCCAAGACCTACGACGTGCCATATATAAATTATCTGCCTTTTTACATTGGATCACATCAAAGGAGATTCATATGTCTAGCATTCCACGGTGGCGTCAAGAGATAGTTGAGATTGTTCTTATGTTTAAGAAGGAATTGTTGACGAGTTTCATGTACTTCCAAGTTCATCTTCTAATTCACCTAGTAGATGAGGTACAATTAGTCGGAGTGGTCTCATGTTGTTGGATGTTCTTCTTAGAGAGGTACATGAAGAAATTGAAAGGATTTGTTCGACAAAGGGAAAAACTGGAGGGGTCTATGGAAAAGGGGTACATATCATATGAGTGTTTCTATTATGTCAGTGAGTACATCAAGAAGATTGACAACACACCCGTTGTGGTGATTTGGGATGACGAAAGGCATGAAGAAAAAAGAGAAGGGGAGCTTCTCCAAACGAATGGAAAAAGGTGCTTGATAAAGAGTAAGTGACTTATCGTTTGTCAAATTTCTACACAGTGACTATTCACATTGAACTTCATAATGTATATTTTGATCTAATATGTACTATATGTCGGTTTGATTTCATGAATATATATATATATATATATATATATATATATATATATATAGAGAGAGAGAGAGAGAGAGAGAGAGAGAGAGATACATCAACAAATTCATAAATTGATGCCATCAATAAATTCATTCTTTACAATTCAGAGGCAACACAACCATGGGTCACATTGTACAAATAGAAGAGGAGGAAATGGACATGAAATAATTTAGACGATTGAATGGTAGAAGTGTGCCTTATCATGATCATTTAAAATAAATGAATGCACCATACACAATTGTTTATATTATGTTATACGGTGTGTTGCATAACCATGTCACGTCGTTGCATTCAGGTAAACCCAAGCCCTGGTGTGTTACAGTTATCTTACGCACCACTTAAAATAAAAACAAATTAAAATACTAACGCATTGTAAAACATTTTTTTTGAAATTAGTTAAGGTGGTGTGTATAAATTCCTTATATGCCCCGGTGCATTTAAGTAATGGAGACACATTGCCCCATCATTTTTTAAAATTGATGCACCACCACACCTGTGCATTACGACTACCATACGCACCGCTTAAAATAAAAACAAATTAAAATCCTAATGCACCGTAAAAAAAAAAAAAAAATTAGTTAAGGCGATGCGTATACGTTCCTCAAATTCACTGGTACGTGTCGGTAATGACGACGCACCGCCCCACCATTTTTTTTTAAATTTACGAGTACATAACTTTACAAATTTTATATCTAAATGTTCCAAGTGGTGTGTTCAATTCGTTCTGCTTGCAACGCTAGCGGTGCACACAGATAATTTATAGGGTGCACCATGACAAAATGTCATTTTTTATAGCAATGTGTTTGTAAACATGAATGCACCTATTAGCTCCCAAAATGAATCAACCACTATGGTTTCATTCTGCGGTTGATAGCATGGTTATTTGTAGTTTTCTCCATTTTGTTTTAATTTCTTCTAGTGTCAAAAATTAGGTTTTAAATTCATATCTTAGAAATAAGTTGATCCATAAAGGTCTTTTCTATAAAATTTCATGAAAAGACTTTCAACAGCTAACGCGTGTTGCAAGGTTGATGACTAGTTGGTGAAAACGACGATTTTCAACAGTTAAGGAGTACTTTCCCGCAGACCGTTAGCTAGTGAAAGCACGGAACACGTGTGTTTCCTCCACGTTTTCAGAAATCAAAATATGAAACGCTCAACACACGTCACGTAATAATTATAAGGCGCTGGTGAAAGTGAATAATCATGAGGATTTTTTTATGCACATCTAAATCGGATATCATAGCGAATCGTGTTCATGAATGCATGCTTCACGAGATAATGGCGTTGGAGATGATGAATTCAAATTCATCATCACAAGTAAAGGAGTGGTACTACTCAGCTGGCGACATCAAATCGACACTTCATATTCCCAACACGCATTATCCACAGGCATATGTTATGGTTTCATATTTCAAAGACAATGCCGAGAGTTTTCACTAGTGCCAAACCTTGGTTCAAACAACAAATTAAAGTGACTTTGTTTGGAAAATTGTCTGGGGTTCGAGTTACAGATGGCAAGGAAACGAAGTGATTCATTGTTAAGGAAAGAATTAGATAGTATGTCTTTTTTACAAGCACATCCAGAGGTGCAAAAACGCTTCTCAGACGCAGGCTGCATGGGTTATCTTGAAATGTTACAGAATGGTTGCCACCAAACAACAGTTGAAGTGTTTGCTAAATTGTATGATGGAAACAAAGCCTATGTGGGTTCTTTAGAAATCATAGTTTATGAAGCCGCCATTTCTACAACAACTAGCTTACCTAGATCAGACCAGAGCTGGTTGAAGACAACAACAACCAAGAATCTCAATTTCAGAGCATATCTTAAGGCAGAATTCAGAAATGTCACATGGAAGAAAAGCATACCAGTTTCTCATTTGGAGGATGAATGGCAGGACCTATTCAAAGGCATTCAACTCTATATAACCTCAAAAGGAAGGTATGACAAGTTGATGCTATACCATTTCAAGCTCTTAGATCATTTCACAGGGAAAATTCTCCTAAATTTACCTTTCTTCTTTCACAAAAGCCTAACTAAAGTATGTAAAAATATTAGGGTTGAACCTCTAAGTATGAAAAACACTCTCTATCATTTCGGCCTAATCAAATTGATAATTCTAGAGGAACTAAGACAAAGAGGAAGGACTTGGCAACATTTTCTTTTTTGGGGAGGCTTTGAAACCCAAACTCAACCCATAAATGAGCAGAAGAGAGCTGGAAAAAAACAATTAACTCCTTAGAGCAGCTCAAGGAATCGGAGAACTCTTCCAGGACCACCAGAAGATAGGATTTCTGGCATAAAGTCTCATAGATCAAAGAAAAAATTAGATTTTGAAACCACCTCAGAGAAGCCTACAGAAAAGAAGACAAATATTCTAAATCTACCATACACAGACTCAGAAACAGAACCAGAGCAAGAAGATGAAAGTCCAGCCATTAAAAGCTCTGAACACTCCATCAAATTTGCACAGGATTGTGAGACTTTTACTCCCACTAATGAAGGTGAAACATCAAAGAGCAAAAAATCAAAGAAATCACAAAAAATTAAGAAACTAAAAGAAGTGATTGCTCAATAGGAGGTTTTAGAAAGAGTAATCAAGGCGATATACAAAACTCTGTCTGACAATTTCGCACAGACAAATGCAGCATTTGAGAAGTTGGCTCGTGAAAGTGTCAAAGACAAAAAGCGAAAGAAGAAAATCACCAAAGATTATAACAGTTTATGGTGGTTAGCAAAACACCTTAAGAGGAAGATTAGAAAATTGAAGTAGAAGTAGAATTCGCACCTAGATCTACAAGTGCTAGCCCAGGTTGTTATGAATATGAAAGGAGATAAAGCAAAGACACGCTAAGTTTTTGATAAAACAACAGTTTTGGAGGTGAAAGTTTCTTTTTGGCCAAAGACAGAGATTTCACCAGTGCAAAGGGTAAATTTACAACCAATTAGCTGGTGAAAGGCAAAGATTTCACCAGCTAACCAGCGAATCATAAGGCGAATTAGCTGGTGAAAGAACAAAAAGAATTTTTGAAAGATAAATATGGAGCAAGGTGATTTTCAAAGTATTTAAAGAAGTTCAAGAGCATCAAAGGATTAACCACTTAGTCAGAAAATACTCAGCATCAGAGATTCGTGGAGATTTTGAAAACCAAATGCTAAATTGGTCTCCTAAAGTTTTGACTATGATTAATTGAAGAAATACAGCTATAGAAGACAGGTTCCTTTACCTTTTCCATGACACAACAGAGTCCAGAAGATGATGAAGTACATATGTCAAATATTGATACAGAAGACAGTTCAAGTTCTAGCAACTAGTATTTGTTATCGATTGCCTTAGTTAGTTTTATTTTCTATTTTTAGATACAGATCCAAGTTTTCAGGTTCTTAAAAACCGATTGTAAAAGGCTATAAATGCCTATATTTTCTAAGAGACAAGGGTTGAAACTGGGAATATATTTTGTGCTACTGTATAGACTCTTATTGCATAATAAAATTACAGTCTCCTTTTGCTTTCAATATCAAAAATATTCATGCTTCCTTTTCTCTACTTTATTTCAGTTTATCTTAGCTTATAAAGACTGTCATCTCTTTATTGAGCTCATAGACTTGAAGTGAAGGATTTATTTATATATTGCATTAATCCCTACACCCAGTTGTATTTGGAAATCAAGATTAGTGTTCTTCATCCTCTCCTTTTAAAATACTTGATCTGATTATTGTTTTCTAAAAGTTTCATTTGAATGTATGGTGAGTTGTCTATTACATTAATCATTGAGTGATCCCATTGTTCCAAGAATACCTACACATTATTTTCTTAAGTTACCAAGAATCCTTAGCCTACAACCCTAAGGATTTTCTTGGAGTGATAACAAATTGGCACCATTGTTGGGGAATCGAAATTTAAGTTATGCTTTCCTGGGATACGACACAGAACTGATCTTTGATGATAGACAAAGATTAGATGTTTTATTGGTTGTAATTATCTATCTGGTGACTACACAAGTTCATCCTTGCTCCTAAGAGGATCAGTACTAGGGTGAATCCTCAAGAATCACCTATCACACCAGTGCCCAATCCAGAACTAATTCTCAGGAGAGGAAAGACAATTCAGGTCAAGCCTCAAAATCAGATACAAAAGGTAATCCTCTTTTTAGTTCTGAAAAATCTACTATAGAAAAATTTGAATTGTTTTCAAAGAGTACTGATGAAAAAACAACTGTAAATACTGTAGAAGAACAAACTCCTTTTTATCAACAAGAAAATAGCAATGATGATAAATTGACATATTCAAATTTGATTGAAAAATCATCCAAGACTTTAGAAAGAAATCATAGTTCTTCTTCTCTTGAGTCTTTTCATTCACAGCAAAAAGAAGATCATTTAAACATTTATACTAGCCTCCTTGTTGTTGAACATCCTCTCTAAGAGCTATCTGCTAAAGGTGAAGAAAACTTAGTTGGATAGCTTGCAAATTTTTACATAGCCCCATATAAGACCTCTTTCCCATTAGAATATTCACCTCCTTCACTTTCCCCCAGTGTTGAAGACTCAAAAAAGAAACTATCACCTTTCTCACCCCTGATCATTATGGTTGCACCACCTCCTTTGACTAAGATGCAACAAATTCTAGCATATTGCCAAACCCAGTATCAGCCATGCCGACAGGAGACTATCAGAAGTATATGCCCAAATTCACAGGTGAAGACAATGTGTCTGTTGAAGAACATATTGAGGATTTCTATAGTTATGCTGAAAACCTTAATATTGAAGAGGAAGATGTTTGGACACGATTTTTTGTCCAAAGCTTAGATGGCCATGCTAGGAAATGGTTCAAAGAACTCCCTGCTGGTTCCATATCTGGAATCGAGCAATTGGATTATACCTTCTTGAAACATTGGGGTGATAGAAGAGATTTTGTATACTATATCAAAGAATTTGGAAATCTAAGGAAACAAAATGGTGAGTCAGTCTCTGATTTCACTAAAAGGTTTAACCGAATGTACAGTAAAATACCAGCAGAGATAAAACCTTCAGATGCTTCTGCCAAAATCACATATTCTGATGCTTTTGAATCTGAGTTTTGTTTATTGTTGAGAGAAAGGAGGTCACCTACACTATCTCTGATGCAAGATGCTTCCCTTGAGGTGGAATCAAATATTTTAGCCTCTCAAAAGTTAAAGGGAAATTCTGATAGGAGAAGGCCAAGGAATGAAGCTTCTTCTTCATCAAGTGTTGACCCAAAGTTAGATCAAATGGATAAGATGCTAGAGTCTCTAACCTCTGAGATATCTAAGCTCAAGATTGAAATTAAGCATCTTGTGAAGGGAAGAGGAACTTATGATTATGCAAGTAGGAACCCAAAATCAAAATCCTAACAACTTCAGAAGAAATAATCAGCCAACACAGATTTTGCAAAGAGAAAAGAATCCTACTGAAGATCAGAGAATAAAGGCCCATCTTCAGAATGTTGTGATGGATGAAGATGAAGGTGATTATGAAGAATATGGAGAAGATAATATTCATTATGTTGGAGAAGAGACAAGGAAATCTTATCTGACACAACACGACTATGAAGAGGCATTGATGACTGAACAAACAAAGGATAATTCTGATGATGATGGAATTTTTATGATGAAAGATAAGAATAGATATAATCTCCAATCTAAGTTTGATAGTACCCAACAGAACACACCAGCCTCTCCTGAAAAGAGCACAACCTCTGTTAAGAAAAAAGATCATACATCAGAGAATCAGCAAACAGATCCCTCAAAAGCAAAAGCATCAGCTCCTCCAAAGAAGATTTCTTCCCCTGTCAAGAAACAAATTCCAGAAAGTAAAGCCCCTATTGAATAGCAAATCATTCAGAAATCTCCTTTAAATGAGGTAAAAGTCTCTGATAAAGTCCCACATTCTTTCAGGTTTGAGGCTGAAATACAAAAAATTAAAATTCCCATTCCTCTGGTTGAGTTAATGAAAAATAAAATATTCAAAAGGGATATCCTCAAAACTCTGGATCCCAAATCTATATCCCCTTCTACTGATCTTCTCAACATATATGATGAAAATCCAACCATTACTCTGGGCCAAATGATAGAATATAGAGATGAAAGTTGTCCTCCCTTTTACATCTCTCTAAATATTCATGAGAAAACATTACATAATTATTTGTTGGACTCCGGTGCTTCTCACAAATTAATGCCAAAGGCATTCATGGATGAGCTTGGGCTAGAGATCACCAAGTCCTACCACGATCTTTTCTCTTTTGACTCTCGAAAAGTCAAATGTCTCGGAATGATCAAGGACTTGGCTGTAACTTTAACCCAGCATCCATGAAGACTATGGTTATGGATATAGTAGTGGCAAACATACCACCTAAATTTGGATGCCTGTTATCAAGATCGTGGATGAAGAGGCTAGGTGGCACTCTTCAAATGGATCTCTCCTACGCTACTATCCCTGTTTTTGGAGGGGTAAACAGAAGGTTATACAGGGAATCACAACTGGCATATGTAATCAGTGACGAACAAAATCCATCTAATCATCCTATCTATTATGTCGACACAAGTATGGGATCTTGTATTTTACAAATTGATGATTCATTACCAGATACATTGTTTCTTAGAAATCCCACAGTTCAGTCCACAGAAGCAGCAGAGGATGATCTTTGGACCATGTTCTTTGATGGTGCTTGTACCAAAGAATCAGCAGGATAGGGGTAGTACTGATTTCCCCTTCTAAGAAAACTTCTCATTTGTCCTTTAAACTTGATTTTAAAGCGACTAACAATATTCCAGAGTATGAGGCACTACTTCTGGGGTTAAATTCAGCCAAAGAGATGGAGATTAAAAGATTGCATGTATTCGGAGATGCAGATTTAATCATTCAGTAGGTGAATAAGTCCTTTCAAGCAAAACATGTTAGGCTGAAATCATATAGAGACAAAGTTTTGAGGGAGATTCATACTTTTGCAGATTTTAAAATTTCATATGTACCTAGAGCAATGAATGAATTGGTTGATTCATTAGTTGTGTCAGCCTATTCTTCCATACCTCCTCTGCCTCATAAATTGAATTATGAAATTCAAGTTAAATATAGGCCATCCCTCCCTGATAATGTAAAATTTTGGAAGGTTTTTGAAGACGATGCTGAACTCACTAGATTTCTTGCAGTAATAGATGAGTTTACAGACTTGCAAATTGATTAGGAGAATGAACATGATGATGAAATTGAGAAGCCAAAATTCAGAAGAAAAATCACAGCACATGAAATAGTACAGCTGTCTACCAACAGAATTCCTAAAGGTTTGGTCCCTTTAGAAAGGATTTTTGATCAAAATGATGTAGCCGTCAAATTGGAAAAAGGGGAAAAAGATTCAGAACTTTTGCATATAATGTAGCCAGTAAACAGGATCCGAAATATGTCAACTTAGCTTCACATTTGATTGAAAAACAAAAGGCTGATTATGGAGAATTGCTAAAGGAGTTTGATGACATCTTTGCTTGGCAATATGATGACTTGAAGACTTTCGACACAGAGGTAATTCAGGATAATATTCCCTTAAACAAAGATACCAAACCATTTAGGCAGAAACTTAGATCTTTTAATCCTTTGTTGCTGCCTACAATGGAAAGGGAAATAAAAAAACTATTGGATACCCACATCATTATACCTCTCAAATATTCAGAATGGATTGCAAATATTGTACTGGTCAGAAAGAAGAATGGAGAGATCAGACTCTGCGTGGACTTTATAAATTTGAATAAGTGCTCTAGGAAGGACAACTACCCTCTTCCCAAAATGGAACATATTTTGCAGAAGGTGTCAAGATCAAAGGTGATGTCTTTTATTGATGGGTTTTCTAGATACAACCAGATTGATGTCCATCCGAATGATAAATAAAAGACCTCTTTTACTACTCCATGGGGTATGTTTATGTACGAAAAGATGCCTTTTGGATTGATGAATGCAGGAGCGACATTCCAAAGGGTGATGGACATTGCTTTCATTGGAGAGAAATATAATTTTTTCCTGATATATCTTGACGATATCACTGTTTTTTCGAGCAGCCATGAACTTCATTTGTAGCACTTAAAAAAGACATTCCTAAAATGTCGAAGGTATGGCATTTCTCTTAATCCAAAAAAATCAAATTTCTCACTTAAGGAAGGGAAATTACTTGGACATATTGTTTCAGCTAATGGGGTGAAAATCGACCCAAAAAGCATAGAAGAAATTAAAAATCTGTCTCTTCCTAGATCAAAGAAGGACATTCAGTCTTTCCTTAGGACTATAAACTTTATCAGGAGGTTTATAGAAAACTTTGCAGAACTCACAAAGCATATTACTGCTATGTTAAGAAAGAGCTCTGAAGTAAAATGGACTGAAGAAGCCAAACACTCATTCAATGCTATCAAGGAAGCCATTACGACAGCCCTTGCTTTGATCAGCCCTGACTTCGCCAAGGAATTTTATATCTTTTCATTTGCTTCAAAATATACAATTGCAGCAGTACTCTTGCAGAAAAATGTTGATGATCAGGAGAAACCAGTTGCCTTCTTCAATAAATTCTTGAGGGATGCAGAGGTAAAGTATGAATTATTGGAGAAACAAGCATATGCACTTATCAAGTCATTAAATGATTTCAGATTTTACATCCTTCAAGACAAGCTAATAGCTTATGTACCCTCCAGTTCAGTTAAATATGTGCTTATACAACCCGACATAGATGGGAAAAGGAGTAAGTGGATAGCAAAGTTGTGAAGGGTCAGGGCCTTGCCAAACTTCTGGTAGAAGAAAATTGCAAACTGCTCGAAATAAATTTGGTTAGTGTTAATGCAGATAATGTTCAATCTTCATAGGATAAAAGAAGTGAGGAAATGAAGGTCTCATCTCACCTAGCTAATTGCAAATGGTACAATCACATTATTCATTTTCTGCAAATTATATCAGTCCCTTTAGATTTGACAAAACCACAAGGAAGGGCTTTAAATCTCAAAGCCATGAATTTCTGCATCAATGGCAACTTATTGTTATGGAAAAATCCAATAGGTTTATTATTGAGGTGCATAAACCAAGAAGAAGAAGCTAAGGTCATGATTGAGTTCCATAATAGTGAATGCAGAGGACATCACTATTGGAATACCACCACACATAAAATCTTAAGATTTGGTTATTACTGACCATCCTTATTTTCAGATGTGTGTGAGTTTGTGAGAACATGTAACAAGTGCCAAATATTTGAAGGCAAACAACAACTGAAATCTCTTCCCCTCAGACCTATAGTGGTCACAGGTCCCTTCCAGCAATGGGGTCTGGATTTCATAGGTGAGATTTACCCACCTTCTAGTAGTCATCACAGGTGGATCCTTGTTGCCACCGATTATTTTACAAAGTGGATTGAGGCTATTCCTACCAGGAACGCCAATCATACTTTCATCATTAATTTTCTGCAAGAAAACATATTCGCTAGATTTGGTTGCCCTAAGAGAATAGTCACTAATAACGTTGTTGCATTCAAATATAAGCACTCGGTAAAATTATGTGAAGAGATGGGAATTCAGCTAGTACATTCCACTGCTTACTATCCACAAGGAAATGGCTTAGTTGAGTCATCGAATAAGAGTTTAGTCAGAATTATAAAGAAGTTGCTTGAACAAAATACCAGAGGCTGGGATTCCAGGCTGAAATTTGCTTTGTGGGCTGACAAGGTTACAAGTAAAAATTCAATCGATACATCTCCCTTCAAGTTGGTATTTGGTACTGAAGCCATATTTCTTGTTCAACTTGCACTGCCAGTTGTAAATTTCTTACAAGAAACTGACTATGAACTAAGTGATTTAACTCGGAGAATCCATAATTTGGTAGAGTTGCAGCAAGATAGAGAACAGCTTTTGGAAAAGACAGAATTACACCAAGGAAAGATGAAGGAGATTTTCGACAAGAAAGTCAAATCAAATATCTTGAAAATAGGGGAACTAGTCTTAAAATGGGATGCAGCAAGGCAAGAGAAGGGGAAACGCGGAAAATTTGATGCTCTTTGGGCAGGTCATTTCGTCATAACAACATTTCAGCAGAACAATACCTTTGTTCTCCAAAATCTTGCAGGCGAGGAAGTAGCAGGTGGCCCTTTCAACGGGCTCTTTCTAAAGACCTATTTTTCATAAGGATTTTTCTTAAAGCCCTGTTTTACTTGTACATATTCTTTTTAGTTTTGTTTTCTTTGTTTTTATCACTTGAATAACTCCATGCCCAATGGTACTAAGAAAAAATATTTTTCAAATTTTCAAATTGTAATAAAGGCTACTAAGTCTAGCTAGGTTCTTGGTGACCTCACAGGGAGGTGTCCATCCTAGTTGGAGCCAAATGTTAGCTCCCAAATAGAATCAACCACTATGGTTTCATTTTGCGGTTAATAGCATGGTTATTTATAGTTTTCTCCATTTTGTTTTAATTTCTTCTAGTGTCAAAACTTAGGTTTTAAATTCATATCTTAGAAATAAGTTGATCCATAAAGGTCTTTTCTATAAAATTTCATGAAAATACTTTCAACAGCTAACGCGTGTTGCAAGGTTGGTGACTAGCTGGTGAAAATGGCGATTTTCAACAGTTAAGGAGTACTTTCCCACAGACTGTTAGTTGGTGAAAGCACGGAACACATGTGTTTCCTCCACGTTTTCAGAAATCAAAAGATGACACGCTCAACACACGTCATGTAATCATTATAAGGCGCTGGTGAAAGCGAATAATGATGAGGATTCTGTTATGCACGTCTAAATCGGATATCATAGCGAATCGTGTTCATGAATTCATGCTTCATGAGATAATGGCGTTGGAGATGACGAATTCAAATTCATCATCACAGGTAAAGGAGTGGTACTACTTAGCTTGTGACATAAAATTGACACTTCATATTCCAAACACGCATTATCCACAGACATATGTTATGGTTTCATATTTGAAAGACAACACCAAGAGTTTTCACCAGCGCCAAACCTTGGCTCAAACATCAAATTACAGTGACTTTGTTTGCAAAATTGTCTGGGGTTCGAGATACAGATGGCAAGGAAACGAAGTGGTTCATTGTTAAGGAAAGAATTAGACAGTCTATCTTTTTTACAATCACATCCAAAGGTGCAAAAACGCTTCTCAGACGCAAGCTGCATGGGTTATGTTGAAAAGTTACAGAATGGCTTCCACCAAACAACAGTTGAAGCATTTGCTAAATTGTATGATGGAAACAAAGATTGTGTGGTTTCTTTAGAAATCATAGTTGATGAAGCCGCCATTGCTACAGCAACCATCTTACCTAGATCAGGCCAGAGCTGGTTCAAGACAACAACGACCAAGAATCTCAATTTCAGAGCATATCATAAGGCAGAATTCAGAAATGTCACATGGAAGAAAAGCATGCCAGTTTCTCATTTGGAGGATGAATGGTAGGACATTTTCAAAAGCATTCAACTCTATATAACCTCAGAAGGAAGGTATGACAAGATGATGCTATACCATTTCAAGCTCTTAGATCATTTCACAGGGAAAATTCTCCTAAATTTACCTTTCTTCTTTCACAAAATCCTAACTAAAGTATGTAAAAAGATTAGGTCTGAACCTCTAAGAATGAAAAGCACTCTTTGTCATTTAGGCCTGATCAAATTGATAATTCTAGAGGAACTAAGACAAAGAGGAAGGACTTGGCAACATTTTATTTTTTGGGAAGGCTTTGAAACCCAAAATCAGCCCATAAATGAGCAGAAGAGAGATGGAAAAAAGCAATTAAATCCTCATAGCAGCTCGAGGAAGAGGAGAACTCTTCCAGGACCACCAGAAGATAGGATTTCTGGCATAAAGTCTCACAGATCAAAGAAAAAAATAGATTTTGAAACCACTTTAGAGCAGCCTACAAAAAAGAAGACAAATATTCTAAATCTACCATACACAGACTCAGAAACAGAGCCAAAGCAAGAAGATGAAAGTCCAGCCATTAAAATCCCTGAACACTCCATGGAATTTGCATAGGATCGTGAGACTTTTACTCCCACTGATGAAGGTGAAACATCAAAGAGCAAAAAATCAAAGAAATCACAAAAAATTAAGCAACTAAAAGAAGTGATTGCTCAACAGGAGGTCTTAGAAAGAGTAATCAAGGTGAGATACAAAACTCCGTCTGACAATTTCACAGAGACAAATGCAACATTTGAGAATTTGGCTCGTGAAAGTGTCAAAGACAAAATGAGAAAGAATAAAATCACCAAATATTATAATAGTTTATGGTGGTTAGCAAAATGCCTTAAGAGGAAGATTAGAAAATTGAAGTAGAAGCAGAAGTCACACCCAGATCTACAAGTGCTATCCCAGGTTACTGTGAATATGCAAGGAGATAAAGCAGAGACACGCTAAGTTTTTGATAAAAAAATAGTTTTTGAGGTGAAAGTTTCTTTTTGGCCAAAGACAGAGCTTTCACCAGTGCAAAGGGTAAATTTACAACCAATTAGCTGGTGAAAGCCAGAGCTTTCACCAGCTAACCAGCAAATCATAAGGCGAATTAGCTGGTGAAAGCACAAAAAGAATTTTTGAAAGCTAAAGATGGAGCAGGGTGATTTTCAAAGTATTTAAAGAAGTTCAAGAGAATCAAAGGATTAACCACTTAGTCAGAAAATACTCAGCATCAGAGATTCATGGAGATTTTGAAAACCAAATGCTAAATCAGTCTCCTAAAGTTTCAACTATGATTAATTGAAGAAATCCAGCTACAGAAGACAGGTTCCTTTACCTTTTCCATGACACAACAGAGTCCAGAAGATGATGAAGTACAGATGTCAAATATTGATACAGAAGACAGTTCGAGTTCTAGCAACTAGTATTTGTTATCGATTGCCTTAGTTAGTTTTATTTTCTATTTTTAGATATAGATCCAAGTTTTTAGGATCTTAAAAACCGATTGTAAAAGGCTATAAATGCCTATCTTTTCTAAGAGACAAGGGTTGAAACTCGGAACACATTTTGTGTTACTGTATAGACTCTTATTGCATAATAAAATTACAGTCTCCTTTTGCTTTCGATATCAAAAATATTCATGCTTCCTTTTATGTACTTTATTTCAGTTTATCTTAGCTTATAAAGACTGTCATCTCTTTATTGAGCTCATAGATTTGAAGTGAAGGATTTCTTTCTATCTTGCATTAAGCCCTACACCCAGTTGTATTTGGCAATCAAGATTAGTGTTCTTCATCCTCTCCTTTTAAAATACTTGATCTGATTATTGTTTTCTAAAAGCATTGTTTCATTTGAATGTATGATGAGTTTTCTATTACATTAATCATTGAGTGATCCCATTGTTCCAAGCATACCTGCACATTATTTTCTTAAGTTACCAAGCATCCTTAGCCTACAACCCTAAGGAGTTTCTTGGAGTGATAACAACACCGATGTGCATGCTTACTAATGTACTGTGCAAAATAATATATTTGATTCGAGTGGTGTGTCATGTACCATAACGGACCGGTGTGTTAGAGGTACTGAGACGCATCGTCAAATAGCTAAATAATTTTACGTGGTGCATCGATAAACGGTCGTGCCAATGCGATCCTATTTACCTATGCACCACCGAGGATTTTAACATTATGTTTCAGTGCCCCTATAAACTTATAGGGTGCACCGATGGCGGTGCGAGCCGAACGTTTCAAACGCACTGCATAGAATTTTTTTTTTTTTTTAAACAATGAAAAATTAACTCAATTTTAAATTTTAATCTGTCGAAAAATTAAGTTATAAAGAAAAAAAGATATTACCTGGACATTTTGTTATCACAGAGGCATGGTTATCACATAGTAAAAACAAACAAATATCCCCACCATTTGGAAAAATTTGAAGGCCATGCACACAACAACAGATGGAAGGAAGGCAAGCAAGGGAAGCATCGACAACAGGGCGCTTCAGAGAGAAAAAAGTTGCACCAGTGCTTTTGAGCTCTACAACACTGAAAATGGTAAAATTGAATTTTACAACCGGTAAAAAGATTTTATTAAACCATGTTCTAATGCACTCGATGACAGAATGCATTGGTGCTACAATATTTACATAGTGCAACGGATAATATTTTTTACAAATAACCCAAACACGATGTGCCCTTTTAGATCATGGGTGCGCATCGTGTGGCTAGTTACTATGGAGTACACCGGTGTATATATTTTTTGAATAAAATCCTACAATGGTGCATAATTTTTAATTTAACCCTGTCACAGTGCAGTCGATTGTCCAATGCACTAGTGCATCCGGTGTTACATAGGGAACCCTTTACTGTTTTAAACATAACCCTAACATGGTGATCCCTTTGGAGCAACGATGCACACCGGTATGTCGGTATACTACAGAGCACACTAACATATATTTTTTGAAATAATTCCACAATGGTTCGTAAATGTTTTTATTTAACCATGTCACGGTGCCCTCTATTGGAACATATATAATCCTAAAATTTGAGCTTTAAATCCTCCACTTCATGAAAATTTAATCTTTCCCAAAGTGGTAACTCAGAAATTAACTTTAAAAATTTAAATCAAATTCATTTCTGGTTAATTGCTAATAAGGTGCACATGATATCCGTCGTTGATGAAGTTTCCCTGTTTGATCAAACAATCTTATTTTTCCCAGAGTTTTGGATGTGCTTGATTGTTAAAGATTCAAATCACTAAAGGTCACTCCAAAGCTTTGTGCTTCGGGAATTTTGAGAAGTCTTAACGATAAAGGACTTGAAACCCGAAAGTGTTATTTCCTCACTTTTCATAAACCTTTAAAGGACATGAGTCATAATACATGTGTACCTTTTGAGTCTTCCCTGGGTTGACACGTGGAATCCATTTTTTACATTTTCATTTGAAGATTCATATGATTCTAAGTAACATGTGGCACCCTCCTGTTCTTGACACGTCATCTAGAATGATGTCATATTTGACATGTCACTATGGGAGATGACCCTTCAGAAATATAACAAAGAGCTAATGCACAAATCCATGAAGCACTAAAATGCCGAAGTATTAAATTTTAATTAATTAAGTTAATCTCAGTCAAAGGATAATTAACTTCTTCGCACTTCAGGGTTCTAACGTTTACCCTTCATCATATCCTAAAATCTCCGAAGTTTGAATTTCCGAATCACTTGAAATTAAATATGATTAATTAAAACTTAAAAGAGATTATCGAATAATTAATAATTTCGCATTTCGGGTTTCGGGGATTTCTTCTCGAGCTACATTTAAAAATCCCGAAGTTCAAATTTTCGAAGCACTTAAAGTTAAACATGATTAATTGATATTTTAAAATATATTGTCTCGTAATTAACCTTTCGTGGATTCCCAATTCGAGAAATTTCAACTATGTTTCATCCAAAACTCCCGAACACGAACCGTCGAATATTAATGGAATTTATCACAAATCAATGATAATGATTTTTAGCATAGATTGTAGATCGTCGGGTATAATTTCCCATTAAAGTTAATAATTTTTTTGTCAGTAAAGGTATACTTGGATCAATGCACCTGATGTGAATAAAAATACTTGATTTTCAATTTCATTTTCATCTTCTACAAAGTAGTAAGTTTTATCTGATTGAGAAGATCATGCAATTCCTCTGCAATAGGTATCCTCATTCTGATCTCTTGATATCATGGCACCACGAAAGATGATGAAGAAGACTGATGCAGTTGGTGAAGGTTCAAATCTAAATGCAGATGTTTTGTCAGACACTACACCGCGAGCTATAGACTATGTTAAATCTTGGACACAAGTGTTCAATATTCTGGAACATGAGGCTATAAATTACCTAGAATATTCTGGCAATGAAGTGGATGATAATCATGGATCCAAACTCATATATATAGCCCAGTCCGAGCTACATAAGATAGTTGTGCAGGTGAGACTCATGTTGTATAATGACATGATAAGCTGGGCCCTGGAAAACGTCGACGTCCAAACCAAGATCATTTTCAACTATCAAAAGGTTGTTGTTGGGTTTTTTCGACCAGAACACCTCCAAGTAATGTATAAGATATCTCTCAATCCTAAATATAATTACAATGTTTCATTCATGTTGGATTTTGAGCAACAGGAATGCATACGGTATGACAAGAGTTATCCTGATACAATCAAGTCACTATTAAATTTGAATGTTTTTGCGACGAAGTAGAGATGAATTTTCGTCGGCATAGAGTCGTTTTTGCGACCAAGATGATTTTGTTTTTCATCAAAATTCATTCGTCATTCTAGTTTCCACAGATGGATCTTCTTTGGTCTAGCGACCGGAAAAAGAATCCTATTCACAATAGGGAAAATTTCGGCTAGCGACGAATGTTAGTCGATCAAATGACTAATATTAGTCGCAAGAGTGACCAAGACAACCCTAGAAAACTTAGTCAATAAACCACTATGAGTCACTATAACGATGAATATTAGTTGCTAGAGCAACCAAACCATTAGTTAAAAAGGTCAAAAGAAGGAGGATCAGTTGGTCGCTAGAACGAACACATTGGTCGCTCTAACGATTAACATGTTGGTCGCTCTGGCGACTAACGTTGATGTTTGCGACCAATTGGCAATACTAGCGACGAACATGTTGGTCGTTGTAGTGACTAACACATTGGTCTCTCTAGTGACTAACACGTTGATGTTTACAACCAATTGGCAATACTAGCGATGAACAGGTTTGTTGCTAAAGTGACCAATATTGGGGTTTGTTTTTAAAAACAATTATGTCATTCACACCGGATCTTAACTAAATTTGATAACAGGTATTTAAGTGTGTCCATTAATGATGGTCATGTAATTGTAGGATCTTAACTAAACCTTGATTTTAAAATGGGGTGGATGATATGGTGGAACCATGTGAAAGGAGAACTTGATCAAACAATGCAATAAATCAAACAAATTGACAATATTGGAGTTGATAGAGTGAATACCATGTTTGAGGAACTCAATGTGTAGGTCTTCCTCATATGTAACTCTATTGTTATTGATCATGTGAACAACTCTCTT
>ML778823.1:607617-620956 GCA_009831015.1 Picea engelmannii | reverse complement strand
TTCCAACTCAAGGAGGAAACCCTAAATGTAAATTTACTAAGGCAAGGATACTTAGATATTCAAGAAGTTCCATGAAATATAAGAACAAAATTAGAGTGATTGAATCTAATTAGAGTGATTGTAGCTAAATCAGTAATCTTTTTCTCTATCAAAAGTGGATAAACCATAAAATATTTCTAAGGAGTTAAAATACACCATAAAATTTGATTTAAGGAGTGAAAATAAACCATAAAATAGTTCAATATCACCAAATTACTAAATCACACAGAAAAAATTTAAGTACTAACCTTCAAAATATCATCTATGTAGAGTCTGATGAATTCAATGTTTCTCTTCTTGAAAGAGAATTGAAATCAAGATTTCATAAACAACCTTAACACCATTGCATCAGAACACCCGAATGATTTTCGCAACTGTAGAAAATTATTGTCACAACTATAGCAAATTTGTCATAACTGAGATATATATAGAATTGATTTCTCGTAAATGATCGGTGATTCTCACACATGCCATTATCGGTTGCTATAGAGACTAACTGGAGGTTGGTCGCTCTACCGACCAACTTTCATCGTTAAAATGACGAACTTGGAAGGTTGCTCGCTAGAGCGACCAACATTTGGACCTCAGAAAAAAAAAAGTATATTTAGTCCAAAAAAAGAAAAATAATACGATGAAATTTTAAACCATCCTAATTTGTGCCCAATGTAATAGTGAGTCCTAGTGGGGACACTTGGAGAAGTTCAAGGCCGACACTCATTGCATGTATTCCACAGCATCATTGGATACTCACATGATTTATGTAGACATGATTCTCTATAGATTGTTCATGAAGAAGAGTCCAACTCATTTCTCGGTGGCATGGGTGTCGGTCATGCATGACATGTTCGAGGGATACTCTTTTAATTGGTCCAAAATTTTATCAGACAACTTGGCTAAAGAAATTACTGAATAAAAATTTGCAAAGTCAAAGGGGTAGCCTGCTCCTTTCTATATGTCCACATATATCATGGATGTTATTTTCTTCATAACCCCTTTCCCACTGATGAATTGGAGCTGGACCTCAACCAGCATAGAACCTAATCACTTCTATCACTCCAAGTTGTGGGAAGATAAGGACAAATATTTCTTCTAAAAAATGTACCACCATGTATTAGTGCTCGTTCATATGGCTTTATATGGTTTCCCACCCCCTCAAATTTCAGACAGAATCATGGGAAATCTGGGAAAAATAGCGGATTAATTCATCGAAGAAAACTTCTCTTTCATCAGGGGTTTTCGGATGCTCAGTCCCTCCCCACACTCTCCCAAGAGTTTTACCAGAACGGTTGGTATTCTGAGAAGTATCTTATCAAACAGTAATAGGGGGCATTAGAAAGGAGCTGAAAGAAACCCATAAAAAGGTATGGCCTACCTTCCCTCTGCAGGTTGGTATGTTTTCACTATTAGACTTAGTTCGCTCTAAACTAGAGGCCACAACTTTGGAGGATGTCAAGTTGGTTGACATCGAATTTAAAAGGAATGACCCACACAAAATCATGGAAACCCACCTAGCCCAATACAACCTGAAGATATATGTGCATGAAAACTCCCCACATGATGAAATATTCAAGGGAGTTGGTTCTTATGAGGAAGTACTGAGCAGATTCCAAACCTTGTCCCCAGATCATCAGGCCAATTTCCTCAGTTTTCAAAAACACAGAAGAAATAACTTACCGAAAATACTATAGGGAGAATCAGTAGCCACTTCGCCTGCACAGGAATTTGTACCTCTAGGTTTTGAACCAGGGAACCCTGGAAAACAAGACACTGAGGAGAACCCAAAGAGTACCCAATTTTTGACTCGGGAATTGGAAGCTTCATTATCAATTCCATTAGGTCCTCAGGCAACGACTCAGATCGAAACTTTCCTAAAGAAAGGGAAAGATACATCTCCTTTCACACCAGACACATTTTTTTCCCCTACTGTTGAGAAACAACCTTAAATGGAGATCAGTACCCCTATTACTTCATTGACACTTTTGCAGTCTAGTTTCAAAAATCCTAGTTTCGAAGTCATTTTTATAGGTGACCTCACCGTAATTTCATCGAAGAGATGCCTCCTTCGAACTTCTTCTTCAGTAAGAAAAGGAGGGCCATCATCAAACAAGAAATACAGCAGAAGGATGGGGTAATAACCAAAAAAAAAGGATGTTATACGAAGGAAATGATTGTGATGATTCAAAATTCGCGAAGGAAGTGGTAGGATTATTAGGTGCCTTTGCCACTGCAAATTAGTGGTTTCTAGAAAATTTAGCAGAGCAGCTAAAACAGAAAAAACTATTGGTAGGGAAGTTGCAAGATCAAATATTGACCATGGAACACACTTTGAATAATAAGATGAACCAAGACTTTGAACATATCAGAGCTTATGACAGGCATCAAATTCAACAGTTGCAGGCTAAACTCGAGGAGCTCCATCAGAATTCATAGGCCAACAAAGGATTGGTCACTCAACAAGAGGAGTTAATAAATAAATTGCAAGCCAAGATATACTTGACTAAAGGCACATCAATGGAGATATCATCTTTTTAGACTCAAGCACTAGAGGTAAACGAAAAACTAGAAATGGCCCAACAAGATCTTTTCATGAAGGTCGATGCCATCCAGAAATGCTACCAGCCTGTAGACCTTGTCATAAAATATATATATATTAAGGAAGGAGAATCTCACTCATCCCAAGCTAAGTTTCAAGAAGCCATAATACTGGCACAGAGGGATAATGTCCTTGATTTTCCTCGACTTTCCACCTCTGAAGAAATAAGAGGTGATATGGCCTTGAAGGTGTGGGAATCGAATTTGGTAGAGAGAAAGAGGTTATCCAGGGAGGTGAAAGACGCTTTTAAAGAAGCGATGTCATCATTGGATAAGAGACTGATTGATTTTCAAGGAAGTAGCATTGGGGAGGCTTTGGGGAAAATCAATATCAAAATGAACCATCATAATTCTAAGAAGAACAAAGAAGAAACTTTGGAAGCCATTTGGGAAATAATTCACATTGACCTCCTTAAGATTAATAAGTGGCTAGTGAACCCAAGTTCATAGTTCCAGACCTTGACTCGAGAAGTGAAAAGAATCAAATAAATACTGCCTCAAGTGGAAAATAAATTATACATTTTCGAGGTGAATGAAATCATTGATCCATCAAAGATAGTGGTGGAATTTTTAGATAGATGCAACCAATGCATTGAGCATGGAAAACAAAGCACAGTGGTGAGAAGATAAGGAAATGTCATTGTTGAAGGGACATATGTCAACAAAGCTACAATGACTAGGACATTGTGCTAAATTATCAAGAAGATCAAACAACAGATGTGCCTGACCTAAAGGAATGAGGAAAGGAAGTGTTTCAGCCAGCAGATGAAGAGATAGCAGAGATTTCCAACAAAATTCATCATTCTCTATGCACTATTTTCGTATTCCAAATATTTGTTATTTTTAATTATAAGAAGTCAAACAGTTTTTAGTTGTGACATATTTTGTATAACTACATAGATTGAATATCAAGTAAAGGGTTGCTTCTTTCCGAATGTAATAGAGAAAACTCTCCTTATTGAGTATTAATACAAGTGCAAACAGAGATTCCAAATTTTGTTTAGTTTGGGTTATGTGTTTCTCTTGTTTTTCCATATCTCAACATTTCTTTAAGTAGTTCCTTGATAAATGTTTGATTTCAATTTAGTACAGCAACAATTGTATGCGCATTACATCAGTAATTTGTTAAATAATCAATTTTGCCTCTTCATTTATTGTGAGTAAATCAATACCTGTGAGTTGTGTGGATTATTGTATCTTATACTTTATTCAAGGTTACACTATTTATATTCTTCTACTACAACAAGGTGAGACTCTTCAACAATTGATGCCTTATTTTTTTTAACAGTTTTGTATTCTTCTCTCACAGCATTCGATATTACAATTTTGACTCAGACACGAAATACGACCTCTATGCTTCCATACTGTTAATTTCATTTAAGGAATTTTTCTCATATAACTAAGGTAGAAAAAGAACTTTTAAAAAACATTGTCTTTAAACTTTCATGATTCTTGACATTACTCTTTGAGCCTTAAGTTTAATCTCAGGACCAACATATTTTTGGCGTCGCTACTGGGGACAGAGAAACGAAGTTATTTTTCCCTGGGAAAACGACAAGGTAAGATCTTATCTTTGATAGTGAACAAAGATTGAATACACATGTAAGGCTATTTTTATCTTTCACTTGGCATCTCCACCACAGATAAATTGGAATTCGGTCGAAAGAATACCAGAAAGAACCTAGACGATAAGCATACCACACCTATATCAGATCCCTAAAGGTTGTTGAAACCAAAGGGGTACCTCAAATCAACTACTGCATCGACAGGTAAAATATACTAACCCAAATTTGCACAAGTCAATAATAAGGTTCCAGTCGAAGAACTAACCCTTGAAGATAATTTTAAACAAGCACCCTCTACGGAGGCATCAACTAGTAAACCTAAGGTTAGGTTAGAGAACCTAGAGGAAGTTGTACCCAAAATAAAGACTAAGATTGACTCGACTGATACTCCTAAAGGTCAGAACGAAAGATCCCTCTCTATACCCGTTGTTGTTAATATTCGATCTACCCCATCCTTTCCCAAAGTAAAGGTTTCAGTTCTCCGAAACCCTGAAGAACATATTTTATACCATGATTCGTCCTCTACCAGTTCACCTATCTATACATCTTGTAAGTCTAAAGAAACCAGTCCATTTTCCCTTTTCCTCCTCTTCTAAATTTTTCATCTCCTAATGACCTTTTTCTGGAATTTCCTTCGCCACATCCTGAAGAAGTTGAAAGGTCACCACTTCGGTCCCTCGAAGTTTTTGAAAACCCTAATTTTTTCCAGAAGTCCATCCCCTATACTTCCAATGGTTGTTATTGGAGGAGGTGGTGCCAAAGGCAGAGGAGCAGGTGGACAAGGTCAAGGAAAACCTCCACCCCCTAGATTTTTTGTGAAGGTAGTGGCCAAATACATTCCCTTTGTCCTCCCTGTCGTCCTGCATGATTTTCCTTAAAATTCTATGAAGAACTTACCAAAATTTATGGTGGAAGGAGATTTAACCGCAACAGAGAACATAGACTTTTTCGATCAGTTTGTTGATATCCTTGGAATTGAGCATGAATATGTTTACTCAAGGCTTTTAGTGCATACCTTCCAAGGACAAGTAAGAACCTGGTTTCAAGGACTCCCGGTAGGATCCCTACGGTCATATGATAATCTAGAAAACACATTTTTAAGACAATGGGGAGAAAAGAAATACCATCTTTATGATTTGACTGAATTTGGGGCTTTAAGAAAAAAGAATTATGAGTCAGTCCTCGAATTTACTCACAGCTTCAAAAAATTGTACCATAAGATCCCAGTCGAAGTTAAACCCTCTCAACCTACGGAAAAGGTAACTTTCGTAGGGGATTTTGAACCCGACTTTTCCCTACTCTTAAGAGAAAGAAGATCTGCCACTCTGTCATGAATGCAATATGATTCCATAGAAATCGAATCAAATATGATGGCATCCGCTAAATTAAAATCCAAGGTTGAGACAGGAACCAAAGAACCTAAATGTTTCAGGGAACAAGAAGGACCCTCCGGATCTGGGAAGTCTGTGGAATACAAAATGGATGAGATGGCTAAGATAATCAAAGATTTGTCAAACAAAATATCTATAATGGAACTAGATCAAGCCAAACTTGATCCATTTTCTATAAATCAGTTCAGGAGAAATCCTAATCCCCAGATACCACAAAGACAAGGTAAAAATGAAGATCAAAAAATCCAAGCTCTGTTTAAAATGGAAAATTTTATGCAAAGGGATGATATGAAAAATTATAATGGGTTATAAGATGATCTAAACAACCTTAGTGATGACGACCGAGAGCCTCATTTAACTAGACAGGATTATGAAAAGTCTCTAGACCTAGAACCCATGTTTAATAATGAGGAAAGTATAAATAATCTGGGAGAATCTGCATATCAAAGACTCAACGACTCCATAATGGTTGAAATCCAACAAAAGTACAACTTAAGGCCCAGAGAAACAAATCCTACAAACGTTCCACCGAAAAATATTTTATCGAGAAATAAAGCGAATGAGGCAGCTATTACTAAGCCACTATTTGAAACACAAGTTGCATGATCAAAAACAGTTGAAACAAGAGAAACACAAACTAAGAAAACAAAGAATTTTGAAGCACAAGATCTAGCCAGAGAAATCGAAAAAACAACTGGAGGTTTCAGTTTAGAAAATGAACTAAATAAAATTAAAATCCCCATGCCCCTAGTTGAGCTTGCCAAGAATCCAATTTATAAAAAACAGATTTCTAAAATGATAATTTTTTCTGATGTTGAATGTCACACAAATGTTATCAATCTACAAGATGAAACACCTACAATTATGTTTGGTCTGCACATCGAAAATACTAAGGATTTTGTTGCTCTGTTTTATATTACATTAAATGTACATGACCACTTACTCCATAACTACATGTTATATTCTGGGGCCTCTCATAATTTAATGCCTAAAATTATCATGGAAAAATTGGGCCTCAAAATCACTAGACCTTATCGAGACTTATACTCGTTTGATTCCAAAAAAGTTAAGTGTCTTGGCATGATCAAAGATTTGGTAGTAAATGTTGTACATATCACTGTAAAAATTAACCTCATGGATGTAGTCGTTGTTGACGTACATGTCAAGTACGACATGCTTCTATCCAGGTCTTGGGGTGAAAATTAGGAGGATCACTTTAGCAGGACATGACTCATGCTACGATCCCAATTTTCGGTGGAAAATTTACTCGACTATACAGAGAGACTAGACTGACATATATTGTAAGTGACCCCCAAAAACCAAACAATTACCTAGTCTATGTTGTCGATAAGGATTTAGGAAATTTTAATTTATCAATAAATGATGATTTTGAAGATTGTACAGAAGAAGAAAATAAAATAATAGAAAAAACAAAGAAAAGTGTAAATAGTAGAGAAGGAGTATGGAAAATACTTTTTGATAGCTCATCATCCTGCGAAGGGGTAGGGGCTGGAGTGTTATTTGTAGTGCCATGAGATGAGTATGTTATCCCCTTTTCATATAGATTACAGTGGGAGATTGATAATACAAATAATGTTTGTGAGTATGAATCTCTCGTCTTAGGATTAGAGGTCGCCAGAAAGTTAAAAATTGAACATCTAATAGTTTATGGTGATGCAGAGCTTATCGTGAAACAAATAAAGAAGCAATATCAAGGTAAACATCCAAGGATAAGGTCATATAAAAATTTCTCTTGGTATTTGATAGAGAATTTATTCTCGTCCTTTAACAATCACTACATTCCTAGAATGGAAAACCAGTAGGCAAACTCTTTAGCCAAAGCAATTGTGACATTTGTACCACCTACTGTCCAAAAAATGAAGTATCATATCGAAATGAGACACAGATGTTTGATCCCAAGCAATGTTCATCACTAGAAATTATTTTAAAATGACGAGAAAATTAAATAGTTTCTGGAAATGGTTGATGAGTTCTCTGAGACTCATATAGATCAGGAAAATCAGAACAATCCTATCCGGATCATGCAGGAATATGAAGATCCTGAAAATTTCCAGGATAAGATTGCAAATCACTGAATGCTTATTCTTAAGAATAATCAGATCCCCAGAGGTATGATACCCTTAGAGAGATGTTTTGACCAAGATGATATACTCTTAAAATATACCTTACGACTTCAGCCTAAAGAGGTCGAATACTTTAATATAGGAACTAAACAGGATCCTAAACTGGTCAAGATATCTAAATACCTTCCAGCCTAGGTGAAGAATAAATACGTCGAATTGCATAAGTAGTATAAAGATGTCTTTGCATGGTCCTACAACGATCTAAATACTTACGATACCTCTGTAACTGAACATAATATTCCTTTGAAGCATGGTATCAAACCTTTCAGGCAGAAGCTGAGACATATAAATCATATCCTCTTGCCAGTGATAGAAAGGGAAGTCAAGAAGATTCTAGACACAAAGATTATCGTTCCACTCAGGTATTCCAAATGGGTAGAAAATTTGGTACCCAACATGAAGAAAAGTGGAGAAATAAGGCTTTGTGTGTTACGGTTATCCTATGCACCACTTAAAATAAAAACAAATTAAAATACTAATGCATTGTAAAACATTTTTTTAAAATTAGTTAAGGTGGTGCGTATACACTCCTGATATTCCCTAGTGTGTTTAAGTAACAGAGACACATTGCCCCATCATTTTTTAAAATTGATGCACCACCCCACCTGTGCATTACAATTACCCTACGCACCACTTAAAATAAAAACAAATTAAAATTGTAACGCACCATAAAATATATTTTTTTTTAATTATTTAAGGCGATGTGTATACATTCCTCAAATGCACTAGTACGTGTCAGTAACGATGATGCACCACCCCACTATTTTTTTTAAAATGACTAGTACAAAACTTTGCAATTTTTTATCTAATTCTTTCAAGCGGTTTTTTCAAGTCATTCGGCTCGCACCGCTAGTGGTGCACACAGATAATTTATAGGGTGCACCATGACAAAATGTCATTTTTTTATAGTGGTGTGTTTGTAAACATGAATGCACTGATGTGCATGCTTACTAATGTACTACGCAAAATAATATAATTTGATTTGAGTAGTGTGTCATGTACCATAACGGACCGATGTGTTAGAGGTACTGAGATTCACCATCAAATAGAAAAATAATTTTATGCGGTGCATAGATAAACGGTTGTGCCAATGTGATATTGTTTACCTATGCATCGCCGAGGATTTTAACATTATTTTACGGTGCGTCCTATAAATTTACAGGGTGCATCGATGGCAGTGCGGGTCGAACGTCTCAAGTGCATTGCCTAGAATTTTTTATTTTTTTTAAACAATGAAAAATTAACTCAATTGTAAATTTTAATCTACCGAAAACTTAAGTTATAAAGATAAAAGGATATTACCTAGACATTTTGTTGTTGGGGAGGCATGGTTGGCACGTAGTAAAAAAAAAAAAAAATTCCCACCATTTAGAAAAATTCGAAAGCCATGCACACAGCAAAAGACGGAAGGAATGCAAGCAAGGGAAGCATCGATAGTAGGGTGATTCAGAGAGTAAAAATTTGTACCAATGATTTTGAGCTCTACAACACTGAAAATGGTAAAACTGAATTTTATGACAAGTAAAAAATATTTCTTAAACGATGTTCTAGTGCACTCGATGACGGAATGCACTGGTGATACAATGTTTAAATAGCGCACTAGATAATAGTTTTTATGAATAACCCAAACACGGTGTGCCCTTTTAGAGCACGGATGCACACCATGCAGCTAGTTACTATGGAATGCACCAACGTATATATATTTTGAATAAAATCCTACAATGGTGCATAATTTTTAATTTAACCCTGTCATAGTGCAGTTGATTGTCTGATGCACTAGTGCATTCGGTGTTACATAGGGAACCAATTATTTTTTTAAAGATAGCCCTAACACGGTGCTCCCTTTGGAGCAACGATGTGCACCAGTACGTCAGTATACTATAGAGAACACTAACGTATATTTTTTGAAATAATTCTGCAATGGTGTGTAAATGATTTTATTTAACCATGTCATGGTGTACTCTGTTGGAACATATATAGTCCTAAACTTTGAGATTTACATCCTCCACTTCATGAAACATTAATCTTTCCCAAAGTGGTAACTCATAAATTAACTTTCAAAATTTAAATCAAATTCATTTTTGGTTAATTGCTAATAAGGCGCACATGATATCCGTCGTTGATGAAGTTTCCTCATTTGATCAAACGATCCTATTATTCCCAGAGTTTTGGGGCCACCTGATTGTTAAAGAGTCAAATCACTAAAGGTCGCTCCAAAGCTTCACGCTTTGGGCATTTTGACAAGTCTTAACAATAAAGGACCCAAAACCCGAAAGTGTGTGTTCCTCAGTTTTCATAAACCTTTAAAGGAAACGAGTCATAATACAAGTGTACCTTTTGAGTATTCCCTGGGATGACATGTAACATCTATTTATGACATTTTCGTTTGAAGATTCATATGATTCTAAGTAACATGTGGCACCCCCCTGTTTTCGACACGTCATATATAATGACATCATCTTCAACACATCACTATGGGAGATGACCCTTCGGAAATATAACAAAGAGCTAATGCACAAATCCATGAAACACTAAAATGTCGAAGTATTAAATTTTAATTCATTAAGTTAATCTCAGTCAAAGGATAATTAACATCTTCGCAGTTTGGGGTTCGGATGTTTACCCTTCATCATATCCTAAAATCTCTGAAGTCAAAATTTTCGAAGCACTTGAACTTAAATATGATTAATTAAAACTTAAAAGTGATTATCGAATAATTAATTATTTCGCATTTCGGGTTTCGGGTTTCGGGGATTTCTTCTTGAGCTACATTTAAAAATCCTGAAGTTTGAATTTTCGAAGAACTTGAAGTTAAACATGATTAATTAATATTTTAAAATAGATTATCTCGTAATTAACCTTTCGCGGATTCGTGATTCGGGAAATTTCAACTTCGTTTCATCCAAAACTCTTGAACATGAACCGTTGAATATTAATGGCATTTATCACAAATCAAGGGTAATTATTTTTAGCATAGATTGTGAATCACCATGTACACTTTCCCATTAAAGTTAATAAATTTACCGTCAGTAAAGGTATACTCAGATCAATGGACCTGATGTGAATAAAAATACCTGATTTTGAATTTCATTTTCAGCTTCCGTAAAGTAGAAAATTTTATCCGATTGAGAAGCTCATGCAATTCCTCTGCAATGGATATCCTCATTCTGTTCTCTCAATATCATGGCACCATAGAATATGATGAAGAAGAATGATGCAGCTGGTGAAATTTCAAATCCGAATGCAGACGTTCTGTCAGACACTATGCCATGAGCTATAGACTCTGTTAAATCTTGGACACAGTTGTTCGAGTTTCTGGAACATGAGGATATAAATTGCCCAGAAGATTTTGGTGATGAAGTTGATGATACTCACGGAGCCAAACTCAAATATATAGCCCAGTCCGAGATACAAAAGATAGTTGTGTAGCCCAGACTCATTTCGTATAATGACATGATAAGTTGGGCCCTGGAAAACGTCGATGTCCAAACCAGGAGAATTTTCAACTATCAAAAGGTTGTTGTTGGGTCTTTCCGAACAGAGCACCTCCAAGTAATGTATAAGCTATATCACGATCCTAAATATAATTACAATGTTGCATTCATGCTAGAGTTTGAGCAACAGTAAGGCATATAGTATGACAAGAGTTATCCTGATATAATCAAGTCCTGGTGGGGACACCCAGAGAATTTCAATGCCGAAACTCATGGCATGTATGCCACAGTGTCTTTGGATACTCACATGATTTATGTAGCCATGATGCTCTGTAGACTGTTCAGGAAGAAGATTCCTACTCATTTCCTTGTGGCATGGGTGTCTATCATGCATGAGGTGGCCAAGGGATACTCTTTTAATTGGACCAAAATTTTATTAGACAACTTAGCTAAAGAAATTACTGAATACAAATTGGTGAATTCAAAGGGGCAGCCTTCTCCTTTCTATATGTTCAAGTATGTCATGGATTTTATTTTCTTCATAACCCCTTTCCAACTGATGAACTGGAGTTGGACCCTGACCCGCACAAAACCTATTCACTTCTATTACTCCAAGTTGTGGGAAGATAAGGCCAAAGATTTATTCTACGAAATATGCCACCACGTAGTGGTTCCCATTCATATGGATTTATATGGTTTCCCACCCCTTCGAATATTAGACATAATCATGGGAAATCTGGGGAAAATATAGTATTGGTTCATTGAAGAAAACGTCTCTTACATCAGGGTTTTCGGATGCTCAGTCCCTCCCCATGCTCTCCCAAGATTTTTGTCAGACCGGCTAGTATGCTAACAAGTAGCTTATCAAACAATAACATGAGGCATCATTAAGGAGCTCAAAGTAGCCCAAAAAAAGTTATGGCCTACCTTCCCTCTCCAGGTTGGTATGTTTTCACTGTTACACTTCGTTCACTCCAAAGTGGAGGTTGCATCTTTGGAGGATGTCAAGTTGGTTGACATTGAATTTAAAAGGCACGACCCACACAAAATTGTGGAAAACCACCTGGCCCAATACAACCTGAAGCGATATGTGCATGAAAACTCCCCACATGATGAAATATTCAAGGGAGTCGGTTCTTGTGAGGAAGTACTGAACAAAGTCCAAAACTTCTCCCCAGATCAACAGGCCAGTTTCCTCAGTTTTCAAAAACACAGACGAAACAGCTTATCGAAAATACTACAGGGAGAATTAGTAGCCACTTTGCCTGCACAGGAATTTGTACCTCCAGGTTTTGAACCAGGGAACCCTGGAAAATAGGATACTGAGGAGAACTCAAAGAGTACCAAATTTTTGACTCAAGAATTGGAAGATTCATTATCAAGTCCACTAGGCCCTCAGGAAAAGACTCAGCTCGAAGATTTCATAAAGCAAGGGCATGGTACATATCCTTTGACACCAGCCACATATGTTTCCCCTACTGCTGAGCAACAACCTTCCATGGAGATCGGTACCCCTATTACTTCATTGACACCATTGTAGACTAGTTTTAGAAATCCTAGTTCCGAAGTCATTTTTATAGGTGACCTCACCCCAATTTTGCTCGAAGATATGCCTCCTTCGAACTTCTTCTTCAGTAAGAAATGAAGGGCCACCGTCAAATGAGAAACATAGCAGAAGGATGGGGTAATAACCAAAAAGCAAAGGATGTTACACAATGGAAATGATCGCGATGATTCAGAATTCATGAAGGAAGTGGCAAGATCATTAGGTGCCTTTGCCACTGGAAATCAGTGGTCTATAGAAAATTTAGTGGAGCAGCTAAAACAAAAAACCCTATTGGTAGGAAAGTTGCAAGATCAAATATTGACCATGGAATAGACTGTGAAGAATAATATGAAACAAGACTTTGAACACATAAGATCTTATGACAGGCATCAATTTCAACAGTTGCAGGCTAACCTCGAGGAGCTCCATCAGAATTCACGAGCCAACAAAGGATTGGTCACTCAACAAGAGGATTTCATAAAGAAATTTCAAGCCATGATAGACTTGATTGAAGGAACATCAATGGAGATATCGGATTTTCAAAATCAAGCACTAGAGCTAAATGAAAAACTAGAAATGGCCATCCAAAAATGTTACCAGGTAGTAGACCTCGCCCTAATATATATAT
>ML778823.1:584016-607598 GCA_009831015.1 Picea engelmannii | reverse complement strand
AGGCCATCATACTGGCACAGAGGGATAATGTCCCCTATTTTCCTCAATTTTCCCCCTCTGAACAAATAAGAGGTGATCTGGGCCTGAAGGTGTGGGAAACGAAATTGGTAGAGAGCAAGAGGTTATTCATGGAGGTGAAAGACGTTTGTCAAGAAGCGCTATCATCATTGGATAAGAGACTGATTGATTTTGAAGGATGTAGAATTGTGGAGGATTTGGGGTAAATCAATATCAAAATGAACCAGCATAATTCTAAGAAGAAAAAAGAAGAAACTCTGGAAGCCATTCGGGAAATAAATCAGATTGACCTCTTTAAGATTAATAAGTGGCTAGTGAACCCAAGTTCACAGTTCCATACCTTGACTCAAGAATTGAAAAGAATCAAAGAAAGACTACATCAAGTGGAAAATAAATTATACATTTTCGAGGTGAATGAAACCATTGAGCCATCAAAGATAGTGGTGGAATTTTTAGATAGATGCAAACAATGCATCGATCATCAACAAGCAAGCACAATGGTGAGAAGATAAGTTAATTTCATTGTTGAAGGGATAGATGTCCACAAAGCTACAATGACCAGGACGTTATGATAAATTATCAAGAAGATCAAATGATAGATGTCTCCGACCTAAAGGAATGAGGAAAGGAATTGTTTCGACCAACAAATGAAGAGATAGCAAAGATTGCCAACGAAATTCATCACTCTCTATGCATTGTTTTCTTATTCCAAATATTTTATATTTTTAATTATAAGAAGTCGAACCGTTTTGACTTGTGACATGTTTTGTATAAATACATAGATTTAAGATCAAGTAAAGGGATGGTTCTTACCGAATGTAATTGAGAAAACTCTCCTTATTGAGTATTAATACAAGTGCAGACAAAGATTCCAAATTTTGTTCAGTTTGGGTTATGTGTTTCTCCTGTTTTTCCATATCTCAACATTTCTTTAAGTAGTTCCTTAGTAAATGTTTGATTTCAATTTAGTACAAAAACTACTATAATCGCATTACATCAGTAATTTGTTAAGTAGGTAGTTTTTCCTTTTCATTTACTGTGAGTAAATCAAGACTTGCGAGTTGTGTGGATTACTATATATTATACTTTATTCAAGGTTACACTATTTATTTTCTTCTACTACAACAAGGTGAGACTCTTCAACAATTGATGCCCTGCTTTGTTTAACAGTTTTATATCCTTCTCTCACACCATTCGATATTAAAATGTGGACTCAAACATGAAATACGACCTCTATGCTTCCATATTGTTGATTTCATTTAAGGAATTTTTCTCATATAACTAAGGTAGGAAAAACACTTTTAAAAAATGCTCTCTTTAAACTTTCTTGATGCTTGGCATTACTCTTTGAGCCTTAATTTTAATCTCAGGACCAACATCTTTTTGGAACCATTGTCGAGGATGGAGAAACGAAGTTATTTTTCCCTGGGAAAATGACAAGATAAGAGTCTATCTTTGATAGTGAACAAATATTGAATACACAAGTAATTCTATTTTTATCTTTCACTTGGAGAATCCACCACAGATAAATTGGAATTCGGTCAAAGAATACCAGAAAGAAACTAGACAATACGAATACCACACCTGTATCAAATCTTGATAGGTTGTTGAAACCAAAGGGGTACCTCAAATCGACTACCGCATCAACAGGTAAAATATACCAACCCAAAGTTGAACAAGTCAATACTAAGGTTTTGGTTGAAGAACTAACCCCTGAAGAGAACTTTAAAGAAGCACATTCTACAGAGGCATCAACTAGTAAACCCAAGGTTAGGTTTGAGAACCTGGAGGAAGTTGTACCCAAAATAAACACTAATATTGACTCGATTGATACTCCTAAAGGTCAGAATGAAATATCCCTCTCTATACCCGATGTCATTAATATTTTGTCTACCCCATCCTTTCCCAATGTAAAGGTTTCAATTCTCTTAAACCCTAAAGAACATATTTTATACCATGATTCGTCCCCTACTGGTTCACCTATTTATACATCTTGTAAGTCTGAAGAAACCAGTCCACATTTTTGTTTTCCTCCTCTTCTATATTTTTTGTCTCCTAACGACCTTTTTCCGGAATTTCCTTCTCCACGTTTCGAATAAGTTGAAAGGTCACCACTTCAGTCCCTCAAAGATTTCGAAAACCCTTTTTTTTCCTGAAGTCTGTCCCATAGACTTCCAATGGATGCTACTGGAGGAGGTGGTGCCAGAGGTGGAGGAGCAGGTGGACAAGGTCAAGGACAACCTCCGCCCTCTATAATTGTTTCCAAGGTAGCGGAAAGATACGCTCCCTTGGTCCTCCTTGTTGTCCTGCATGATTTGCCTAAAAATTATATGAATAACTTACCAAAACTTATGGTAGAAGGAGATTTAACCACAACTTAGCAAATAGCCTTTTTCGATCAGTTTGTTGATATCCTTGGCATTGAGCATGAAGATGTTTACTCAAGGCTTTTAGTGCAGACCTTCCAAGGACAAGTAAGAACCTGGTTTCAAGGGCTCCCGATAGGATCTTTACGGTCATACAATGATATAGAAAATGCATTTTTAAGACAGTGGGGAGAAAATAAAGACTATCTTTATGATTTGACTAAATTCGGGGCTTTAAGAAAAATGAATTTTGAGTTGGTCCTCGAATTTACTCAGAGGTTCAACAAATTGCACGATAAGCTCCCAGCCGAAGTTAAACCCTCTCAACCTGCAGATAAGGTAACTTTTGCAAGGTCTTTTGAACCCAACTTTTCCCTACTCTTAAGAGAAAGAAGATCTGCCACTCGGGCAGGAATGCAAGACGATTTCATATAAATCGAATCAAATATGATGGCATATGGTAAATTAAAAGCCAAGGTTGAGACAAGAACCAAAGAACCTAAATGTTTCAGGGAACAAGAAGGACCCTCCAGATATGGGAAGTATGGGGAAGAAATAATGGATGATATGGCTAATATAATCAAAGATTTGTCGAACAAAATATCTAGAATGGAACTAGATCAAGCTAAACCTGATCCATTTTCTAGAAATCAGTTCAGGGGAAATCATAATCCCCAGATACCACATAGACAAGTAAAAAAAGAAGATCAAAAAATCCAAGCTCCGTTTAAAACGGAACATTTTATGAAAAAGGATGATATGCAAAATTATGAGCGGTTAGAAGATGATCTAAACAACCATAGTGATGACGACCGAGAGACTCATTTAACTAGACAGGATTATGAAAATTCTCTAGACCTAGAACCCCTGTTTAATAATGAGGAAAGTATAAATAATTTTGGAGAATCTGCATATCAAGGACTCACCGACTCCATAATGGTCGAACTCCAACAGAAGTACAATTTAAGGCCTAGAGAAACAAATCCTACAAATGTTCCACCGAAAAATATTTTATCGGCAAATAAATTGAATGAGGCAGTTGCTACTAAACCACTAGTTGAAATACAAGTTGCCCGATCAAAAACAGTTGAAACAAGAGAAACATAAACTAAGAAATCAAATAATTTTTAAGCACAAGCTCCAACCAGAGAAATCGAAAAAACAGCTGGAGGTTTTAGTTTAGAAAATGAACTAAATAAAATTAAAATACCCATGCCCCTGGTTGAGCTTGCCAAGAATCCAATTTATAAAAACCAAATTGCTAAAATGATATAAAAAATTGATGTTGAATGTCATGTAGATGTTATCAATCTACAAGATGAAATACCTGTGATTATGTTTGGTCCACACATCGAAAATACTAAGGATTATGTTGAATCTATTTTATATTACATTAATTGCGCATGACCACTTACTCCACAACTGCATGTTAGATTTTGGGGCTTCTCATAATTTAATGCCTAAAATTATCATGGAAAAATTGGGCCTCGAAATCACTAGACCTTATCAAGACTTATACTCGTTTGATTCCAGAAAATTTAAGTGTCTTGGCATGATCAAAGATTTGGTAGTAAATCTTGCATAGATCCCTGTAAAAAGTATCCTCATGGATGTAGTCATTGCTAATGTCCCTACCAAGTACGGCCTTATTCTATCCAGGTCTTGGGGTGCAAAATTAGGAGGATCACTTCAGTTGGACATGACTTACGCTACGATCCCAATTTTCGGTGGACAATTTACTCAACTATACAAAGAGACTAGACTCGCATATACTATAAGTGACCCCAAAAACCCAAACAATTACCCAGTCTATGTTTGCCAATCAAGATTTAGGGAATGGTATTTTATCAATAGATGATGATTTCGAAGAATGTACAGAAGAAGAAAATAAAAATAAAAATAAAAATAAAAACAAAGAAAAGTGTAAATAGTAGAGTATGGAAAATGGTTTTTGATGGTGCATCATCTTGAGAAGGGGTTGGGACTGGAGTGTTATTTGTAGCACCAGGAGATGAGTACGTTATCCCTTTTTCATACATATTACAGTGGGATATTTTTTTGTGTCCTTTAACATTCACTACATTCCTAGAATGGAAAACTAGCAGGCAGACTCTTTAGCCAAAGCAGTTGCGACGTTTGTACCACCTACTGTCCTAAAAATGAAGTATCGTCTTGAAATGAGACATAGACCTTAGATCCCAAATAATGTTCAGCACTAGCAAGTCTTTGAATATGATGAGAAAATTAAACATTCTCTGGAAATGGTTGATGGGTTCTCTGAGACTCATATAGATCAAGAAAATAAGAACAATCCTATCTGGATCATGCAGGAAGATGAAGATCCTGAAAAGTTCCAGGATAAGATCGCAAATCATCGAATGCTTTTGATTAATAACAATTAGATCCCCAGAGTTTTGATACCCTTAAAGAGATTTTTTGACCAAGATGATATAACCTTAAAATATACCTTACGACCTCAGCCCGAAGAGGTCGAAGACTGTAATATAGGAACTAAATAGGATCCTAAACTAGTCAAGATATCTAAATACCTTCCAACCTAGGTGAAGAATATTAAATACACTGAATTTCTTAAGAAGTATAAATATGCATTTGCATGGTCCTATCACGATATAAAAACTTACGATACCTCTGTAATTGAACATAAGATTCCTTTGAAGCATGGTATCAAACCTTTCAGGGAAGATGAGATAGATAAATCCTATCCTCTTGCCAATGATAGAAAGGGAATTCAAGAAGCTTCTCGATGCAAAGATTATCATTCCACTTAGGTATTCTAAATGGGTAGAAAATTTGGTACCCGTCAAGAAGAAAAGTGGATAAATAAGGCTTTGTGTAGATTTTAGGAATTTAAACCAGTCATCCCTCAAAGACAACTAGCCACTGCCAAAAATGGATCATGTCCTAGAAAAAAAATTCGGTGCTAATAGAATGTCTATGATTGATGGTTTTTCTATATACAACCCAATTGTTGTCCACGAAGATGGCGAAGAAAAGATTGCATTTACCACTCCGTGGGGAACTTTCATGTATGATAAAATTCCATTTGGTTTGATGAATGCAGGGTCTAATTTCCAAAGAGTGATGGATATAGATTTCATCGGTGAAAGAGATAATTTTTTGTTATTTACTTAGATGATCTAACAATCTTCTCCATTTCTGATGCAGAACATCTAGTTCATCTCAAACAAGCCTTCGAGAAATGAAGAAAAAATGGTTTTGTCTCTTAACCCTAAAACATCACATTTTTCTATGCAAGAAGGCAAGCTTCTAGGAAATATAGTTTCAAAGGATGTAATCAAGGTCGACCCTAAGTGATTCGAGGCTATTGACACGAAAAAAAATTCCTAGAAATAAGAAATAAATCTAGTCTTTTTTAGGGAAGATAAATTTTTTGAGAAGATGTATCCCTAACTTTTCTGAAATTGTCAAACTAATTACAGATATCTTGAAGACAGACAGTGAAATGAAATGGACTGTTGAAGCTAAAGCGTCATTTGAGGGAGTTAAGAAAGCTATAAGCGAAGCAACAGTGTTAGCTAGTCTAGACTATACTAAGGAATTCTTGATATTTTCTTTCACATATGAGCATACTATCACAGCAGTACTCCTACAAAAGAACGAAGAAGGTTTTGATAAGTCAATATGCTTTTTCAGGGACACCGAATTAAAACATGATATACTAGAAAAACAAGCTTACGCAATGGTGAAATCTCTCAAAGCTTTTAGGACATATGTACTGCATTCCAAAATAATCGCTTATGTGCCAACAAGAATTGTCAAAGATACATTGGTACAACCAGACAGTGATGGTAAGAGAGGTCGGTGGTTAGCTAAAATTCAGGAGTTCGATCTAGAAGTAAAACCGACCAAGATAGTCAAAGTTCAGGGCCTGGCGAAATTGTTAGCATAATCAAATTTCAGGGCACTCGGGATAAACCACTTGGAATCACATGGATATATACCAGATATAGAGGAACTTGATGATCAAACCCCTACAGTCCAGATCGAAGATGTATTTTCTTCCTCTGATTGGTATCACGATATTGTTTCATAACTCCTTACCCTTCATTGGTCGAGTGACATGACTCCATCCAAGGAGAGACCTTTGAAGTTGCACACAATTAAATATTGTATTATTGATGGTCAGATGTACTAGAAGGATCCTCTAGGTTTCTTGTTAAGTTGATTAATAGAATCTGAAACAGATGGCGTCATAAATTAATTTCATGAAGGAGTCTGTGGAAGAAACCACGCCTAGAGGGCCACATCATACAATATTTTAAGAGTTAGGTATTATTGGCCAAAATTATTTACTGATGCAAATGCCAAGATTAGAGCCTGCAAATCTTGTCAATTGTTCTCTGGTAAGAAAAATCTCCCCACACTACCTTTAGTCTCAGTCAAAACAGAAGCTCCCTTTCAACAATGGGGTCTAGATTTCATAGGAGAAATCCACCCGCAGTCAAGCACACAACATAAATGGATTTTAACTGCCACTGATTACTTCACGAAATGGGTCGAAGCCATTCCAACTCAGAATGCTACAAATTTAGTGGTAATAAATTTCTTGGAAGAGAACATCCTATCGAGATTTCAGTGTTCTCAAAAAATAGTCATGGACAATGCCCAAGCTTTCAAATCTATGGCAATGGTAAATTTTTGTCAAAAATATAACATTGTGCTAGGACATTCTACAGCCTATTATCCTTGGGGAAATGGGTTGGCTGAATCATCCAACAAGAGCCTAATGAATATAATCAAAAAAGTGTTGATGAAGAATAAGAAGGCTTGGCATATTCACCTGAAGTACGCCTTATGGGAGAACCGAATAAGCACCAAGAAATCAATAGGTGTGTCCCCTTTTCAAATGGTTTATGGTATTGGCATTGTCCTTCCTATAAATCTCTCTCTTCTTGTGATGAAGCTGTGGAAATACACAAAAGAGGATCCAAATGATGTTACGAGGAGGATAAACCAAATAATCGAAGTCTAGAAAAGCAGGGCCGAAGTATATGACAAACTTCAAAAGTACCAAGATAATACGAAATCCCTCTTTGCTAAAAAAATCTAAAGACAGGCAGTTTCTTCCTGGGGATCTAGTTTTAAAATGGGATGCTAGAAAAGAAGATGTGGGAAAACACGACAAGTTCAACCATATCTGTTTCGTACCATTCAAGATTGCAACTGCAGAGGGAAAAAATTCATTCCTACTGGAAAATCTCGACGGAAACACTTTTGACGCCCCTATCAATGGGCGTTATCTAAAAGATTTTATGCAATAATCATGTTTCACATTACCATTGTATATATCGGTTTTAGATTCCTGATTCAATTTGCAATTTCATTAAATTTTACTTTTTCGTTGTAAATAAACCAAGTCTTATTCGATATTATAAAAGCAAAATATAAAATATATGTAATGCATATCATTTCTATTCTACGGAATTTTCTAACTTTTCCTATCTTGGTCCCATGCAGAATACTTACTATCAGATGAGAAATGAGGAGGTATCGGAATCCAACACTCATTTTTCAAAAACATTTGTTTTCTCTCAAAACAGGTGATAAATTACTAATTGGGTTGATTGAAAATATGAATGAAATCCGAGGTATGAACTTTTATACTTATTGTTCAAGCTAAAATCCTAAAAGAAATCTTATCGGATATAAATGAGGTTATACTCATGTAAATATAGTCACCTGATCAAGGATCAGAAAAGTATAAATCTACAGATTAATTCTAAAGCCTTATCCAAATTAAGTGAAAATAAAACAAAAACAAAATAAAAAGAAAAGAAAAGAAGAATAAAAAAGGTCTTAAAAAAGAGAACCTTGGTAATCAAGAAGTGAACTTGTGTGGAAATGAGATTCTTTTACATCAGACCCTCTGAGTCCTTGTTATGTTTCACTTTTACTATCTTCAAGCTTTTACTCTATTATGATTTTCACTACCTATCCTTAATTCTTCATAGAAATAAAGAATTTTGCCTTGACTCTGAAAACTTAAAAACATATCTTCAAAACAAGATTAGACGAAAATATTTATGTTCCTTTGATTTTAACTAAAATAAAGTATGTCTAGGATAATCATGGTAACTTGATCTCTTCTAACATATTTTAACTGATTAGTTCGCTCAAGGCAAATCCCTGAAAAATAGAAATTCCCCATAAAAGCTTCCCTATACGAAAATATGTATTGAAGATCGGGAGATATTTAGTTCAGAGTACAATCAAAATATTGTTGGCAGACCTTCACTGTAAAATTTTAAGCAGATATCATCCCTCATATGATACATACAAATTGATTTTCCCTACTTCAAGAACATAAAAAATATAAGATAGATGGTGAAAGGAAATTCATATAATGATTTCCCCCATCTAGTCCAAGAGAAATGGTGAAAGGAAATTCGGAATTCATTTGCCCCCATTTTGTCCAAAAGAGATGATCAAAGAAAATTTATGTAATGATTTCCCTCATCTCAATAAAATGCAAAAGCTCTAATTGAAGTGGTGAAAGGAAATTCAATGGGAGATGTAAATAACTTCATCGGGGTATTGAACAGGATCGCTGGCAATGAAGCAATATCTATGATATCTATAAGGTTGTCCTACACATATATAAGATACGCTGGTAATATTTACAGTAATATATAGTTTTATTTTCAGTAATATTTACATTCTAAACGGACAAGGGATTCCCTAAATAAGTTGTTAAAATTACTTAAGCCTTGGTACGAATGAAATCGACCAAAGTTTGATATTTCAGTTAAAGTTGTTTTGATTATCTTAAGCAAATCCAAACTCAGTTTTAGGAAAAGGAAATTATTAATAGCCTAACTTGAGATCGATAATTAAATGTGTTTTGAAGGTTTTATTAGATTTGTTTGAAGTTCATTTTTTTCTCTGTATAATTATTTCCCAAAGGTGTTTCCCGGAAATGTAAAAATGACTCCATTTACCCAATAAAGGCACTTGGTCTATTGTTCTTCCGTGCCTCACAGGGAACGCAATCCCCAGATGGAGCCTATGTTGGAACATATATAATCCTAAACTTTGAGCTTTACATCCTCCACTTCATGAAAATTTAATATTTCCCAAAGTGGTAACTCAGAAATTAACTTTCGAAATTTAAATCAAATTCATTTCTGGTTAATTAGTAATAAGGCGCACATGATATCTATCGTTGATGAAGTTTCCCTATTTGGTCAAACGATCCTATTTTTCCAAAATTTTTGGAGCCACTTGATTGTTAAAGAGTCAAATAACTAAAGGTCGTTCTAGAGCTTCGTGCTTCGGGCATTTTGAGAAGTCTTAACGATAAAGGACACGAAACCCGAAAGTATTCGTTCCTCACTTTTCATAAACCTTTAAAGGACACGAGTCATAGTACACGTGTACCTTTTGATTCTTCCCTAGGTTGACTCATGGAATCCATTTCTAACATTTGAGTTTGAATATTCATATGATTCTAAGTAACATGTGGCACGCCCATGTTCTCGACACGTCACTATGGGAGATGACCCTTCGTAAATATACCAAAGAGCTAATGCAAAAATACACGAAGAACTAAAATGTCAAAGTATTAAATTTTAATTAATTATGTTAATCTGGGTCAAAGGATAATTAACGTCTTCGCACTTCGAGGTTCAGACGTTTACCCTTCATCATATCCTAAAATATTTGAAGTCTGAATTTCTGAAGCACTTGAACTTAAATATGATTAATTAAAACTTAAAAGTGATTATCAAATAATTAATCATTTCGCATTTTGGGTTTTGGGGATTTCTTCTCGAGCTACATTTAAAAATGATGAAGTCCAAATTTCTGAAGAACTTTAATTTAAACATGATTAATTAATATTTTAAAAGATATTATATCGTAATTAACCTTTCACAGATTCTCCATTCGGGAAATTTCAACTCTGTTTCATCCAAAACTATCGAACACGGACCATCGAATATTAATGGCATTTATCAAAAATCAACGATAATGATTTTTAGCATAGATTGTGGATCACCAGGTATACGTTCCCATTAAAGTTAATAATTTTTTTGTCAGTAAAGGTATACTCGGATCAATGCACCTCATGTGAATAAAAATACTTGATTTTGAATTTCATTTTCATCTTCTGTAAAGTAGTAAGTTTTATCCGATTGAGAAGATCACGCAATTCCTCTGCAACAGGTATCCTCGTTTTGTTCTCTTGATATCATGGCACCATGGAAGATGATGAAGAATATTGATGCAGTTGGTGAAGGTTCAAATCTGAATGCAAATGTTTTGTTAGACACTATGCCATGATCTATAGACACTGTTAAATCTTGGACACAATTGTTCGAGATTCTGGAACATCAGGTTATAAATTACCCAGAAAATTATGGTGATGAAGTGGATGATACTCACGGAGCCAAACTCAAATATATATCCCAATACAAGATACACAACATAGTTATGCGACCGAGACTCATGTTGTATAATGACATGATAAGTTGGGCCCTGGAAAATTTCGACGTCCAAACCAGGAGAATTTTCAAATATCAAAAGGTTTTTGTTGGGTCTTTCTGAACAGAACACCTCCAAGTAATGTATAATCTATCTCTCAATCCTAAATATAATTACAATGTTGCATTCATGTTGGATTTTGAGAAACATGAATGCATACAGTATGACAAGATTTATCCTGATATAATCAAGTCCTAGTGGGTACACCCAGAGAAGTTCAAGGTCGACACTCATGGCATGTATGCCACAACATCGTTGGATACTCACATGATTTATGTAGCCATGATGCTCTGTAGACTGTTCGGGAAGAAGATTCCTAATCATTTCCCGGTGGCATGGGTGTCGATCATGCATGAAATGGCCAAGGGATACTCTTTTAATTGGGACAAAATTTTATGAGACAACTTGGCTAAAGAAATTACTAAATACAAATCGATGAAGTCAAAGGGGCAACCCACTCCTTTCTATATGTCCGCGTATATCATGGATTCTATTTTCTTCATAACCCCTTTCCCACTGATGAATTTGAGTTGGACCCCGACCAGCATAGAACCTATTCACTTCTATCACTTCAAGTTGTGGGAAGAAAAGGCCAAAGATTTATTCTATGAAATCTACCACCATGTAGTGGTGCTCATTCATATGGCTTTATATGGTTTCCCACCCCCTCAAATTTCAGACAGAGTGATGGGAAATTTGGGCAAAACAATATATTGTTTCATCGAAGAAAACTTCTCTTACATCAGGGTTTTCGGATGCTCAATCTCTCACCATGCTCTCCTAATATTTTTACTAGACTGGCTAGTATGTCGAGAATTAGCTTATCAAACAGTAATAGGGGGCATCGAAAAGGAGCTGAAAGCAGCCCAAAAAAAGGTATGCCCTACCTTCCCTCTCCAGGTTGGTATGTTTTCACTGTTAGACTTCGATCACTCTAAAGTGGAGGCCACAGCTTTGGAGGATGTCAAGTTGGTTGAAATTGAATTTAAAAGGCATGACCCACACAAAATCGTGGAAAACCACCTAGCCCAATATAACCTGAAGAGATATGTGCATGAAAAATCCCCACATGATGAAGTATTCAAGGGATTCAGGTCTTATGAGGAAGTACTGAACAGATTCCAAACCATGTCCCCAGATCAATAAGCCAGTTTCCTCAATTTTAAAAAAACATAGACGAAACAGCTTGCCGAAATTACTACAGGGAGAATCAGTAGCCACTTCGCCTGCACAGGAATTTGTACCTCCAAGTTTTGAACCAGGGAAACCTAGAAAACAAGATATTGAGGAGAACCCAAAGAGAACAGAAGTTTTGACTCAGGAATTGGAAGCTTGATTATCAAGTCCATTAGTCCCTCAGGAAATGGCTCATCTCGAAGCTTTATTAAAGCAAGGGAAGGATACATCTCCTTTGACACCAGCCACATATGTTTCCCCTACTGCTGAGAAAAAACCGTCCATGGATATCAGTACCCCTATTACTTCATTGACACCATTGTAGTCTAGTTTCGGAAATCCTAGTTCTGAAGTCATTTTTATAGGTGACCTCACCCCAATTTCGATCGAAAAGATGCCTCCTTCAAACTTCTTCTTCAATAAGAAATGAAGGGCCATCGTCAAATGAGAAACATAGTAGAAGGATCAAGTAATAATAAAAAAGCAAAGGATTTTATACAATGGAAATTATCGTGATGATTTAGAATTCACGAAGGAAGTGGCAAGATCATTAGGTGCTTTGCCATTGTAAATCAATGGTCTGTATAAAATTTAGCGTAGCATCTAAAATAGAAAAACCTATTGGTAGGGAAGTTGCAAGATCAAATACTGACCATGGAACAAACTATGAAGAATTAGATGAACCAAGGCTTTGAACATATCAGAGCTTAGGACAGACATCAAATTCAACAGTTGCAGGCTAACCTCGAGGAGCTCCATCAGAATTCTTAGGCCAACAAAGGATTGGGCACTCAACAAGATGAGTTAATAAATAAATTGAAATCCAGGCTAGACTTGACTGAAGGCACATCAATGGAGATATCATCTTTTCAGACTCAGGCACTAGAGGTAAACGAAAAACTAGAAATGGCCCAGCAAGATCTTTTCATGAAGGTCGATGCCATCTAGGAAGGAGAATATCTCTCATCCTAAGATAAGTTTCAAGAGGCCATCATACTGGCACAGAGGGATAATGTCCTTGATTTTCCTCGACTTTCCCCCTCTAAACAAATAAAAGGTGATTTGTCACTGAAGGTGTGGGAAACGAAATTGGAAGAGAGAAAGAGGTTATCCAGGGAGGTGAAAGATGCTTGTCAAGAAGCGTTATCATCATTGGATAAGAGACTGATTGATTTTGAAGGAAGTAGCATTGTGGAGGCTTTTGGGAAAATCAATATCAAAATGAACCAGCATAATTCTAAGAAGAACAAAGAAGAAAATTTGGTAGCCATTCGAGAAATAAGTCAGATTGACCTCCTTAAGATTAATAAGTGGCTAGTGAACCCAAGTTCACAATTCCAAACCTTGACTCAAGAAGTGAAAAGAATCAAAGAAAGACTACCTCAAGTGGAAAAGAAATTATAAATTTTCGAGGTGAATGAAACCATTGAGCCATCAAATATAGTGGTGTAATTTTTAGATAGATTCAACCAATGCATCGAGCATGGAAAAGCAAGAACAGTGATGAGTAGATAAGGAAATGTCAGTGTTGAAGGGACATATGTCAACAATGCTACAATGACCAAGACATTGTGTTAAATTATCAAGAATATCAAACGACAAATGTGTCTGACCTAAAGGAATTGTTTCGGCCAGCAGACAAAGAGATAGCAAAGATTGCCAATGAAATTCATCATTCTCTATGCATTGTTTTCTTATTCCAAATATTTGTTATTTTTAATTATAAGAAGTCAAATTGTTTTGAGTTGTGACATGTTTTGTATAAATACATATATTGAAGATCAAGTAAAGGGTTGCTTCTTGTCGAATGTAATAGAGAAAACTCTCCTTATTGAGTATTAATACAAGTGCAGACAAAGATTGCAAATTTTGTTTAGTTTGGGTTATGTGTTTCTCCTATTTTTCCATATCTCGGCATTTCTTTAAGTAGTTCCTTGATAAATGTTTGATTTCAATTTAGTACAACAACTATTGTAATCGCATTACATCAGTAATTTGTTAAGTAAGTAGTTTTTCCTCTGCATTTACTGTGAGTATCAAGACCTATGAGTTGTGTGGATTACTGTGTCTTATACTTTATTCAAGGTTACACTCTCTATTTTCTTCTACTACAACAAGGTGAGACTCTTCAAAAATTGATGTCTTGGTTTGTTTAACAATTTTTTATTCTTCACTCACACCATTAGATATTACAATTTTGAATCAGACACGAAATACGGCCTCTGTGTTGCCATACTGTTAATTTCATTTAAGGAATTTTTCTCATATAACTAAGGTAGAAAAATAAATTTTAAAAAACACTCCCTTTAAAATTTTACTATGCATAGCATTACTCTTTGAACCTTAAGTTTAATCTCATGACCAACACTCTCTATTATTAGAGGCACTAATGCGTCTGGTTTTATCAAGCGCAACAGATTATATGTTTTTTTAAAATAACCCTATCATTGTGTGTCTGTTTAGAGAACATGTGTTGATCAGTGTGTCTATATACCACAGATTGCATTGTCGTATATTTTTCGAAATAATCCTATGATGGTGCGCTATATAATTATTTGAACTGGTGTGTCATTATTTACGTAGTGAACCAGAGTATTTTTTCAGAAACCTTACCATGGTGCACCATTGTTTGGGACCAACCATCCGCACTGGTGCAATTGTTTAGGTAGTGCACCATCGTATACAAAAAAAAAATTAAATAACACTATCATGGTGCGCAATATTTTAGAGAAACTATGAGCCCCGACGCGTCATTATTTTTGTAGCACACCAGAGTAATTGTCTTGTTTGAAATAACCCAACTAAAGTGTATTAATTTAGTGAGAACCGGTGTGTCAATTGTATAAAACACATTGGTTGATTATATATGTATAAATGTATCGTATGAAAACATCTGCTAAAACCTCTGCCCGCTCACCTCTGCTAGTCTCCTCCACTATAAGCAGAGGTTTAAGCTATTTTAATAGGGGTGTCTGCAAAAACCTCTGCTAGAGGGTATTTTCCTTGTAGTTCCATCGTACGCCTAACCATTTTACATGTATCCTTATAAAATAGAGTGTGTACACTTGAATCACTCATTTTACTGATAGATGTCATATTTCTTGCCAAACCTATAATATGTAGCACACTTGGAAGGGTTCTACTCCTCCCATACTCCATATCAGTCAGACTCTTTCCGTCCAACAATTTTTTTTTCTATTCATCCCCCTAGAAAACATATCCCCCTTCATGTATCTCATATTCACAAAACCATTCTCTGTGAGGTTTCATATGATAGGATCCTCCTAATTTTATCAGCCAAACATCTTGATCTGACTATGTACTGATCGACGCTAGATACACATCGCCTACTTTATCTGGAGTATTATTTCTCTCAATCGACTGCTTCTCTTCAAATCATGTACTAATTTTGTTTCCTTTGTCTTGAAGTCTCTCTTGTAATTCCTAGCTCTACCTCATTTCCAACATCTTCTCATCTACTAAACTAGGGATTTAGATCTACCTTTTAACTTAGAATTTCTACTAGATAATTTTCCTTTATCTCTATCAATCGGTCGACCTCTCACCATAAAGGAATATTTGGTTGATCCTTCCATTTTTTTCATCTCATTTATTCTAAAAGTAGAGATGCAACCACATCTTCTACTGTCAATGTGGTTGAATTACTGCCTATATTCATGACTAAGGTATCTTAAGAGTCGATAAAATAACATAATAGGATAATACATTTCTCCTCTTCAATGATTTTAATATCCACATACAATAATTGACTTATTACATCATTGAATGCATTCATATTCTCTATTACCGAGCTCCCTTCACTCATCCTCAGAAGATACAATTTCTTTCTAAGGAATATCTTGTTTACTAGGGAATTTGATTGGTACAATCTTCCCAACTTGTCCCCCGACTCCCATAGTTTCTTAGTTGAGTCCTCACCCGAGACATTCAATAGCATAAAATCTGCAAGACAAAGTAAAATCATACTCCTTGCCTTGCTTTCAAGTTTCTACCATTCTTCCCTCAACATATCTGTCGGAATGGTACCCAGGCTTACGACTGCCCATTGTTCTCGATCTATAAGGAGATATTCAATTTTAAGCTTCCAAATATCATAATGTTTTCTATTGAATTTTTTCAATCTCTATCCTTGAACTACTTACCATTGTTTCAAGCATAGATTTATAGATCTCTGACTTAGAACTCTCATTCGACCTAGGTTTAGCTCAAATCTGCAATCTTCTTAGCCTTTTTATGATATGACTTGTAACAAAAATATCTCGGATAAGCTATGATACCACATGTTAGGAAATATAAATACACACTAAACCAACCAATAAAGAGAAGAAATATTTTAAAATGAAATAAATGACAATCACGGTATATAGATATTTTACCTTGGAAACCCAAACTAGAAAGATAGCATTCCTTGAGCATATTTATCTCATTTTGTCTTATTCATTCAATGAATAAATGGTTGCATGACTAACCTTTCTCTACACCTAAGACAAAACCACCATCATACCCTCTTTCTCTACACAAGAACAACCTTGCATCCAATCTGGCTTGCATCTACATGACCAGCAACCTCTAAAGATTGATATAAAGATTAATTTATATAGTATTACAACATGCCTTATTAATAGGCTTTACAACATGAAAAACCCTAAATAATGGCACCCAAAAATGGTTTCATATCTACATAGATAATTGGTTGCAATCCCAAGAATCTTGAGATTCTATTACAGTATACTTCATTAGTTTTACTAGTTGACTGCCAGTAGGTCTTCAATTGGTTTCAACTCGACTTCCTCTCAAAAACTTCGACTTTGGCTTTCCCATCAATCACTTTGACTTTCAACTTCCTTGTTCTATCAATTTGAAGTTCAACTTAATCATTGACTCGACTTGACTCGTCGGTCAATTCTTCACCCAATCAATCCACCTCAACTATATTGTTGGATGATTTTTCTTACACTGCAAAGAATATAACAACCCAACATATGGTACAATGAACTAATATACAGGAACACACATATATAAGAGACAGAGAATAAACAAAGTAATGGAGAGACCAACAATATGCACTTTATTATGTATCACAAGAGACTTACATTCTTTGTTACATACTCATGTATTTACTTTCTCATTCAATTACAAGGCAATTCCAAGTTCTAACTACCTTGGCCAATCGACCCGATTGGGCAGTCGACCAAATTACATAATTTACTTGATAATTGACTGACTTGAATATTCAAATGGACAGTTAAAAAACTTGTGTAATTGACTAGGTTGACTATCAGGTCTAGGCAACATAGTTGAGTAGCCCCTCCTACAGTGGCCACACCACATAAGTGGTTTATGGAACATTGGTGGAGTGGTTTTCGAATAGTCACTCAAAGTCCCATAAACAATCAAATTGTAACATGTGAAGAGAAGTTTCCATTTTACAATACCTTTATGACATATTAACCTTCTTTTAACTCAAAATTCTATAACCTTTCTCTTAACTTAACCATTGACTTGAATTGACTCATCGGTCGATTCTTCATCCAATCGATCCACCTCGACTACACATTCAAAGGATTGTTATTTCACTGCAAAGAATATAACAACCCAACATATGGTACAATTAACTAATATACAAGCACATACATAGATAAGAGATAGATAATATACAAAGTAATGGAGAGACCAACAATATGCACTTTATTATGTATCACAACATCCTTACAATCTTTGTTATATATTCATGTACTTATACTTGCTCATTCAATTACAAGGCAGCTGCAACTTCCTAACTACCTTGGACGATCGATCCGGCTGGGAAGTCGACTAACTTACATAATTGACTTGATAGTTGATTGACTTGAATATTCAATTGGACATTCAATAGACTTGTGTAATTTACTGGGTCAACTATCAGGTCTAGTTAATAGAGTCTACTAGCCCCTCCAATAGTGGCCACACCACATAATTGTTTTACAGAACAATGGTGGAGTGGTTTTCGAGTATTCACTCAAAGTCCTGTAACAATCAAATCATAACATGTGGAGGAAGAGTAGTTTTGAATTTACCATACCTTTATTACATATTAGCCTTCTCTTAACTTAAATTCCTATAATGTATCACAACCACTCATATCTACTCATTCTCCATCCTCTGATCAAGTATGAGATTAAATTTGTATTTTTTATTATTTTAATGTATTTTCAACCACGCTCATTTCAAATTCATATATGATGAGGAAGATGCCAAGTGTAAGGTTAGGATGAGGGAACATAAACAAAACAAAAAAGTATGGGACCTCATTGATAGCATGGGATAATGTGATGGTATGTGGCATCCAAGTCTAGGTGGATCCCCCAAATACAATAAATATAATATTAAAGCACAAAGGTAAGAAAAGTGAAAGAACATGAGGGATTGGAGAGGTGATAGGATAGGTCCAGGGTTTCTGAGGAGGTGACATGAAATCACCTTATGGTTCCAAGTAGACCCAAGGTGCCACATTACTATCCATGTTAGTAGACTGCTACATAAGCAAATGATGACCTATGTTAAAAAAAGAAAAAAATTAAAGTCTAGAGCCAAATTTGTATTTTGGCCATAGAAAGAGAAGATCAAATCTAAATCAGGTGAAATTTTGGGGTTAATTTTGTAGTATCAAGACCTACAAAATTTTTAGTAAAGACCCCTAATCAAATCTACTTCAATTTTCCAAAAATGACAAATTATAGGTTCGTGAAAAACAAGGTGGCACGACCCTTTTATGGATGAAATTTTTATAGCAAGTCCAAGAAATAGACATGAAAATATCCAAGGGATGTTTTGACCATATTCCAAGGGATTTGGAATGGGGATGTTGAAACAAGCCAAAATCGACTATTCTAGACCACTTTTGGGGGATTTTTGGTATTTTTAGAGGAAAAGGGACCCCAAATCAAAAATTTGGGAAATTTTATTTGCTCAACATTTTACCTACTCATCAAGACAAAAAAATAAATTGTTTTAGTAAATATTTCCCATATTTTATTAGTTTGGCAGATAGTAGTTTTTGCTAAAAAATCAATGTCTAGAGAAAGTGTAAAAAGGACAAAGTTGTCAATTCCATATTGTTGTAGATTTTGATTGGAGCATCGGATTTACAATCTAAGAGATGATGTGTACTCACTACCAACAATTTTAGCATTTATATGTACAAAAAATTTCTTGGTTCTTGATATATTTTCTTTTGTGTGTGGTAGAAGTGGGCCTCTAAGACAAAGTTCACTTGGGGGGAGGGGAGTGCACAATTTGGGTAAAAATGCAAATTTCTAAACGTCATAGTTTTCAAATCATAGATCAAATTAAGGCATAAGAATAGTCATTATAAATATGATTCAAAGGAGAATAATATTGAAGGATTGAAATCTAGCAAAGTGTCACAAGTTTCTTCATAAATTGAGAAGAAAAAGGACTGATATATTTAATTGACAAAATTTTACAGTATGCATAATTCCTAACAGCAATGGTTGCTTGCACATTTTGTAGAATTAGGGGTATAAGAATATCAATTAAAGATCATGATTTCAAATCAGAGACATGGAGGATGCACAAAGAACCTACAAGTATGAGAGAGAAGTTAAAGGCCAAAACATTAGATTGGGTAATGAGGAGACATAATCTGATGGACATAGAAGCAAGGTGGAACCCATGGAGCTGGAAAGAACAATGAGTATAAGGATGGAATTATATATTTATATATTTGATAACAAGAATATAATAAGATCCCAATATGAACAAAATCAAATAAACACTCATATAATAGAGAGTCTAAATCAGTTGCAAAGACAAATGAAGAATCAAGTTTAATACATGAGGAAGAAGGTGGAACTAATGAAAGGAGGGATAACTACAGAGGATCCAAGAAATCTAGAAGTACTCATATATATCAAATACAATATTACTCACCCACTCATTCAGGTAGGAATTTTTATGCATCTGAAGAGTCAAGGAGAAAGCCATAAGTGTCCCATGTTGGCATCAAAAAAGAAGATATGAATTGAACATATTGCAAGGTGATATTGAGAAGCTTAATCCACCAACATTTGACGGTGAAAATAAAAGGGGAGATGATGTTGAAACCTAGTTTCCTGGAATCAAAAATTATTTTTAGCTACATAGTCACTCCTCTAACCTAGAAGCCAAGATTTCCATTTACCATTTACAAGGAAAATCTTCTATGTGGTGGTACTAGTTGAAGCAAGTCAAACACATTGATGAGAAAAGTATTTCTTGGAATCAGTTCAAGAAATACTTCTAGTAGTAGTATCTTTCAAAGAACTACTATAACAAGAAGATGCAAGATTTCTTTGAACTCAAGTTGGGGAACATGACCATGGAGGAATATGAAAAAAAGTTATTAGAGCTACTAAGGTATGTGGGATTTATAATAGAGGAGAAGGTGAATATATAGAGTTTATCAAGTGGACTGCCATCTTAATGCATAGACAAAATTCAATTTCATGAACCCAAGACTCTAGAAGAGAACATTAGAAAGGCCAAGCACATGTATGAGTAAGGCAGGGGTCGAGAAAATTTTCAAAAATCTTGGAATAATAAGAAGGAAAAATAAGATCAGAGAAAGAATGGATTCAAACCTCCTTTCAATAGAAATAGTACTGAAACATACCAACAAAATCAACCAGCTCAGGATGAATCCAAAATGGCAGACTCCCTGGGAAAAATAAGAAGGCGACCAATCAAATGTTGGCAAAGTAAATAATATCACATGTACAAAGATTACCCTCACAAAGAAGACAAAATGAGGACTTCGAAAAATCTTCAAGAGGCTACTATACTAGAAGATATGGGTAGAAATGTTCCAAGGATATATGAAGTCGTAGAAGATCAATAGGAAGAACATCAATACCATATGATTGAGATGGAAGGAAGTATTACAAATAAACCTATTGTTATTTTAATTTATTCAAGAGCAAGCCATCATTACATTGATCATAAATTAGTGGACATTTTTTCTCTGAATAAAAGTAAGCTTGCAATATCATGGTTGGTTGAGTTGGACACTAGGACCGAAAGAAGGATCAATGAGCTTGTCATAGGTTTTTCAATAGATTTAAATGGAGTAAATTTGAATTTTTATTTGAATATCATTGATCCAGGAGGATTCAAAATGCACATAGAGGACCAAGAGGATCTGGAACGCTCACAGAAGTCTAGGAGAATCCATAAATGTTAAAAATTTGATCATCTCAAATTCTCTCGAAAAGGACTTCATTATGTAGATATTGTGGATAACTTTCCAACGATGCAAAATTCACCTCAAACGGAGTTTGTATGCAAAAGATATATCCTGTCAAATTTTGGGTCAACATGGTCAAAAAGTCAAAGTCAAAGGTGACACATGGCACAACCATAAATACCATATGATATTTATGTGGCAATAACCCAGAGTGACACTTGTCACAATGTATAGTTGACCGGGTAGGTGACAAGGAAACCGTACAACACAAGTGGACAGATCAAATTTCGACATGTATCATACAAGAATAAGTGGACCAATGAGAGGTTGCCACCTGGAAGCCTCCCATTGGCCTTTTTCAGTTAAATTTTATCAAAAATTTATGAGGTTGACAACATTTGAACCCCCAACCTCTCACACAATAACCCCGTGTCTTACCATTATACCACCACCATGTCACTTAACCATATATGGCGCAGAATCTATTTAAGTTTGTGAAGTTATTCATTCAGACAAAAAAAGGGTCAAGGGATAAGCCTCGACCCTTGGTATATTCATATCTTATGTAACCATTCCCCAAAGCTCAGGGGGATAAAAAACTATACCGTTGAACTATACCATAAACATTTAATATATGGTTATAAAAAAATGTCGGTTGGGGAGAGGTCCGCAAGGTTGAACCCATGACCTCCTCCCCACTATATCAACACTTTAACCACTATACCAAAGGCGCCTTCTATTATGGTATGTCAACTAACCTATAGTTAAATTTTACCTAAGGTTGTGGATGGAGGTTAGGGCCCGTGCCCTATTTAACTAGTGTGCGGACCGAGATCTAGTACACACACACATCATTGCAAAGTACGGATTAAGGTCTCGAAGTTCATGCCAGGGGTATAAATACTTTGGGATTGCACCGTAATTCATGCCAAAGGGTTTTTTGACAAAAGTATAGGAAGTTATACTCATTTTTCTCATAATTCCGCAGGGAATTCAATGGTGGACTATGTTTTTGAGTTTGAGCAATGAGTAAAAATGTCATTGTAAAACACAAGGATTTGAGCATTAATAAAATGGTCTTGTTTGGAAGCAGACCTGGAGACGTCGCCCAAATTGGGTGAACTCCATTAACAAACTTGTGTATGTGTTATATTATTGTTGTCCTATTTTGATCAATTATATTGCAAGTTATTTGTCTTTAAAGTGGATTTGGATAGATAAGTAACTTCACATTGCAAGCAGTCAAACTATCACTTTATTTTGAAATCAAGTTAGATGATTATTTGTATAAAGAATAATTAACGTCTAAGGATTTTCAGAGCAAGTTGGTATCAGAGCTATTTTTGACAAGTGTTTGCAAGTAAATGCTTACAAGGTCCAAATTCAAGCAAGGAGAAGGAAAGATTGCAAGTTACAATCCTAAGATTGGTTCAAGAAGATTCACTCGAAGAAGAAAGATGACTTCGTCGATAAATTTAGGTCCTTACAAATCTGAAGATGATTTCTTCGAGTATTTTAAACTAATGAAATCCATGCTGGAAGAAATGTATGAGGATTGAAAGAAGGCCAAGGAAGAAGATACATCGGAGAAAGTTGAAGTTGTTAAATATGAAGGAGGAGGTGAAGGTGGTGGACCTTCATAACCGTCTTTTCCATCTTCATCATCTACAAGTGAAGATTATTCACATAAGAAGAAGGACACTAAGAAGTCTTCTCATGCTCATAATTTTCCTTTATTAAAATTAGATGTCAAGTTTGAATTTTTTGTCTATGATGGAGAATTGAATGCATAAAAGTTGGACAATTGGATCAAACAAATAGAGGTATATTGCAGGGTATAAAAGATCACGAATGACACTGAAAAGATACACTTTCCTACTCTTCATCTGAGTGGCACAACCTTGATATGGTGGGAGAGTAAGACACAAGTTGATCTCGTTCAATAGGGTAAAGTAATTTTTTCTTGGGATGAATTTATAGTTGCAATAAGAAAAAAAAATTATCCATCGAATTATGTGCAAACTGCAATTATGGAATTACAACATCTCAGACAAGGAAAAGGGGAAAATGTCCAAGTATTTATACAAGAATTTAAAAAGAAAGCATTATCTTTAGAAATTTCAGTATATACTCACAAAAATATTCTAAAGTATATTGGTGGCATGCACTCATATCTTAGACACACTATCTTGATGTTTAACCCTACTAACATTGATGAAGTGTTAGTACAAGCTACTCATATGGAATCTAGTAAG
>ML778823.1:540836-569055 GCA_009831015.1 Picea engelmannii | reverse complement strand
TCTCATAATTTAATGCCTAAAATTATCATGGAAAAATTGGGCCTCGAAATCACTAGACCTTATCAAGACTTATACTCGTTTGATTCCAGAAAATTTAAGTGTCTTGGCATGATCAAAGATTTGGTAGTAAATCTTGCATAGATCCCTGTAAAAAGTATCCTCATGGATGTAGTCATTGCTAATGTCCCTACCAAGTACGGCCTTATTCTATCCAGGTCTTGGGGTGCAAAATTAGGAGGATCACTTCAGTTGGACATGACTTACGCTACGATCCCAATTTTCGGTGGACAATTTACTCAACTATACAAAGAGACTAGACTCGCATATACTATAAGTGACCCCAAAAACCCAAACAATTACCCAGTCTATGTTTGCCAATCAAGATTTAGGGAATGGTATTTTATCAATAGATGATGATTTCGAAGAATGTACAGAAGAAGAAAATAAAAATAAAAATAAAAATAAAAACAAAGAAAAGTGTAAATAGTAGAGTATGGAAAATGGTTTTTGATGGTGCATCATCTTGAGAAGGGGTTGGGACTGGAGTGTTATTTGTAGCACCAGGAGATGAGTACGTTATCCCTTTTTCATACATATTACAGTGGGATATTTTTTTGTGTCCTTTAACATTCACTACATTCCTAGAATGGAAAACTAGCAGGCAGACTCTTTAGCCAAAGCAGTTGCGACGTTTGTACCACCTACTGTCCTAAAAATGAAGTATCGTCTTGAAATGAGACATAGACCTTAGATCCCAAATAATGTTCAGCACTAGCAAGTCTTTGAATATGATGAGAAAATTAAACATTCTCTGGAAATGGTTGATGGGTTCTCTGAGACTCATATAGATCAAGAAAATAAGAACAATCCTATCTGGATCATGCAGGAAGATGAAGATCCTGAAAAGTTCCAGGATAAGATCGCAAATCATCGAATGCTTTTGATTAATAACAATTAGATCCCCAGAGTTTTGATACCCTTAAAGAGATTTTTTGACCAAGATGATATAACCTTAAAATATACCTTACGACCTCAGCCCGAAGAGGTCGAAGACTGTAATATAGGAACTAAATAGGATCCTAAACTAGTCAAGATATCTAAATACCTTCCAACCTAGGTGAAGAATATTAAATACACTGAATTTCTTAAGAAGTATAAATATGCATTTGCATGGTCCTATCACGATATAAAAACTTACGATACCTCTGTAATTGAACATAAGATTCCTTTGAAGCATGGTATCAAACCTTTCAGGGAAGATGAGATAGATAAATCCTATCCTCTTGCCAATGATAGAAAGGGAATTCAAGAAGCTTCTCGATGCAAAGATTATCATTCCACTTAGGTATTCTAAATGGGTAGAAAATTTGGTACCCGTCAAGAAGAAAAGTGGATAAATAAGGCTTTGTGTAGATTTTAGGAATTTAAACCAGTCATCCCTCAAAGACAACTAGCCACTGCCAAAAATGGATCATGTCCTAGAAAAAAAATTCGGTGCTAATAGAATGTCTATGATTGATGGTTTTTCTATATACAACCCAATTGTTGTCCACGAAGATGGCGAAGAAAAGATTGCATTTACCACTCCGTGGGGAACTTTCATGTATGATAAAATTCCATTTGGTTTGATGAATGCAGGGTCTAATTTCCAAAGAGTGATGGATATAGATTTCATCGGTGAAAGAGATAATTTTTTGTTATTTACTTAGATGATCTAACAATCTTCTCCATTTCTGATGCAGAACATCTAGTTCATCTCAAACAAGCCTTCGAGAAATGAAGAAAAAATGGTTTTGTCTCTTAACCCTAAAACATCACATTTTTCTATGCAAGAAGGCAAGCTTCTAGGAAATATAGTTTCAAAGGATGTAATCAAGGTCGACCCTAAGTGATTCGAGGCTATTGACACGAAAAAAAATTCCTAGAAATAAGAAATAAATCTAGTCTTTTTTAGGGAAGATAAATTTTTTGAGAAGATGTATCCCTAACTTTTCTGAAATTGTCAAACTAATTACAGATATCTTGAAGACAGACAGTGAAATGAAATGGACTGTTGAAGCTAAAGCGTCATTTGAGGGAGTTAAGAAAGCTATAAGCGAAGCAACAGTGTTAGCTAGTCTAGACTATACTAAGGAATTCTTGATATTTTCTTTCACATATGAGCATACTATCACAGCAGTACTCCTACAAAAGAACGAAGAAGGTTTTGATAAGTCAATATGCTTTTTCAGGGACACCGAATTAAAACATGATATACTAGAAAAACAAGCTTACGCAATGGTGAAATCTCTCAAAGCTTTTAGGACATATGTACTGCATTCCAAAATAATCGCTTATGTGCCAACAAGAATTGTCAAAGATACATTGGTACAACCAGACAGTGATGGTAAGAGAGGTCGGTGGTTAGCTAAAATTCAGGAGTTCGATCTAGAAGTAAAACCGACCAAGATAGTCAAAGTTCAGGGCCTGGCGAAATTGTTAGCATAATCAAATTTCAGGGCACTCGGGATAAACCACTTGGAATCACATGGATATATACCAGATATAGAGGAACTTGATGATCAAACCCCTACAGTCCAGATCGAAGATGTATTTTCTTCCTCTGATTGGTATCACGATATTGTTTCATAACTCCTTACCCTTCATTGGTCGAGTGACATGACTCCATCCAAGGAGAGACCTTTGAAGTTGCACACAATTAAATATTGTATTATTGATGGTCAGATGTACTAGAAGGATCCTCTAGGTTTCTTGTTAAGTTGATTAATAGAATCTGAAACAGATGGCGTCATAAATTAATTTCATGAAGGAGTCTGTGGAAGAAACCACGCCTAGAGGGCCACATCATACAATATTTTAAGAGTTAGGTATTATTGGCCAAAATTATTTACTGATGCAAATGCCAAGATTAGAGCCTGCAAATCTTGTCAATTGTTCTCTGGTAAGAAAAATCTCCCCACACTACCTTTAGTCTCAGTCAAAACAGAAGCTCCCTTTCAACAATGGGGTCTAGATTTCATAGGAGAAATCCACCCGCAGTCAAGCACACAACATAAATGGATTTTAACTGCCACTGATTACTTCACGAAATGGGTCGAAGCCATTCCAACTCAGAATGCTACAAATTTAGTGGTAATAAATTTCTTGGAAGAGAACATCCTATCGAGATTTCAGTGTTCTCAAAAAATAGTCATGGACAATGCCCAAGCTTTCAAATCTATGGCAATGGTAAATTTTTGTCAAAAATATAACATTGTGCTAGGACATTCTACAGCCTATTATCCTTGGGGAAATGGGTTGGCTGAATCATCCAACAAGAGCCTAATGAATATAATCAAAAAAGTGTTGATGAAGAATAAGAAGGCTTGGCATATTCACCTGAAGTACGCCTTATGGGAGAACCGAATAAGCACCAAGAAATCAATAGGTGTGTCCCCTTTTCAAATGGTTTATGGTATTGGCATTGTCCTTCCTATAAATCTCTCTCTTCTTGTGATGAAGCTGTGGAAATACACAAAAGAGGATCCAAATGATGTTACGAGGAGGATAAACCAAATAATCGAAGTCTAGAAAAGCAGGGCCGAAGTATATGACAAACTTCAAAAGTACCAAGATAATACGAAATCCCTCTTTGCTAAAAAAATCTAAAGACAGGCAGTTTCTTCCTGGGGATCTAGTTTTAAAATGGGATGCTAGAAAAGAAGATGTGGGAAAACACGACAAGTTCAACCATATCTGTTTCGTACCATTCAAGATTGCAACTGCAGAGGGAAAAAATTCATTCCTACTGGAAAATCTCGACGGAAACACTTTTGACGCCCCTATCAATGGGCGTTATCTAAAAGATTTTATGCAATAATCATGTTTCACATTACCATTGTATATATCGGTTTTAGATTCCTGATTCAATTTGCAATTTCATTAAATTTTACTTTTTCGTTGTAAATAAACCAAGTCTTATTCGATATTATAAAAGCAAAATATAAAATATATGTAATGCATATCATTTCTATTCTACGGAATTTTCTAACTTTTCCTATCTTGGTCCCATGCAGAATACTTACTATCAGATGAGAAATGAGGAGGTATCGGAATCCAACACTCATTTTTCAAAAACATTTGTTTTCTCTCAAAACAGGTGATAAATTACTAATTGGGTTGATTGAAAATATGAATGAAATCCGAGGTATGAACTTTTATACTTATTGTTCAAGCTAAAATCCTAAAAGAAATCTTATCGGATATAAATGAGGTTATACTCATGTAAATATAGTCACCTGATCAAGGATCAGAAAAGTATAAATCTACAGATTAATTCTAAAGCCTTATCCAAATTAAGTGAAAATAAAACAAAAACAAAATAAAAAGAAAAGAAAAGAAGAATAAAAAAGGTCTTAAAAAAGAGAACCTTGGTAATCAAGAAGTGAACTTGTGTGGAAATGAGATTCTTTTACATCAGACCCTCTGAGTCCTTGTTATGTTTCACTTTTACTATCTTCAAGCTTTTACTCTATTATGATTTTCACTACCTATCCTTAATTCTTCATAGAAATAAAGAATTTTGCCTTGACTCTGAAAACTTAAAAACATATCTTCAAAACAAGATTAGACGAAAATATTTATGTTCCTTTGATTTTAACTAAAATAAAGTATGTCTAGGATAATCATGGTAACTTGATCTCTTCTAACATATTTTAACTGATTAGTTCGCTCAAGGCAAATCCCTGAAAAATAGAAATTCCCCATAAAAGCTTCCCTATACGAAAATATGTATTGAAGATCGGGAGATATTTAGTTCAGAGTACAATCAAAATATTGTTGGCAGACCTTCACTGTAAAATTTTAAGCAGATATCATCCCTCATATGATACATACAAATTGATTTTCCCTACTTCAAGAACATAAAAAATATAAGATAGATGGTGAAAGGAAATTCATATAATGATTTCCCCCATCTAGTCCAAGAGAAATGGTGAAAGGAAATTCGGAATTCATTTGCCCCCATTTTGTCCAAAAGAGATGATCAAAGAAAATTTATGTAATGATTTCCCTCATCTCAATAAAATGCAAAAGCTCTAATTGAAGTGGTGAAAGGAAATTCAATGGGAGATGTAAATAACTTCATCGGGGTATTGAACAGGATCGCTGGCAATGAAGCAATATCTATGATATCTATAAGGTTGTCCTACACATATATAAGATACGCTGGTAATATTTACAGTAATATATAGTTTTATTTTCAGTAATATTTACATTCTAAACGGACAAGGGATTCCCTAAATAAGTTGTTAAAATTACTTAAGCCTTGGTACGAATGAAATCGACCAAAGTTTGATATTTCAGTTAAAGTTGTTTTGATTATCTTAAGCAAATCCAAACTCAGTTTTAGGAAAAGGAAATTATTAATAGCCTAACTTGAGATCGATAATTAAATGTGTTTTGAAGGTTTTATTAGATTTGTTTGAAGTTCATTTTTTTCTCTGTATAATTATTTCCCAAAGGTGTTTCCCGGAAATGTAAAAATGACTCCATTTACCCAATAAAGGCACTTGGTCTATTGTTCTTCCGTGCCTCACAGGGAACGCAATCCCCAGATGGAGCCTATGTTGGAACATATATAATCCTAAACTTTGAGCTTTACATCCTCCACTTCATGAAAATTTAATATTTCCCAAAGTGGTAACTCAGAAATTAACTTTCGAAATTTAAATCAAATTCATTTCTGGTTAATTAGTAATAAGGCGCACATGATATCTATCGTTGATGAAGTTTCCCTATTTGGTCAAACGATCCTATTTTTCCAAAATTTTTGGAGCCACTTGATTGTTAAAGAGTCAAATAACTAAAGGTCGTTCTAGAGCTTCGTGCTTCGGGCATTTTGAGAAGTCTTAACGATAAAGGACACGAAACCCGAAAGTATTCGTTCCTCACTTTTCATAAACCTTTAAAGGACACGAGTCATAGTACACGTGTACCTTTTGATTCTTCCCTAGGTTGACTCATGGAATCCATTTCTAACATTTGAGTTTGAATATTCATATGATTCTAAGTAACATGTGGCACGCCCATGTTCTCGACACGTCACTATGGGAGATGACCCTTCGTAAATATACCAAAGAGCTAATGCAAAAATACACGAAGAACTAAAATGTCAAAGTATTAAATTTTAATTAATTATGTTAATCTGGGTCAAAGGATAATTAACGTCTTCGCACTTCGAGGTTCAGACGTTTACCCTTCATCATATCCTAAAATATTTGAAGTCTGAATTTCTGAAGCACTTGAACTTAAATATGATTAATTAAAACTTAAAAGTGATTATCAAATAATTAATCATTTCGCATTTTGGGTTTTGGGGATTTCTTCTCGAGCTACATTTAAAAATGATGAAGTCCAAATTTCTGAAGAACTTTAATTTAAACATGATTAATTAATATTTTAAAAGATATTATATCGTAATTAACCTTTCACAGATTCTCCATTCGGGAAATTTCAACTCTGTTTCATCCAAAACTATCGAACACGGACCATCGAATATTAATGGCATTTATCAAAAATCAACGATAATGATTTTTAGCATAGATTGTGGATCACCAGGTATACGTTCCCATTAAAGTTAATAATTTTTTTGTCAGTAAAGGTATACTCGGATCAATGCACCTCATGTGAATAAAAATACTTGATTTTGAATTTCATTTTCATCTTCTGTAAAGTAGTAAGTTTTATCCGATTGAGAAGATCACGCAATTCCTCTGCAACAGGTATCCTCGTTTTGTTCTCTTGATATCATGGCACCATGGAAGATGATGAAGAATATTGATGCAGTTGGTGAAGGTTCAAATCTGAATGCAAATGTTTTGTTAGACACTATGCCATGATCTATAGACACTGTTAAATCTTGGACACAATTGTTCGAGATTCTGGAACATCAGGTTATAAATTACCCAGAAAATTATGGTGATGAAGTGGATGATACTCACGGAGCCAAACTCAAATATATATCCCAATACAAGATACACAACATAGTTATGCGACCGAGACTCATGTTGTATAATGACATGATAAGTTGGGCCCTGGAAAATTTCGACGTCCAAACCAGGAGAATTTTCAAATATCAAAAGGTTTTTGTTGGGTCTTTCTGAACAGAACACCTCCAAGTAATGTATAATCTATCTCTCAATCCTAAATATAATTACAATGTTGCATTCATGTTGGATTTTGAGAAACATGAATGCATACAGTATGACAAGATTTATCCTGATATAATCAAGTCCTAGTGGGTACACCCAGAGAAGTTCAAGGTCGACACTCATGGCATGTATGCCACAACATCGTTGGATACTCACATGATTTATGTAGCCATGATGCTCTGTAGACTGTTCGGGAAGAAGATTCCTAATCATTTCCCGGTGGCATGGGTGTCGATCATGCATGAAATGGCCAAGGGATACTCTTTTAATTGGGACAAAATTTTATGAGACAACTTGGCTAAAGAAATTACTAAATACAAATCGATGAAGTCAAAGGGGCAACCCACTCCTTTCTATATGTCCGCGTATATCATGGATTCTATTTTCTTCATAACCCCTTTCCCACTGATGAATTTGAGTTGGACCCCGACCAGCATAGAACCTATTCACTTCTATCACTTCAAGTTGTGGGAAGAAAAGGCCAAAGATTTATTCTATGAAATCTACCACCATGTAGTGGTGCTCATTCATATGGCTTTATATGGTTTCCCACCCCCTCAAATTTCAGACAGAGTGATGGGAAATTTGGGCAAAACAATATATTGTTTCATCGAAGAAAACTTCTCTTACATCAGGGTTTTCGGATGCTCAATCTCTCACCATGCTCTCCTAATATTTTTACTAGACTGGCTAGTATGTCGAGAATTAGCTTATCAAACAGTAATAGGGGGCATCGAAAAGGAGCTGAAAGCAGCCCAAAAAAAGGTATGCCCTACCTTCCCTCTCCAGGTTGGTATGTTTTCACTGTTAGACTTCGATCACTCTAAAGTGGAGGCCACAGCTTTGGAGGATGTCAAGTTGGTTGAAATTGAATTTAAAAGGCATGACCCACACAAAATCGTGGAAAACCACCTAGCCCAATATAACCTGAAGAGATATGTGCATGAAAAATCCCCACATGATGAAGTATTCAAGGGATTCAGGTCTTATGAGGAAGTACTGAACAGATTCCAAACCATGTCCCCAGATCAATAAGCCAGTTTCCTCAATTTTAAAAAAACATAGACGAAACAGCTTGCCGAAATTACTACAGGGAGAATCAGTAGCCACTTCGCCTGCACAGGAATTTGTACCTCCAAGTTTTGAACCAGGGAAACCTAGAAAACAAGATATTGAGGAGAACCCAAAGAGAACAGAAGTTTTGACTCAGGAATTGGAAGCTTGATTATCAAGTCCATTAGTCCCTCAGGAAATGGCTCATCTCGAAGCTTTATTAAAGCAAGGGAAGGATACATCTCCTTTGACACCAGCCACATATGTTTCCCCTACTGCTGAGAAAAAACCGTCCATGGATATCAGTACCCCTATTACTTCATTGACACCATTGTAGTCTAGTTTCGGAAATCCTAGTTCTGAAGTCATTTTTATAGGTGACCTCACCCCAATTTCGATCGAAAAGATGCCTCCTTCAAACTTCTTCTTCAATAAGAAATGAAGGGCCATCGTCAAATGAGAAACATAGTAGAAGGATCAAGTAATAATAAAAAAGCAAAGGATTTTATACAATGGAAATTATCGTGATGATTTAGAATTCACGAAGGAAGTGGCAAGATCATTAGGTGCTTTGCCATTGTAAATCAATGGTCTGTATAAAATTTAGCGTAGCATCTAAAATAGAAAAACCTATTGGTAGGGAAGTTGCAAGATCAAATACTGACCATGGAACAAACTATGAAGAATTAGATGAACCAAGGCTTTGAACATATCAGAGCTTAGGACAGACATCAAATTCAACAGTTGCAGGCTAACCTCGAGGAGCTCCATCAGAATTCTTAGGCCAACAAAGGATTGGGCACTCAACAAGATGAGTTAATAAATAAATTGAAATCCAGGCTAGACTTGACTGAAGGCACATCAATGGAGATATCATCTTTTCAGACTCAGGCACTAGAGGTAAACGAAAAACTAGAAATGGCCCAGCAAGATCTTTTCATGAAGGTCGATGCCATCTAGGAAGGAGAATATCTCTCATCCTAAGATAAGTTTCAAGAGGCCATCATACTGGCACAGAGGGATAATGTCCTTGATTTTCCTCGACTTTCCCCCTCTAAACAAATAAAAGGTGATTTGTCACTGAAGGTGTGGGAAACGAAATTGGAAGAGAGAAAGAGGTTATCCAGGGAGGTGAAAGATGCTTGTCAAGAAGCGTTATCATCATTGGATAAGAGACTGATTGATTTTGAAGGAAGTAGCATTGTGGAGGCTTTTGGGAAAATCAATATCAAAATGAACCAGCATAATTCTAAGAAGAACAAAGAAGAAAATTTGGTAGCCATTCGAGAAATAAGTCAGATTGACCTCCTTAAGATTAATAAGTGGCTAGTGAACCCAAGTTCACAATTCCAAACCTTGACTCAAGAAGTGAAAAGAATCAAAGAAAGACTACCTCAAGTGGAAAAGAAATTATAAATTTTCGAGGTGAATGAAACCATTGAGCCATCAAATATAGTGGTGTAATTTTTAGATAGATTCAACCAATGCATCGAGCATGGAAAAGCAAGAACAGTGATGAGTAGATAAGGAAATGTCAGTGTTGAAGGGACATATGTCAACAATGCTACAATGACCAAGACATTGTGTTAAATTATCAAGAATATCAAACGACAAATGTGTCTGACCTAAAGGAATTGTTTCGGCCAGCAGACAAAGAGATAGCAAAGATTGCCAATGAAATTCATCATTCTCTATGCATTGTTTTCTTATTCCAAATATTTGTTATTTTTAATTATAAGAAGTCAAATTGTTTTGAGTTGTGACATGTTTTGTATAAATACATATATTGAAGATCAAGTAAAGGGTTGCTTCTTGTCGAATGTAATAGAGAAAACTCTCCTTATTGAGTATTAATACAAGTGCAGACAAAGATTGCAAATTTTGTTTAGTTTGGGTTATGTGTTTCTCCTATTTTTCCATATCTCGGCATTTCTTTAAGTAGTTCCTTGATAAATGTTTGATTTCAATTTAGTACAACAACTATTGTAATCGCATTACATCAGTAATTTGTTAAGTAAGTAGTTTTTCCTCTGCATTTACTGTGAGTATCAAGACCTATGAGTTGTGTGGATTACTGTGTCTTATACTTTATTCAAGGTTACACTCTCTATTTTCTTCTACTACAACAAGGTGAGACTCTTCAAAAATTGATGTCTTGGTTTGTTTAACAATTTTTTATTCTTCACTCACACCATTAGATATTACAATTTTGAATCAGACACGAAATACGGCCTCTGTGTTGCCATACTGTTAATTTCATTTAAGGAATTTTTCTCATATAACTAAGGTAGAAAAATAAATTTTAAAAAACACTCCCTTTAAAATTTTACTATGCATAGCATTACTCTTTGAACCTTAAGTTTAATCTCATGACCAACACTCTCTATTATTAGAGGCACTAATGCGTCTGGTTTTATCAAGCGCAACAGATTATATGTTTTTTTAAAATAACCCTATCATTGTGTGTCTGTTTAGAGAACATGTGTTGATCAGTGTGTCTATATACCACAGATTGCATTGTCGTATATTTTTCGAAATAATCCTATGATGGTGCGCTATATAATTATTTGAACTGGTGTGTCATTATTTACGTAGTGAACCAGAGTATTTTTTCAGAAACCTTACCATGGTGCACCATTGTTTGGGACCAACCATCCGCACTGGTGCAATTGTTTAGGTAGTGCACCATCGTATACAAAAAAAAAATTAAATAACACTATCATGGTGCGCAATATTTTAGAGAAACTATGAGCCCCGACGCGTCATTATTTTTGTAGCACACCAGAGTAATTGTCTTGTTTGAAATAACCCAACTAAAGTGTATTAATTTAGTGAGAACCGGTGTGTCAATTGTATAAAACACATTGGTTGATTATATATGTATAAATGTATCGTATGAAAACATCTGCTAAAACCTCTGCCCGCTCACCTCTGCTAGTCTCCTCCACTATAAGCAGAGGTTTAAGCTATTTTAATAGGGGTGTCTGCAAAAACCTCTGCTAGAGGGTATTTTCCTTGTAGTTCCATCGTACGCCTAACCATTTTACATGTATCCTTATAAAATAGAGTGTGTACACTTGAATCACTCATTTTACTGATAGATGTCATATTTCTTGCCAAACCTATAATATGTAGCACACTTGGAAGGGTTCTACTCCTCCCATACTCCATATCAGTCAGACTCTTTCCGTCCAACAATTTTTTTTTCTATTCATCCCCCTAGAAAACATATCCCCCTTCATGTATCTCATATTCACAAAACCATTCTCTGTGAGGTTTCATATGATAGGATCCTCCTAATTTTATCAGCCAAACATCTTGATCTGACTATGTACTGATCGACGCTAGATACACATCGCCTACTTTATCTGGAGTATTATTTCTCTCAATCGACTGCTTCTCTTCAAATCATGTACTAATTTTGTTTCCTTTGTCTTGAAGTCTCTCTTGTAATTCCTAGCTCTACCTCATTTCCAACATCTTCTCATCTACTAAACTAGGGATTTAGATCTACCTTTTAACTTAGAATTTCTACTAGATAATTTTCCTTTATCTCTATCAATCGGTCGACCTCTCACCATAAAGGAATATTTGGTTGATCCTTCCATTTTTTTCATCTCATTTATTCTAAAAGTAGAGATGCAACCACATCTTCTACTGTCAATGTGGTTGAATTACTGCCTATATTCATGACTAAGGTATCTTAAGAGTCGATAAAATAACATAATAGGATAATACATTTCTCCTCTTCAATGATTTTAATATCCACATACAATAATTGACTTATTACATCATTGAATGCATTCATATTCTCTATTACCGAGCTCCCTTCACTCATCCTCAGAAGATACAATTTCTTTCTAAGGAATATCTTGTTTACTAGGGAATTTGATTGGTACAATCTTCCCAACTTGTCCCCCGACTCCCATAGTTTCTTAGTTGAGTCCTCACCCGAGACATTCAATAGCATAAAATCTGCAAGACAAAGTAAAATCATACTCCTTGCCTTGCTTTCAAGTTTCTACCATTCTTCCCTCAACATATCTGTCGGAATGGTACCCAGGCTTACGACTGCCCATTGTTCTCGATCTATAAGGAGATATTCAATTTTAAGCTTCCAAATATCATAATGTTTTCTATTGAATTTTTTCAATCTCTATCCTTGAACTACTTACCATTGTTTCAAGCATAGATTTATAGATCTCTGACTTAGAACTCTCATTCGACCTAGGTTTAGCTCAAATCTGCAATCTTCTTAGCCTTTTTATGATATGACTTGTAACAAAAATATCTCGGATAAGCTATGATACCACATGTTAGGAAATATAAATACACACTAAACCAACCAATAAAGAGAAGAAATATTTTAAAATGAAATAAATGACAATCACGGTATATAGATATTTTACCTTGGAAACCCAAACTAGAAAGATAGCATTCCTTGAGCATATTTATCTCATTTTGTCTTATTCATTCAATGAATAAATGGTTGCATGACTAACCTTTCTCTACACCTAAGACAAAACCACCATCATACCCTCTTTCTCTACACAAGAACAACCTTGCATCCAATCTGGCTTGCATCTACATGACCAGCAACCTCTAAAGATTGATATAAAGATTAATTTATATAGTATTACAACATGCCTTATTAATAGGCTTTACAACATGAAAAACCCTAAATAATGGCACCCAAAAATGGTTTCATATCTACATAGATAATTGGTTGCAATCCCAAGAATCTTGAGATTCTATTACAGTATACTTCATTAGTTTTACTAGTTGACTGCCAGTAGGTCTTCAATTGGTTTCAACTCGACTTCCTCTCAAAAACTTCGACTTTGGCTTTCCCATCAATCACTTTGACTTTCAACTTCCTTGTTCTATCAATTTGAAGTTCAACTTAATCATTGACTCGACTTGACTCGTCGGTCAATTCTTCACCCAATCAATCCACCTCAACTATATTGTTGGATGATTTTTCTTACACTGCAAAGAATATAACAACCCAACATATGGTACAATGAACTAATATACAGGAACACACATATATAAGAGACAGAGAATAAACAAAGTAATGGAGAGACCAACAATATGCACTTTATTATGTATCACAAGAGACTTACATTCTTTGTTACATACTCATGTATTTACTTTCTCATTCAATTACAAGGCAATTCCAAGTTCTAACTACCTTGGCCAATCGACCCGATTGGGCAGTCGACCAAATTACATAATTTACTTGATAATTGACTGACTTGAATATTCAAATGGACAGTTAAAAAACTTGTGTAATTGACTAGGTTGACTATCAGGTCTAGGCAACATAGTTGAGTAGCCCCTCCTACAGTGGCCACACCACATAAGTGGTTTATGGAACATTGGTGGAGTGGTTTTCGAATAGTCACTCAAAGTCCCATAAACAATCAAATTGTAACATGTGAAGAGAAGTTTCCATTTTACAATACCTTTATGACATATTAACCTTCTTTTAACTCAAAATTCTATAACCTTTCTCTTAACTTAACCATTGACTTGAATTGACTCATCGGTCGATTCTTCATCCAATCGATCCACCTCGACTACACATTCAAAGGATTGTTATTTCACTGCAAAGAATATAACAACCCAACATATGGTACAATTAACTAATATACAAGCACATACATAGATAAGAGATAGATAATATACAAAGTAATGGAGAGACCAACAATATGCACTTTATTATGTATCACAACATCCTTACAATCTTTGTTATATATTCATGTACTTATACTTGCTCATTCAATTACAAGGCAGCTGCAACTTCCTAACTACCTTGGACGATCGATCCGGCTGGGAAGTCGACTAACTTACATAATTGACTTGATAGTTGATTGACTTGAATATTCAATTGGACATTCAATAGACTTGTGTAATTTACTGGGTCAACTATCAGGTCTAGTTAATAGAGTCTACTAGCCCCTCCAATAGTGGCCACACCACATAATTGTTTTACAGAACAATGGTGGAGTGGTTTTCGAGTATTCACTCAAAGTCCTGTAACAATCAAATCATAACATGTGGAGGAAGAGTAGTTTTGAATTTACCATACCTTTATTACATATTAGCCTTCTCTTAACTTAAATTCCTATAATGTATCACAACCACTCATATCTACTCATTCTCCATCCTCTGATCAAGTATGAGATTAAATTTGTATTTTTTATTATTTTAATGTATTTTCAACCACGCTCATTTCAAATTCATATATGATGAGGAAGATGCCAAGTGTAAGGTTAGGATGAGGGAACATAAACAAAACAAAAAAGTATGGGACCTCATTGATAGCATGGGATAATGTGATGGTATGTGGCATCCAAGTCTAGGTGGATCCCCCAAATACAATAAATATAATATTAAAGCACAAAGGTAAGAAAAGTGAAAGAACATGAGGGATTGGAGAGGTGATAGGATAGGTCCAGGGTTTCTGAGGAGGTGACATGAAATCACCTTATGGTTCCAAGTAGACCCAAGGTGCCACATTACTATCCATGTTAGTAGACTGCTACATAAGCAAATGATGACCTATGTTAAAAAAAGAAAAAAATTAAAGTCTAGAGCCAAATTTGTATTTTGGCCATAGAAAGAGAAGATCAAATCTAAATCAGGTGAAATTTTGGGGTTAATTTTGTAGTATCAAGACCTACAAAATTTTTAGTAAAGACCCCTAATCAAATCTACTTCAATTTTCCAAAAATGACAAATTATAGGTTCGTGAAAAACAAGGTGGCACGACCCTTTTATGGATGAAATTTTTATAGCAAGTCCAAGAAATAGACATGAAAATATCCAAGGGATGTTTTGACCATATTCCAAGGGATTTGGAATGGGGATGTTGAAACAAGCCAAAATCGACTATTCTAGACCACTTTTGGGGGATTTTTGGTATTTTTAGAGGAAAAGGGACCCCAAATCAAAAATTTGGGAAATTTTATTTGCTCAACATTTTACCTACTCATCAAGACAAAAAAATAAATTGTTTTAGTAAATATTTCCCATATTTTATTAGTTTGGCAGATAGTAGTTTTTGCTAAAAAATCAATGTCTAGAGAAAGTGTAAAAAGGACAAAGTTGTCAATTCCATATTGTTGTAGATTTTGATTGGAGCATCGGATTTACAATCTAAGAGATGATGTGTACTCACTACCAACAATTTTAGCATTTATATGTACAAAAAATTTCTTGGTTCTTGATATATTTTCTTTTGTGTGTGGTAGAAGTGGGCCTCTAAGACAAAGTTCACTTGGGGGGAGGGGAGTGCACAATTTGGGTAAAAATGCAAATTTCTAAACGTCATAGTTTTCAAATCATAGATCAAATTAAGGCATAAGAATAGTCATTATAAATATGATTCAAAGGAGAATAATATTGAAGGATTGAAATCTAGCAAAGTGTCACAAGTTTCTTCATAAATTGAGAAGAAAAAGGACTGATATATTTAATTGACAAAATTTTACAGTATGCATAATTCCTAACAGCAATGGTTGCTTGCACATTTTGTAGAATTAGGGGTATAAGAATATCAATTAAAGATCATGATTTCAAATCAGAGACATGGAGGATGCACAAAGAACCTACAAGTATGAGAGAGAAGTTAAAGGCCAAAACATTAGATTGGGTAATGAGGAGACATAATCTGATGGACATAGAAGCAAGGTGGAACCCATGGAGCTGGAAAGAACAATGAGTATAAGGATGGAATTATATATTTATATATTTGATAACAAGAATATAATAAGATCCCAATATGAACAAAATCAAATAAACACTCATATAATAGAGAGTCTAAATCAGTTGCAAAGACAAATGAAGAATCAAGTTTAATACATGAGGAAGAAGGTGGAACTAATGAAAGGAGGGATAACTACAGAGGATCCAAGAAATCTAGAAGTACTCATATATATCAAATACAATATTACTCACCCACTCATTCAGGTAGGAATTTTTATGCATCTGAAGAGTCAAGGAGAAAGCCATAAGTGTCCCATGTTGGCATCAAAAAAGAAGATATGAATTGAACATATTGCAAGGTGATATTGAGAAGCTTAATCCACCAACATTTGACGGTGAAAATAAAAGGGGAGATGATGTTGAAACCTAGTTTCCTGGAATCAAAAATTATTTTTAGCTACATAGTCACTCCTCTAACCTAGAAGCCAAGATTTCCATTTACCATTTACAAGGAAAATCTTCTATGTGGTGGTACTAGTTGAAGCAAGTCAAACACATTGATGAGAAAAGTATTTCTTGGAATCAGTTCAAGAAATACTTCTAGTAGTAGTATCTTTCAAAGAACTACTATAACAAGAAGATGCAAGATTTCTTTGAACTCAAGTTGGGGAACATGACCATGGAGGAATATGAAAAAAAGTTATTAGAGCTACTAAGGTATGTGGGATTTATAATAGAGGAGAAGGTGAATATATAGAGTTTATCAAGTGGACTGCCATCTTAATGCATAGACAAAATTCAATTTCATGAACCCAAGACTCTAGAAGAGAACATTAGAAAGGCCAAGCACATGTATGAGTAAGGCAGGGGTCGAGAAAATTTTCAAAAATCTTGGAATAATAAGAAGGAAAAATAAGATCAGAGAAAGAATGGATTCAAACCTCCTTTCAATAGAAATAGTACTGAAACATACCAACAAAATCAACCAGCTCAGGATGAATCCAAAATGGCAGACTCCCTGGGAAAAATAAGAAGGCGACCAATCAAATGTTGGCAAAGTAAATAATATCACATGTACAAAGATTACCCTCACAAAGAAGACAAAATGAGGACTTCGAAAAATCTTCAAGAGGCTACTATACTAGAAGATATGGGTAGAAATGTTCCAAGGATATATGAAGTCGTAGAAGATCAATAGGAAGAACATCAATACCATATGATTGAGATGGAAGGAAGTATTACAAATAAACCTATTGTTATTTTAATTTATTCAAGAGCAAGCCATCATTACATTGATCATAAATTAGTGGACATTTTTTCTCTGAATAAAAGTAAGCTTGCAATATCATGGTTGGTTGAGTTGGACACTAGGACCGAAAGAAGGATCAATGAGCTTGTCATAGGTTTTTCAATAGATTTAAATGGAGTAAATTTGAATTTTTATTTGAATATCATTGATCCAGGAGGATTCAAAATGCACATAGAGGACCAAGAGGATCTGGAACGCTCACAGAAGTCTAGGAGAATCCATAAATGTTAAAAATTTGATCATCTCAAATTCTCTCGAAAAGGACTTCATTATGTAGATATTGTGGATAACTTTCCAACGATGCAAAATTCACCTCAAACGGAGTTTGTATGCAAAAGATATATCCTGTCAAATTTTGGGTCAACATGGTCAAAAAGTCAAAGTCAAAGGTGACACATGGCACAACCATAAATACCATATGATATTTATGTGGCAATAACCCAGAGTGACACTTGTCACAATGTATAGTTGACCGGGTAGGTGACAAGGAAACCGTACAACACAAGTGGACAGATCAAATTTCGACATGTATCATACAAGAATAAGTGGACCAATGAGAGGTTGCCACCTGGAAGCCTCCCATTGGCCTTTTTCAGTTAAATTTTATCAAAAATTTATGAGGTTGACAACATTTGAACCCCCAACCTCTCACACAATAACCCCGTGTCTTACCATTATACCACCACCATGTCACTTAACCATATATGGCGCAGAATCTATTTAAGTTTGTGAAGTTATTCATTCAGACAAAAAAAGGGTCAAGGGATAAGCCTCGACCCTTGGTATATTCATATCTTATGTAACCATTCCCCAAAGCTCAGGGGGATAAAAAACTATACCGTTGAACTATACCATAAACATTTAATATATGGTTATAAAAAAATGTCGGTTGGGGAGAGGTCCGCAAGGTTGAACCCATGACCTCCTCCCCACTATATCAACACTTTAACCACTATACCAAAGGCGCCTTCTATTATGGTATGTCAACTAACCTATAGTTAAATTTTACCTAAGGTTGTGGATGGAGGTTAGGGCCCGTGCCCTATTTAACTAGTGTGCGGACCGAGATCTAGTACACACACACATCATTGCAAAGTACGGATTAAGGTCTCGAAGTTCATGCCAGGGGTATAAATACTTTGGGATTGCACCGTAATTCATGCCAAAGGGTTTTTTGACAAAAGTATAGGAAGTTATACTCATTTTTCTCATAATTCCGCAGGGAATTCAATGGTGGACTATGTTTTTGAGTTTGAGCAATGAGTAAAAATGTCATTGTAAAACACAAGGATTTGAGCATTAATAAAATGGTCTTGTTTGGAAGCAGACCTGGAGACGTCGCCCAAATTGGGTGAACTCCATTAACAAACTTGTGTATGTGTTATATTATTGTTGTCCTATTTTGATCAATTATATTGCAAGTTATTTGTCTTTAAAGTGGATTTGGATAGATAAGTAACTTCACATTGCAAGCAGTCAAACTATCACTTTATTTTGAAATCAAGTTAGATGATTATTTGTATAAAGAATAATTAACGTCTAAGGATTTTCAGAGCAAGTTGGTATCAGAGCTATTTTTGACAAGTGTTTGCAAGTAAATGCTTACAAGGTCCAAATTCAAGCAAGGAGAAGGAAAGATTGCAAGTTACAATCCTAAGATTGGTTCAAGAAGATTCACTCGAAGAAGAAAGATGACTTCGTCGATAAATTTAGGTCCTTACAAATCTGAAGATGATTTCTTCGAGTATTTTAAACTAATGAAATCCATGCTGGAAGAAATGTATGAGGATTGAAAGAAGGCCAAGGAAGAAGATACATCGGAGAAAGTTGAAGTTGTTAAATATGAAGGAGGAGGTGAAGGTGGTGGACCTTCATAACCGTCTTTTCCATCTTCATCATCTACAAGTGAAGATTATTCACATAAGAAGAAGGACACTAAGAAGTCTTCTCATGCTCATAATTTTCCTTTATTAAAATTAGATGTCAAGTTTGAATTTTTTGTCTATGATGGAGAATTGAATGCATAAAAGTTGGACAATTGGATCAAACAAATAGAGGTATATTGCAGGGTATAAAAGATCACGAATGACACTGAAAAGATACACTTTCCTACTCTTCATCTGAGTGGCACAACCTTGATATGGTGGGAGAGTAAGACACAAGTTGATCTCGTTCAATAGGGTAAAGTAATTTTTTCTTGGGATGAATTTATAGTTGCAATAAGAAAAAAAAATTATCCATCGAATTATGTGCAAACTGCAATTATGGAATTACAACATCTCAGACAAGGAAAAGGGGAAAATGTCCAAGTATTTATACAAGAATTTAAAAAGAAAGCATTATCTTTAGAAATTTCAGTATATACTCACAAAAATATTCTAAAGTATATTGGTGGCATGCACTCATATCTTAGACACACTATCTTGATGTTTAACCCTACTAACATTGATGAAGTGTTAGTACAAGCTACTCATATGGAATCTAGTAAGGGGAAGCATGTGATTGAAGATAAGAAGCCACACAAGTTCGAGAAGAAATCAAAATGAAAATGGAAGAGTAAGAAGTTAGCTACAATAAATAAAGTTGAAGATAAACCTACATGTTATCACTGTAAGAGAAATGAGCACGAGGAATCACAGTGTTGGAAGTTGCATCCAGAATTACGACCAAAGAAGTTCCAGGATAAGGGGAAACAAAATATTGTTGCATCATCTCAACAGGATCTAGGATTAGATTCAGGAGATGAATCTAAGATCATGGCAATTGGAAGAAAAGGTATATCTGCTACCAAATCTAATTCTTCAATTCAATCTGCTAAATTGGAAAGTGTTCTTGATCAAAATAAAATAAGCGATCTTTTTCATGTCATGGTTATAGTAAAGCATACAAGGATAGATACTTTGTTTGACACTGGATCTCAAGTTAACTTAATATCTGAAACAATTGTTAAGAAGTTGGGTTTAAAGACTAAACCTCATAGAAAACCATATCCATTAGGTTGGGTGCATGATGATGCTAAGTTATTGGTGACGAAGTAGTGTAAGATCATATTTGCAATTACATCCAAGTTATTTGATGAGGTTGAGTTATATGTTATGCCTCTTGAAATGTTCGGCATTGTCTTCTATAGTCCATATCTATTTGACAGGAAAGGTATATTTTATCATGAAGAGAAAAAATATCATATTTTCAAAGATGGGATTGAATTTATTATCAGAGCTCATCGTATCAAAATTGATGGTTCATTAGTAAGCAAAGGGAAAATGAAGAGACTTGTGAGTGCAAGTAAATATTTTTTTCTCATGATAGTGAAACAAAAAGAAGAGATATGTCATATGCTTTATCAGTTTGTGATCCAGATCATAAAAAAGATTTGGTAAAGATCATATCTAACTATGATGAGTTATTTCAGGAACCTACAGGGTTTCCTCCTAAGAGGGAGGTTGAACATCAAATCTACTTGCATCAGAATGCTCCTCTTCCTAACATTGGTATATATAGGTCATTAGTGATAGAGAATGCAGAGATAAAGAAACAAGTTCAGGATTTTCTCGATAAAGAGATAATTAAACCAAGTTTGACTCTGTGTGGTTCACCTATTGCATTATTTCTAAAGAGATACGGTACATGGAGGATGTGTATTAAATTTTGAGCACTAAACAAGATCACAGTAAAGAACCGATATCCTCTTCCTATAAATGATGAATTTTGGGTCAGTTAAAGAATGTTGTCTATTTCTCTAAGATAGACTTGAGAAGTAGTTACCATCATATTAGAATTGCAGAAAGTGATACATGGAAAAATTCTTTCAAGACAAAGTAGGGTGATACGGATTATTTTCGGCACGAAATGAGAGTGGAGATATAATAAAGAAATGCACAGAGATATCGCATATATCAATTAATATAACAGAAATATATCATAGATGAAACCATAAACACAGAGATATAGTAATACACGATTTCTATTAATGAAAGAAATGTACAGAGACTGTAAAAATACAGAGTGAAAGACTCGCTAGAATGGTGGCCGCTTATCTCTGAGAAGAGATGTGACGGCTACTCGCATTCCCAAGAAGATGGTTACAATGAGGCTCTGGAGGCCTTTTTACAATAATCAGGAATGCCAAAAGTCCTAGACATCCAAAAACCTAACCCTAGGAGATGAAGCGCCAAAAGTCATGTGGGCCCCGTTTGGGTAAGTTAGTACATCAACTTCCCGGGGTCGTAACTTTTGCATACGATCTCTGTTTTAGGAGTGTGATAGCTCGTTGGAAAGGTATCATCGAGGAGATTCATTTTGGGGGATCAATAACGACTTTGGATATCATTGAGAACCTTTATCTCGAAAAACCTTCATTTGGACCCTCAAAATGGCCTCGGAAGTTAAAACCTGCTAAAAATAGTAAATTGCCAAAATGGCCAGAAAACTGTTTTGAGCCATTTGGAAAAAGGTGGGTGGCCATTGATATCCATTTGGATCAATCCTCCCTCCTTAGGAAGAAATGGTATCCATTGCATTGAGTTCCCAGGGGAGAGGTAAAAGCATTTGTTGAATCTGCATCTTGGTGAGCTGCTTGTCTTGCTGGAGAAGTCGCACTGCTTAGTTTGTGGAAATCTGTCACGAACCTATGGCTGGAAGGTTTGGACCTTTTTAACCAGTCTGACTATTTTAGATGACTATGTGCAAAAGGAATCTTTGTGCTTTGCTGCAACCTTGTCGACCTGCTTCTGTTGGATAGAAGGTGCTTGGGCCGAAGCTGTGGTGGCTGCAATATCCTTCTGTTCACCCTTTGAACAAATTGTGGAGAAGATGAATTTTGTAGTATGAGATACTACCTTGCGGCACTGTTTAGGTGAAGCAGCATTTGGAACTACCTCTGGTATCCTGTAGAGATGACCCCCAAGAGTAATAATGACACTACGAGGTCGAGACTCATAGATAGCATGGCGTTTCCACATATATGGCTGACCCAAGAGAACATCACAGACATCTAATGGGGCAACATCACATAATACCTCATCCTTGAAGGGTTGGATGTCGTATGATAATCAACACTGTTGGTTCACACGAAGATCTCGTCCTTTGCGAAGCCACCTGATGTTGTATGGTTGTGGGTGTGGTGTTGTCGACAATCCCAACTGTTTGACGACCTCTGCTGAGATGAGGTTCTTCTGGCTTCCGCTATCAACAATAAAATGTAGTGGGGTCCCATTCACCCACATCTGTGAATGAAAAAGGCACTCCCCCTCTTCTGGATATGTTGGTTCTTCTAGTTGAATTGTTGTGGTTGCGACAATAGCAGTGGGGTCTGCGTCGATGATCTGTATTTTACCAGTATTTGCAGAATTAGATTCTGAATCAGGGTTCAACTCCTTGTCTTTGATCTCATCCACCATTGACTGTTTTGAGCAACATTCATCCGTGTTGTGCCAGGGGCTTTTGTGGAAATCGCACCATTTTCCGGTGTCCTTCTTTGTCTTCCCGTGACCCTTCTTTTCTTGTGGCTTGGACTAGTTTTTGGGTGACTGTTTGTTAGGGTTGTCTTTGTCATACTTTGGTTGTTGTGAATTTGCAGACCCAAACTCTCGTTTGTTCTGGTGCTTAAATTTCTGCTCGATTTTAACAGCATATCGATAGGAAGAACTGAGTGATGAGATGTCCAGGAAATCCATTTCAGTTTGGATGCATCTGTGTAGAGCCCCACGGTATTTCAGAACCAAATGTCATTCAGAGTCTTTGATACCCATCTTGGTGCGCAAGGTATGGAAGATATTGGTGAACTCTGAAACTGATTTGCCCCTCTCTTGACGCAGTGTGGTTCATCTCATGTACTGGTTCTCATAGTTTCCAATAGGGTAATATTGTTCCTTTTCCGCATCCACAAAAAAATCCCAAGTGGGATCGGCCCCATATATTCCAGACTCCTCTGTGGAACTTTTCTCCCAGTAAGTTTCCCACTAATGTTTGACATGGGGGAGAGCGTTAAGGAGTGCGAAGGTGATTTTTTCCTTGTCTGAAAAATTATGAACAGAGAAATAACCTTCTAGCATATTTAACCATTTATCTAGGGCATCTGCATCTATTTGACCTTCAAATACGGGAATATCAAAATTAACTTGTACCTTGAAAGGCGAGGTGCCTCCAAAGTGGCCGCTTGATGAAGATTCACCTGATGCTATCGGTAGGCGTTGAAGGATGTGGGAAAAATTCTCCATCATTTCGTCCCTCTGTCACATGAGAGCTTGCTCAACCAACAGACTGATAGGATCATCTGCTCCATCGTTTCTCTTTTCTTCTTCCATTGAGGGTTTCTTGGGTGTGAGAGAGTGATTTTCCTCAAGAGAGACAAGCTCGAGACCCAAATTGCTATACTCGGACCTCGTCGAGGACATGCACTGAAAAAAACGATCAAGAAAAGCCTGCTCTGATACCACTGATCCGGATTATTTTCAGCACGAAATGAGAGCGGAGATATAATAAAGAAATGCAAAGAGATATCGCGTATATCTAGTAATATAACAGAAATATATCAGAGATGCAACTATAAACACACAGATACAGTAATACATGATTTCTATTAATGAAAGAAATGTATAGAGACTGTAAAAATACAGAGTGAAAGACTCGCTAGAATGGTGGCAGCTTATCTCTGAGAAGAGATGTGACGGTTACTCGCATTCGCGAGAAGATGGTTACAATGAGTCTCTGGAGGCCTTTTTACAATAATCGAGAATGCCAAAATTCCTAGACATCCAAAAACCTAACCCTAGGAGATGAAGCACCAAAAGTCATGTGGGCCCCGTTTGAGTAAGTTGGTGCATCAACTTCCCGGGGTCGTAACTTTTGCATACGATCTCCGTTTTAGGCGTGTTATAGCTTGTTGGAAAGGTATGGTCGAGGAGATTCATTTTGGGTCTCAATTATTCCTTTAGATATCATTAAGAACCTTGATCTTGAAAAACCTTCATTTGGACCCTCAAAATGGCCCCAGAAGTTAAAACCTGCTAAAAATAGTAAATTGCCAAAATGGCCAAAAAACTATTTTGAGCCATTTGGAAAAGGTGGGTGGCCACCGATATCCACCTGGATCAATCATCCCTCCTTAGGAAGCAATGGTCTCCATTGCGTTGAGTTCTCGAGGGAGAGGGAAAAGCATTTGTTGAATCTACATCTTGGTGAGCTGCTTGTCTTGATGGAGAAGTCGCACTGCTTAGTTTGTGGAAATCTGTCACGAACCTATGGCTGGAAGGTTTGGACCTTTTTAACCAGTCTGGCTATTTTAGATGACTGTGTGCAAAAGGAATCTTTGTGCTTTGCTGCAACCTTGTCGACCTACTTCTGTTGGATAGAAGGGCTTGGGCCGAAGCTATGGTGGCTGCAGTATCCTTTTTTTCACCCTTTGAACAGATTGTGGAGAAGATGAATTTTGTAGTATGAGATACTACCTTGCGGCACTGTTTAGGTGAAGCAGTAGTTGGAACTACCTATGGTATCCTGTAGAGATGACCCCCGAGAGTAATAATGACACTATGAGGTCGAGACTCATAGATAGCATGGTGTTTCCACATATATGGTTGACCCAAGAGAACATCACAGACATCCAATGGGGCAACATCACATAATACCTCATCCTTGAAGGGTTGGATGTCCTATGATAATCGACACTGCTGGTTGACACGAAGATCTCGTCCTTTGCGAAGCCACCCGATGTTGTATGGTTGTGGGTGTGGTGTTGTCAACAATCCCAACTGTTTTATGACCTCTACTGAGATGAGGTTCTTCTAGCTTACGCTATCAACAATAAAATACAGCGGGGTCCCCTTCACCCACATCTGTGAATGAATAAGGCGCTCCCCCTCTTCTGGATCTGTTGGTTCTTCTGGTTGAATTGTTGCGGTCGTGACAATAGCAGTGGGGTCTACGTCGATGATCTGTCTTTTACCAGTATATCCAGAATTAGATTCTAAATCAAGATTCAGTTCCTTGTCTTTGATCTCAGCCACCAATGACTGTTTTGAGCGACATTCATCCGTGTTGTGTCAAGGGATTTTGTGGAAATCGCACCATTTTTCGGTGTCCTTCTTTGTCTTCCCGTGACCCTTCTTTTCCTGTGGCTTGGACTGGTTTTTGGGGGACTGTTTGTTAGGGTTGTCTTTGTCATACTTTGGTTGTTGTGAATTTGCAGACCCGAACTCTCATTTGTTCTAGTGCTTAAATTTCTGCTCGATTTTAACAACATATCGATAGGCAGAACCGAGTGATGAGATGTCTAGGAAATCCATTTCAGTTTGGATGTATCTGTGTAGAGCCCCACGGTATTTCAGAACCAAATTTCGTTCAGAGTCTTTGATACCCATCTTGGTGCGCAAGGTATGGAACCTATTGGTGAACTCTGAAACTGATTGGCCCCTCTCTTGCCATAGTGTGGTCCATCTCATGTACTGGTCCTCATAGTTTCCAATAGGGTAATACTGTTCCTTTGTCGCATCCATAAAAAAATCCCAAGTGGGATCGGCCCCATATATTCCAGACTCCTCTGTGGAGCTTTGCTCCCAGTAATTTTCCCACCAATGTTTGACATGGGGGAGAGCCTTAAGGAGTGCGAAGGTGATTTTTTCCTTGTCTGAAAAATTATGAACAGAGAAATGACCTTCTAGCAGATTTAACCATTTATCTAGGGCATCTGCATCTATTTGACCTTCAAATAAGGGAATATCGAAATTAAACTGTACCTTGAAAGGCGAGGTGCCTCCAAAGTAGTCGCTTGATGAATATGCGCCTAATGCTATTGGTAGGCGTTGAAGGATGTGGGAAATATTATCCATCATTTCATCCCTTTGTCGCGTGAGAGCTTGCTCAAGCAACAGACTGATAGGATCGTCTGCTCCATCGTTTTTCTTTTCTTCTACCATTGAGGGTTTCTTGGGTGTGCGAGAGTGATTGTCCTCAAGAGATACAAGCTCGAGACCCAACTTGCTATACTCATACCTCGTCGGGGACATGCACTGAAAAAAACGATCAAAAGTAGCCTTCTCTGATACCACTAATCCGGATTATTTTCGGCACGAAATGAGAGCGGAGATATAATAAAGAAATGCACAGAGATATCGTGTATATCCAGTAATATAAAAGAAATATATCAGAGATGCAACCATAAACACAGAGATACATTAATACAATATTTCTATTAATGAAAGAAATGTACAGAGACTGTAAAAATACAGAGTGAAAGACTTGCTAGAATGGTGGCAGCTTACCTCTGAGAAGAGATGTGATGGCTACTCGCATTCGCAAGAAGATGGTTACAATGAGGCTCTGGAGGCATTTTTACAATAATCGGGAATGTAAAAATTCCTAAACATCCAAAAACCTAACCTTAGGAGATGAAGCGCCAAAAGTCATGTGGGCCCCGTTTGGGTAAGTTGGTGCATCAACTTCCCGGGGTCGTAACTTTTGCATACGATCTCCGTTTTAGGTGTGTGATAGATCATTGGAAAGGTATAATCGAGGATATTCATTTTGGGGGATTGATTATTCCTTTGGATATCATTGAGAACCTTGATCTTGAAAAACCTTCATTTGGACCCTCAAAATGGCCCCGAAAGTTAAAACCTGCTAAAAATAGTAAATTGCCAAAATGGTCAGAAAATTGTTTTGAGCCATTTGGAAAAGGTGGGTGGCCACTGATATCCACCTGGATCAATCCTCCCTCCTTAGGAAGCAATGGTCTCCATTGCGTTGAGTTCTCGGGGGAGAGGGAAAAGCATTTGTTGAATCTACATCTTGGTGAGTTGCTTATCTTGCTGGAGAAGTCGCGCTGCTTAGTTTGTGGAAATCTGTCTCAAACCTGTGGCTGGAAGGTTTGGACCTTTTTAACCAGTCTGGCTATTTTATATGACTGTGTGCAGAAGGAATCTTTGTGCTTTGCTGCAACTTTGTCGACCTGCTTCTGTTGGATAGAAGGTGCTTGGGCCGAAGTTGTGGTGGCTGCAGTATCCTTCTGTTCACCCTTTGAACAGATTGTGGAGAAGATGAATTTCGTAGTATGAGATACTACCTTGCGGCACTGTTTAGGTGAAGTAGTAGTTGGAACTACCTCTGGTATCCTGTAGAGATGACCCCCGAGAGTAATAATGAAACTATGAGGTCGAGACTCATAGATAGCATGGTGTTTCCACATATATGGCTGACCCAAGAGGACATCACAGACATCCAATGGGGAAACATCACATAATACCTCATCCTTGAAGGGTTGGATGTCGTATGATAATCGACGCTGCTGGCTGACACAAAGATCTCATCCTTTGCGAAGCCACCCAATGTTGTATGGTTGTGGGTGTGGTGTTGTCGACAATCCCAACTATTTTACGACCTCTGCTGAGATGAGGTTCTTCTAGCTTCCACTATCAACAATAAAATGTAGCGGGGTCCCCTTCACCCACATCTGTGAATGAAAAAGGTTCTCTCCCTCTTCTGGATCTGTTGGTTCTTCTGGTTGAATTGTTGCGGTCGCGACAATAGCAGTGGGGTCTACGTCGATGATCTGTCTTTTACAAGTATTTTCAGAATCAGATTTTGAATCAAGGTTCGGCTCCTTGTCTTTGATCTCAGCCACCAATGACTATTTTGAGCGACATTCATCTGTGTTGTGCCAGGGGCTTTTGTGGAAATCACACCATTTTCCGGTGTCCTTCTTTGTCTTCCCGTGACCCTTCTTTTCCTGTGGCTTGGACTGGTTTTTGGGAGACTGTTTGTTAGGGTTGTCTTTGTCATACTTTGGTTGTTGTGAATTTGCAGACCCGAACTCTCGTTTGTTCTGGTGCTTAAATTTCTGCTCGATTTTAACAGCATATCGATAGGCAGAACCGAGTGATGAGATGTCCAGGAAATCCATTTCAGTTTGGATGTATCTGTGTAGAGCCCCATGGTATTTCAGAACCAAATGTCGTTC
>ML778823.1:487620-514877 GCA_009831015.1 Picea engelmannii | reverse complement strand
CCTAGAATCTTCAGGGCACAAATACTGTCAACAATAGGGCTCGAAGCTATTACAAAAATATACTTGTTAAGAGCTCAACATGTCACTTTGTAGGAATTGAACCTGGGTAGGGATAATCTCACTTTATAAATTAGTGAGTTAATGAAGAATAATATGCCCAATAGTCTAACAATGTATCATTGTGTATAGAAAATGCCTCATCATAATGCTCTAACACTTATTATAATGACAGGTTGTACAACAATAAATGTGGCCACTAGACAATCATCATAAACATTCTAATATAAGGGACAAAGAGTTTTGATCATAAAGTAAATTGAGACTCCAAATGGAATCTCAACCAAGATTCTAGAGAATGTTAATGCAACGTATAAGCATAATGATGAAGTTAAAAAAAATGGATATCATGAGCGATGATTTCTGATGAGTATGGTTTAGATGTATCTTCTCTTCTATGATATAAATGCCAAGAATATTAGAGTTGGTGTTTTGGTCACTCATTGTAAAGGCTAGTGTTAAATATCCACTTAGTGTGAAAGTGTAGACAAAATAAGAATGAAAATCTTGGATTCATACCAAGACTAAAAGTTATTAGGAGCAACAAAGAAGAAAATTTATATATAGGCTAAAAAGTGTTTAGAAAAAGGGTTCATGGTTCTTACCTAGCACCCCATTATTACTACTACAAAACCTTAAACACTAATTCACAAGAACAAATTCACAACACCCAAGTTTACAATAAATAACAAAATATCAAAGTCACTGAAGTTAATTTGCTTATTTGTCAAACGTGGTTTTATGGTTGAATATCATCAACTTAAAGTCTAAAAAATACACAACAAAAAGGACACCCCAAACAAATATAAGTTTGTACATTTTCAAGGCGATGCATTTCATCCATGACAATGCTCCAACACCATATTCTATAGAACTCATTTATTGAGATTTTTCTTAATACCATGAAGTTAAATTGTTTATTGCATAGATTCAACAAAACATCATTGAATCTAAAAACACTTTGACAATGATGTCCAACTCCAAAAAATTATTTAATTATATTAAATATAAGTGAGTAATTGAAATTCAATAATGACTTAATGGACAACACTTTACAATGATATTGCAATTTTGTGAAGATATAAATTTCAAGATAATGCACATAGGAATATACGACAATGTTTCTAGTAGAAATAATATATACAAATTGTAACATTGTTGGGATTTCTCTTTATGTGAACCAAATATAGCTTTAATTACATGAAATGGGTAAATTCATAGATTAGACCTTACAATGGTTATCATTAGACAACGAAAAACAAATATGAAGAAACTCATAAAACTCAAATAAATAGTCAATCTTCAGTTCAAAAAATACAACAAAGAAAACCAATTTGGTTTGCTTGGTCATGCATGGATTTGTTCTCATTGTCTATAAAATTTGTATTGTAATTAACAATGAAATATACTCAATCAAGTATAAAAATAATGACATCTTCCAAACCACAAATTTTCTGGTTCTAGATCTAGAAAACAAGAACCCAATAGTAATGTTCAATATAAAATATATAAACACACAGATCCAACATAAAATTCACCTTCCATTCCTTCAAAACGGGGTTTTCGATCTTGCTACAATAGTGATGACCTTGTCCTTGTTAATCCCCTCCTCTTCCTTAACCAAGTGCTCAATGTAGCCATTATTTTTCCTTAACCAAGTGCTTTATGTAGCCACTATTCTTGTTATTTCTAGTAACATGTGAGTGGTTGGGCATCACCTTAAAATCCAACACCATGAGCCTTTGAAACAAGATAGACAAAATCTCCACAATGATGGTCATTGGGATCAAAAGCTTTGTAAGTGTTCCAATGAAAATAACACTTACCCTTTGTCATAGTACTTATCACAAACAAAAATTACCTAAAATCATCATGAAAAAATGTAGTACAAGTATTGTTCAAGTTTTTTCCAAATAGATAGCACTTACCCTTTGTCATCAAACTTAGCATCAACAAAAATGACATTCACTTTTCATGGCAAATTGCAGTAAAAGTGTTGTTCAAGATTCTTCCAAGTAGAACATCACTCTTGCCCTTATTTCATGGTGTTAAAACTTGGTGAATTTACATTAAACATATCAATTTTATTTGTCTATTTTTTATGTGTTAAATATATTTAGAGAACATTATGTGAAACAAATAAGAATCCTTGTCACAAAAATTTAGGCCCCCTTGTCACTAATAATAGACATTTTATTCCATTATGAGATTTATCACTATAGCAAGAGGCTCCTTATAGTTTGCCTCATATTTTATCAATAATTTGTTAGTTGCATTACTTGCTCCTTGCCTTTAGAAGATTTTGCAACCATATATCCCTTCATGTGGATATCCTCTTTAATAAAAATGAAAAGGTTTGTATTAAATTTTGTGGTTGTTATATTGTTACATTGCAAGTTCATCCTTTCAGATCTTCAAAAATTGCGCCTTGTGGACTTATAGTAGAATCCATTGTAGAATCTCTAGGAAGTATATCATTATTATCTTTAACTTTTTTAAATTTCTCTTGCTTTACTAAAATTCTATCTACTGACTCTTTTTTTAACATCTTTATTTTTCACATTCTATTTTGCTTGAGCTACAATCATTCAAAGAGTTTGTTTCTTTAAAGTATCACTCTTTAACCGAGAAAAAATAATATTTCCATTCTCTGTTTGAAAGTTGTTTATTCTTTAACAACCACTTTCTTCAATTTTTGAAACATCTCATTGTTCAACCAGTGCATAGTCAAACATCTAATTTACTTAAATAAGGTGGAAAACACAGAATTTCTCTACCAAAGTGTCCTCCTAATAAAATATCTTCAATAAACAAACACAATCAACTCTAATATCAAATACCATGAAAATACGATGTTTCGATCATAGAATCAATAAAAATATATTTTACTTCAAAGATTGTGGAGGGGCATGCTATGTGTTGCTTATAAATACTCTTACAATAACAACCAGGTCAAGTGATAAAATAAAAGTGAAGAAAACTATCAATCAATTTAGCATATAAAATTGTTATTTTAACAAATAACCTTATAAATTACACACCATTCCAAACTCTATTCAGAAGATTTAGAAAGATCTCTTAAATATCATAGACAAGTCATCATATGAAAATAATATTACATACATAATTATAATTCAGTATTATTATGAAATGCCATATGTCTCTGCTCTAGATGCAAGTGTCTCTTCTATCTGTTCACCGTCATTTATGTTCATTTTCTATTTCTAATGACTATAATTTGATTTTATTGCCTGTTTAATTGGATTTGATTTTACTAAGATTAGAGAAATCTTAGCAATGGACTATGAAATAACTACATTACAAAACAATCATATTAAACTCATAATCCAACATCTAATCGCTTATATAACCTTTTGTTATGCAGTTCATAAGAGCACCCAACACAAAAACCAGGCAAGGGTACATATGTTAAATATATTACAGAGTTTGCATCCAATCTGTATTATATTATGTCAATTACTTGACACAATTCCATATAGTGTGTTTGTTTAGACATTCTTTATGGCTTCAGCATATCATCATATCAAAAAACTCACCCAATTTAGGTCAACACATGCCTCACTTTGTGTATATATTATACTCTGCCTAACAAAGTAACGGCATGCAACATATATATTTGAAATCATAAACATATTCAATGCGTGGTTCAACTAGCATCACCAGTAATCTCCACAAGAACACAATCCGCCCTTAAAATGGTGGAACCGGTTTGCATCTCTCACTATAATTTCTCGTCCAACAATCTTGGAGATGAACTTGATGGCATTGTGGCAGTCACTACACACACGAAGGTTCTTCATGATCCAGATGGGGGTGCCTGGGCTTGTATTGATGATCCCAAAACTAATGGCTAGCTTCTCACTATGACTACATAGAATGTTTTCCTTAGCCTCCTCATCCACATCCTGCAGCACAAGATTCGTGTTAGGCACATAACCTGCCTTCTTCATTTGCCCATACAAGGTTTCGAACATTGCATAAATTTTTTCAGATTGAGGATGGGTTCTATCTCCCACGAGGAATGTATGAACCTCTCTATGTACCGCAACTGTGCTGCATCCTGGTTGCTTCTTCACTCCCCTTTCTTTCATCGTTGTCCTCAACTTTACTACATCCTCCCATCTGCGTGCCTCAGCGTAGATGTTTGACAACAGTACATAATATCCAGCATTGTTTGGTTCTAATTCAAAAAGCTGTTTTCCAGCTTGCTCTCCAAGCTCAACATTGCAGTGAATTTTGCAGACCCCAAGCAAGGCTCCCCACACATTTGCGTCAGGCTCTAATGGCATTTTTTTGATAATGTCATGCGCTTCATCTAGATATCCCGCACGCCCAAGAAGGTCAACCAAGCATGCATAATGCTCCAGCTTAGGTGCAAGGCCATAGTCAGACTTCATGCACTCAAAGTATTGCCAGCCATGGTCAACTAACCCTGCATGAGAGCAGGCAGTCAAAATAGCAGTGAAAGTGATATGATCCGGCTTTGTGCCTGCCTTTTGCATTTGAGTAAAAAGAGCAAGCGCATCCTCACCATGTCCATGAATTCCGTATGCCAAGATCATTGCATTCCATGACACAACATCTCGTTCAGGCATTCTTTCAAACAATTTGTGGGCAATGTTAACATTCCCACATTTGGCATACATGCCCACAAGTCCAGTGCCTACAACAACATCAGATTCAAATGCACTTCGTATAACATAACCGTGGATCTGCTTACCTTGCTCGAGAGCCAATAAATGGGCACACGCAGGAAGAACATTCACCATGGTGACTGAGTTGGGTTTTATACCCTGGACTTGCATTTCAGTGAAATATGACAAAGCTTCATGGGGATGGCCATTCTGGGAATAAGCAGCAATTATTGCAGTCCATGACACAACATCTCGTTCAGGCAATCTTTCAAACAATTTGTGGGCAATGTTAACATTCTCACATTTAGCATACATGTCCACAAGCCCAGTCCCTACAATAACATCACAGTCAAATCCAATTCGTATTGCATAACCATGAATCTGCTTACCTTGTTCCAGAGCCAACAAATCAGCGCACACAGGAAGAAGAACACTGACCATGGTGAATGAGTCAGGTTTTATACCCTGCACTTGCATTTCATTGAAGAATGCCAAGGCTTCATGGGGATGGCCATTCTGGGAATAAGCAGCGATCATTGCAGTCCATGACACGACATCTCGTTCAGGCATTCTTTCAAACAATTTGTTGGCAATGTTCACATTCCCACATTTGGCATACATGTCCAAAAGCCCAGTACCTACAACATTAGAGTCAAATCCACTTCGTATTGCATAACCATGGATCTGCTTACCTTGTTTCAGAGCCAATAGATGCGTACATGCAGGCAAAACACTAACTATGGCGAATGAGTCGGGCTTTATACCCTGGACTTGCATTTCAGAGAAAAATGCCAAGGCTTCATTGGGGTGGCCACTCTGCCAATAGGCAGTAATTATTGCAGTCCATGATACAACATCTCGTTCAGGCATTATTTCAAACAGTTTGTGGGCAATGTTAACATCCCCACATTTGGTATACATGTTTACAAGCCCATTGACCACAGCAACCTCAGATTCAAATCCACTTCTTATTGCATAACCATGGATCTGCTTACCTCGATCAAGAGCTAATAAATCAGCACAAGCGGGCAGAACACTGATAATAGTGATGGAGTTGGGTTTTATACCTTGGACTTGCATTTCATTGAAGAAAGCCAAGGCTTCAGTGGGATAGCCGTTCTGGGAATAACCAGCAATTATTACAGTCCATGACACAACATTTTGTTCAGGCATTTTTTCAAACACTTGACGTGCATTCTCTAAACACCCGCATTTGGCATACATTGACGCCAGCGCAGTACAGATAAAAGCATCTGACTCAAACCCCCTTGCAATGATATCTTCGTGAATCTTCCTCCCTGCTTGGAGATCTGATAGGCTGCCACATGCTTTGAGTACAGAAAGAAATACCGACTGGTCGGGGACTATGCCTGCACGTTGCATTTGATAAAACATTTTCAGCGCTTTGTCCCAGAAGCCGTTTTTCGCATAACCTCTGATCGTCTCCTTCCATATGAAAGCATTGCTCCGTTTGTGTCTCTGTATATTTTGTGTGAATTGATTTTGGTTGCTATGTGCGTTGGCACATGCCGAAACTTGTTTGGTTTTATTCACTTTATTCCTACTTCGATGTGCAACAACAATGGAGGTGCCATAAAAATAAAAACAGAGATGATAAGAAAGCAGATGCATCTGATGAAATGAAGCTTGATTGGCCACTGGAAAGAGGGATAGGCATGAAGAAGATGGTAGTAAAAATAGCGACATATCCATCCTACTCAATGTGTAGGCAAGGCAGGGGAAGAAAAGTCCTACCATAACATCGCCATTGTTCACATTAATTTCTCTACACCAACAACATGTTCATCTCTTATCTTTGTTGCAGAGAAGGCAGAGTGAGATGAAGTGGACTGTAACAAAATGAAGCTTGATTGGCCGCTGGAAAGGGGGATAGGCATGAAGAAGATGGTAGGAAAAATAGCGACATATCCACCCTACAGGCAAGGCAGGGAAGAAGAGTCCTACCATAACACCACCATTGTTCACATTAATTTCTCTGCACCAACAACATGTTCATCCCTTCTCTTTGTTGCAGAGCAGGCAGAGTTAGAGGAAGAGGACTGTGACAAAATGAAGCTTCATTGGCCGCTGGAAAGGGAAATAGACAAGAAGAAGATGGTATGAAAAATAGCGACATATCCATCCTACACAATGTGTAAGCAAGGCAGGGGAAGAAAAGTCCTACCATAACACCGCCATTGTTCACATTAATTCCTCTGCATCAAGAACATGTTCATCTCTTCTCTTTGTTGAGAGTGAGAGGAAGTGAACTGTGACAAGATGAACTACATGCCTGCTGACAAGCGAAGAAGCTAGGTCCTCCTCTGCATACAAAGAACTGCTTTTCTGTTCTCCGGAGCTAGGTTCGCTTCTGCGTATGAGGAATATCTTTACATTATCCTTTCCCCAATGGGCGGATAAGTCTAGGAAAAACTTAATTTGCGTCATCTCCTTCTGAAACCCACAGTAAGCGAAATCAAGAACTTGTGACAGCATCGATGGTTGCAAAGGGATAGAATTTGACGGTAAATTGATCGGGCTGTCAAATACGGTCACAGCTATTCAATACCCATCATGAATATTTGTTGAAATGTTCAATACTTATGGTATGGTAAATTGGTTTTAATCGTAAAATTTGACAGGTCGGTTGGATATCACATTCCAAACCTGGGTTGCAGTGTCTTTTACTTGATCTCCTTGGCATTTTCTGCAAAGCCGTAGGAATGTTCATTGACAAAGAAAAATCCTCTATATACTCCTGGGTTTTGGGGTTTCTCCGAAGAGGAAAATAGCTCCATCTCCAGGATTCTTTCTATGTAGATCGAAGATATAGGTATAGGATTTTACTTGGGCTTCACATTCAAAGAAAACGGCTATCGCAAAAACGAGTGGCTTTGGCTCGTGACAAAGATAGAGAGGAAAGTGAACACTTGTGTAATAAATTGCTTTCTTGAGTAGAGCCGGTCGTTTGGCGTTGGTAAAAGTGGTTCTTGAAGCCATCTGAGTGTATTGGACCTCTCTTGCTGGGACACTAAAAGGCATTCTAGGTAAAGTCCACCAGCTCTCTTATCGCTTCTTTTGGGCTGGTTGCGAAGATAAAAAAAACTGTGGTTCTAGCCTCGTGGAGGAAATTGGCAAATCCCCAAAGCCCAAGCCTAGGGCCTAGGGAGATGGGGGATGAAAAATGTCTTCATGTTCTCCAATGCTCTCGCAGCCAAAAAAAAATGTGTGGAGATTGATTGATTCAAGGTAAAAGACTCTAGGCACCGGTCATGAAGGATAAATATTTCCTATAAGACTCCATCGAAGAATGGATAAGGAAACCAGATAAAAAGGTTTAAAAGAGTTCCATGATTCGTAAAGTTATCCTTAATGCTTTCTCTCTCATATACAAATGATTGATATGGAAAATTAGAAATGGGTCACAGGTACTCATAGGAAAAGACCCTTGGATAGGGTGCTAAGACAACCACATGCTTCATATTTAGCTTATTCGAATGCTAAATAGATCAGGGTTTTTTTTATCAAAATCAAATCATGAGAAGAGATTATGTGAATGGTCGAATTTGGTGGTTGACTTTAGGGAACTTGGAGTAGAGGAAAATCATGCCCCTTGTTGGGACAACTACATCAAAGCACTCCAAAATACCTCTGTCTCTCCTCTAGATCAAGAAGATCGGTGGATCTAGTCATTAAACCCTTGAGGAGGATATGTTTTGAGAATGGGTTACTCAACTCTTGCCCATGAAATCATTCCTAAACCTCCACCTTGGTGGGGGAAAAGGCTTTGGAAATTAAAATGCCTGACAAAAGAAAAAAATTTCATGTGGTTGATGTTGCACAACAAAGCTCTTACATGGGACAAGTTGCAAGAGAGATCTTTTTAGGGGCCTGATAAATGTTGCTTATGCATATTTGACATTGAGACTAATTATCATCTTGTTATGGATTGCAAATTTTCGAAGGAGGTTTGGGAGGAATTACAAAGGACCTTAGGGCGCTCATGTGTTTGGGAGGGCGCCTCAATAGATGAAGCCTTGGAAAACTAGCTCAACAATCAACATTCAAAAAAATACAAACACTTCCCCTTATCATAGCTTGGGGAATATGGATAGCACACAATCACTACATTTTTTAAGACAAGAATCCATCCTCACAGATCAATGCCATGCAAACTTTAGCCACCTTTGCTACGCATCCCCAAATCACTCAGACAAAGCTCTCTAGTAGGCAACAAAACCCTCAAATTCAAATAGATTTCCCTTGGGCTTTTTCTTGATGGGGCAGTTCAAGGGGACCCCTCTAAGGGAGGGGCATGGGAAGTACTCCATCTCTCAAACAATCATATCATCTCCTTCTCAGCAGGACTTGGGGAAGCCACCAATAATTTCAATGAGCTCATGGCCCTAAAACTCACCATTCATCTAGCCAGGGAAAGGTGAATTTCTCAGCTTCATATTTATGGAGACTCTCAGTTAGTCATAAACTAGATGAATGGAGATTACACCTTACAGAATTATGCGCTCATGAATCTTTTCCAAAGTATCAAAAACAACCTACAAGATTTTTCTCTCCTTACCTTTGATCATGTCTACAGAGAAAGGAACCTTGAAGAAGAACATCTCTCCAAAATTGGATTGGAAATGGATCGAGACTAATGGAAAGCCCAAGAAAAAAGCCAAGATGCCTCCACCGACTATGTTCATTACAACTAGCATAATATCTCTATGGTTTTTTAGGAATGGGATGCTCACACTATCTTTATAGGTGTTCGACATTATCTTCAGATGATGATTTTAAGATTCCTTACTTAGTTACTTTTTTATGAAGTTTTTTGCAGAAAAAAGTTATTGAAACTTTACAAAAACCTTTTGTTAGAAGTGAAATTTATGTTTTGTTTACTTTTTTACTGTATGAAGAATTGTACTTGTTGGGATAAATGGTTCTTTTTTGGCTTATCAGTGATTGGAATGCTTGAGCATCTAAAATTGTAATTTTATTCCTATCTTAGAAATAAAATTACTAGTTTTTTTCTTTGAAAAAATAAAAGAAATGTTTTTTACTTCTCTTTTAATAGATGGAGTTTAATCGTATAGTTAACTTTCCTCCGGCTATATAAGGTAGTTAGATTTTTAGTTGATTTTGAATTTTGTCCAAATTTTGTATAATTTGAGTCAATTTAAATTAGGCAAAACCCTTAAAGCATTATCGATCATGCATAAGATTTTAATTATGATGGATTTTTTTTATTATGTATGAAATTTCTAGATTCTCATCATTAATTTATAGTGGGAAAGAGGATTGTTTTGTTACATTATTAGTTTGCTCCTTAATAGACAATGTCAATGGGATGGAGATATGTGCTTGTGTGAAAATTAAATGGAAATATATGCTTGTCTGAAAATTAAATTATTACAAGGTATAAAATAGTTTCATCATGATGTTATGCATGTTATACATAAATAAATGACCATGCCAATGGGATAGAGATATGTGCTTGTGTGAAAATTAAATTATTACAAGGTACAAAATAGTTTCATCATGATGTTATAAAAAATAAATGACTTGATGTTGAAGTTGAGGGAAAGAGCATGAAACATGATGTATGGTTGTGGCTATGATAAATTATGTAAATCATTTATTGTGAGTAAATAATGACAAAGGATTTGTGAAAAGATTTAGCTCTAGGGTGGGAATCATGTTGGTCAGGCTTCCTCCGAAAGCAATTATCTTAATGCATTGATAGTAGGTGTGATTGCAAAGAATCGCTTCAAGATTAATGGGTAGTCTAATGGATTATCGCAACATGTTGAAGTTGAGGTTTAGTGTGGTACATGTCGTGGAGTTTCAATAAAGCCAAAGGGTAGGTTGAAAGGACAACATATTATAAAATTTATTAAGTATGTCTTTTTTATAAAGGTGAACAAACCAATAATAGAAAGAAAGAAATCATAGATTTGTATTATTTAATTAATAAGAGACATCAAGATGCTAGTGTAGAGCATTGAGTTACATGTTGTGAATAGTAGAAAATTCCATAATAGTATTAAAAAATATCATAATGTGCATATTCACTTTTTGGCTGGTAGGTTGAAACACCTAAATCAAATTAGGAGGCATTCAAAGCTTTCATGTATTTACCCTTTTATGTGGAGAAATTAAGAAAGTCATTAATACTAACAATTCACCCTTTTATGTAAAGAAATTAATGAAGTGGCTCATATTAACAATTTACAACAACCATGGATGGGTGGTAGGTACACAATAGTGGTGACGGTAGGCACTATTTTAAGATCTTGTGAGTATGTCGTTTGCTCAACTTTTGAGGCCCCACCTGGAAGGTTTTCCTTGTAGTTGTAGCATGCAATGGTTTATGATAGCAGGTGTTGAATATTTGGCAAGTAACTCCTCTCTAATGATAGTAACTTCCTTCGTACTGTGGTGGTTTTGGATGTTTCTTTCTCCTACTTTAGAAATGAATGTTCCACGTTTGGTTGGGATTCGAAGAAAGGTCGTCTCAATTTTCCTTCATGGGCATTGTATGTCTCCTCCATGGGGTTGTTCTTTGTGCCCAAAGGCTTACCTACCTATTTCTCTTCGCATGTTTTGGTCTCTGGTGCATACCTTGGTTCCTGTAGCTCTTTCTTCTGTCTCCCCAAAACCCCACTTCATTTCATGTGCTTGTTCCTTACTCTAGAGTGTCCCCATGGCCAGAGGTCGCAAACGTCATGGGAGGCTTCCTGCTTCATGAGCACAGTTGAGTGTGGAGGAAACTACAAAGGTTTTCCATACCAACACACCCCTGGAAATTAAGGCACAAATTGATTTGGAAGAGACCGAAGTTCGCCTGCAATGATACTTTGTCTTAAATAAGGATGTGGATGCTAACATTCATCCATGGGTTTCAAACACAGGCACATCCAGAACCAGAGAAACAATGTCTCAAAAGACAATGGACCTATACTAACATATGAAATCCTTGATGGGCAAGGTGTTGGTGGAGAGAAATGAAGCATACAATGACATTTTGTTTTAGTTGAACAACATGTAACTATAGATTAAAGGGGTTGACAAAAAAATGTCATTGTTGGCTGAGAAACTAGCAAGATTGGATTTCTCAGTGCTCCGTGATGACCAACCTCATGTTGCTAATGATGATGCTAATCACACCCATGTATGATTTCATAAATGCAATGTTTACTGGTTTATTGACTATTTTATTATAGAGACGAAATGTTTCTAGCCTATCTACAATCTAGATGTCATGATATATGTCGTAGGCCTCCAGTTTAAGACATTTTGAAGATAGTTCTTGGTTTTACTCTTTGTATAACTTATGGACTCACTTTTCCTCTCAAACATTTTGGATAAAGCAAGTGCTCTTATATTACTAATCTGGTTTCCCTAGTAACAAGGCAACAACATAGACTATATACATTTTTTTTCAATTAATATGATTTTCTTTGATTAACTTAAAAAAACAATTTAAAACAAAATGATAAAATAATTAAACTATATTATCAACACAATAGATTTAACAGATTTAAACAATATGAATTGAAAAAACAAAAAAACAAAATGATAAAATAATTAAATTATATTATCGACAAAATAGATTTATCAAATTTAACTAAAAGAATGCAACGTGTGAACATTGATATAGTATGCTTTCTAATAGAGTTACATTAGAAAACAACACTCTCATTAAGATTTCATGTATTTATATGCGTACTCTTCCATTATAAGTTTGAATCTCTTTTCATGTCATGGTACACACTCTCCTTCAAAATTTGTGACTCTTGGGATCTGCCTCTCCTCTTCTGTCTTATATCTTATGATAAAAGTTTACAAAGCGTTTCGTTAAAGGAACCTATTGAAAAACACACAAAGACTTACAACACATGCAACAAAGACTTACAAACATGCAACGATGTAGAGATAATACAAGAATTTAAAAAAATTCTATAATTTTACACAATTTCAATAATTTAAAATTTTCACGTTACTAAATTTATGTAAAAAAATTATACTTAAATATTATATATTGATAAAAAATTAATATGAATGAATGTAAAAAAATTATAATTAAATATTATATATTGATAAAAAATTAATATGAATGAATTATATATAGAAAATTAAACATTTATTGTATTTTATTATTTTAAAAACTATGTAGTTGCATTTAGTTTGGAAGTGTAAATATTTGAAATATATGAATTATTTATATTTTAAAAAACATATGTTTATGTTGAAAGGTATTTTATTGGGAGAAGTTTAAACATTCTATGATTTGAATTTTTTCTAGCAGGGATAATTTTAAGGATGGAAATTTATTTTGAAATGTAGAAACCTTCGTGAATCTTATTGGTCCTTTATATCTCAACTATAAATGTTTGGTGATATTTTTGTTAAAATATTCAAATTTCTAAGGATTTAATATAGTTTTTATAAAATTTTGGTGATTTTTAAGGTAAAATAATTTTGTCCTATAGAATTTGGGCAAATCATTTTTAGAATGGTGAATCTTTTTTTGGGAAAAAACATGGAAAATTAGACCATTGGCGAAATTTAGCCTCTAAAATTTTCCCTGTTTTCTGGCAATCATCACTGGTAACCAGCTTGTTATCTCTCAAAATCTACACTGGGAGGAAAAGTCCTAACCTCAGTAGGAGAGCCTAGAGGCACTATGGGAAAGCCACCCACTGCCACCTCGGTGGCCTTTCCCCACACTTCAAACTAAGGAAAATTATCTTGTCCTAGGGGGGAATCCCTATGTCAACCTAAACCTAATCATTTGGTATAGGGTGAAGGAGCTCAACTCAGGTTGACTCACTCATCCAACTCACTCAATATCAAAGATGAAAATCCATAGGTCTTAAAAGGTGAAGGAAAATTCTAAATCCCAAACTCACAAAGAGCTCAACATTGCTAGTCGAAGATGTCCAAATAGGACATGTCGATGTAGCAATAAGAGAAGATTATGAGAAGGTTCAAGCCCAACAACTCTCAATGGTTTTATGAACTTTGTGAGATATGAAATGCTCAAGGATTTAATGAAATATGAACTGATGTCTATAGAGTGTATGTTTGTTCTTTCAATGATGTTAAATATGAACTATTGTTGATGCAAAATTTACCATTAACCATCCACAATATGACAACAAAGAACAAAAATCCCAAAGTCATTGATTATACTAATAATTCATCACGTAGGGCACCTAAATTCTAAAAACAATTAACATTGGGTCTGTGCAAGATTAAGTAAATTGTTGCATATACTTCACACTATATTTACTTGAGTAAATTAGACATTCAATTGCTTATGATACTCAAGTGGAAGAGATTGTCATTTAGAATTAAAGAAATTTAGATCAAAGTGTCCAATGCAACAAGAAAATTATGATCCAAACTTTGCAAATAACCAAAGGGTAAAAATGAGAAAGTCTATAACCATAAGTGCTATTACATTTGACATTAGGCTATTGTTTTCATCATAGATATGTCCAAATTTAATCCATCAACTCACTTTGTCAAAACCATAGGCAAAATATTATTTCATCTTCCTAATCAAGTTTCTTAAGACATAAAATAGGGAAATTAGAATCTTAAGATTAAAAAAAACAAGCAGTAAGTTATTATGGCTTGAAACCGTTTGAATGAAGAAATCAATGTGCCAGTTATTATGTCAACGATTTATTGTTGCTACATTTAGAATAAATAAAGATGAATTATGTATTGTTAACACGGTGCACCAAATCGGCCTCAAAATGGGTTTTTGACCATTAAGGTTATTGATTTATGTTAAAAGGCCATTTCTTTGGTCTCTTGTAATAGCTTTTGTGAACGAGCATAGTTGACATCTCTATCTCTTCAGAGAGAAGCTACCACCATTCTAGCTAGTTTGTGTTCTAAATATTTTTTTTATTTCATTCATTAATGGAAGTTGGGTTTCACTGTATTATTGTGTTTTCGAATATATTTATTTGTGTGTTTCATTTCATTCCTTATACAATTTGTATCAATGGTATCATAGAAATATGATCCTTGTTATTTCTTGGTGCGTTTCCCTAATGAGGTCAGGGTATAGAGAGTTGGGTCTCAAGCTAGCTTCACTTGGGGACGAACTCTCTCACAGTCCCAAGCAACCTCCCATGGTGGAAGAAAAGAGAGATGATGGAGCAAGAGATATTTTCAATGTGTTTCTTGAGGAATCCCTTGCGTGACAAAAGAATAAGATGATGGACAACTTTACCTAGATCCTTTGATGACTACCAATGACGGGTGAGGCACCCTCAACAAGAAGCCATTTTGGAGGTGTGACACCCTTCAAGGTACAAGTTAAATTTGATATCCATTTATTTGAAGGCCAAATAGATGCAGATGCTATAGAGAAATGGTTAAATCTTCTAGAGGGTTATTACTCTGTTCAAAAAAATTCCAACAACAAAAAGATCACCATTGTGCTCCTTAAATCCCCTCCTTGTGTCAAATATTGGTGGGAAAGTTACTGGGAGAGACATAATGATGATGATTTTATGGCATTTGGGACAAGACCCAATTGGGCGACCTTTGTTGATGCCCTCAAGGAGGAATTCTACCCTCTTGGAAATTATGATGACTAGTACATGAGATGGACAACTCCACATCAAGAGAGAGGCTAAATGATGTCGAAGTAAACCAATATCTTCCATACCTTGCACTCAAATTTGGGTATCAGAGACTTCGAGAAACACTTGGTTTTGAAGTACCACAGTGAACTACATAGGTCCATCCAAAGAGAGAGGGATTTCTTGAACATCTCCTCATTGTGAGACACTTATCAATATGCTATCAAAATCAAGTATAAATGTAAGCAATGGAATAAGTGGGAGTTTGGGTCTATAAATCCACCACAACACAATCATGGTAAAGGAGACTCTAACTCATAGAAAAAGGGACAGATCAAGGAGGGCCAACCTCAAGACAACCAATCCAAGCCATAGACAAAGAAGGATAATTAGAAGCATAGGGAAATAAAGTCAAGTGACCAAGATGCTATGTTTAATGATGTTTAAGACCAAGAAACCAACATGAGGGCCCTAAAGGGACGGTGGGAAAGCCAATCCTACTTTCTAGTGGGGTTTTGTTTCACAAGGTTTATTACTTAAGAACTCACACCCATCGCGACATGAGATGACAAATCGTAAGGATCCTCTAAGATTATTCAAGATTTTGATAATTGACCATTCCATCATAGCTTTAATTTTGTTAGGATCCACTTCGATACCTTCATGAGATACAATATGAACCAAATATTCCACTTCTTGAACCCCAAAGGCACACTTGGAAAGCTTTGCATATAGTTGTTTTTTTTCCAATAGTTTTAATACCATGTCAACATGTTGTACATTATCTTCCCAAGATTTGTTGTAGATTAGTATGTCATCAAAAAATACTAACACAACATTTTTTAGGAAGGTTTTGAAAATAGAATTCATCAAATGTTGAAATATTGAAGGTGCATTAGTAAATCCAAATGGCATCACTGAAAACTCATAATTACCTTCATGTGTTCTAAAGATTGTTTTGAAGATTTTTTTTTTCCTCATTTTGAATTGATGATATCCTTAAGGGAGATCCAACTTGGTAAAGAAAAATTCTCATTGCAATTCATTTAATAATTCATCAATGATAGGAATAGGAAACTTATCTTTAATGGTTATTTTGTTGAGAATTGTTACCACTCAAACTCTTGTTAGGTATAGAAATTCCTAACCACAAATCATAAGAGCCTGGAGGCATAACAAGAAAGGTACCCACTCTCATCTCAGTAGCCCTGCCCCACACTTCAAATTAAGGAAAAACTACCCTAGCATAAGGGGGAATACCTAAAGGTCAATCCAAGTTGAATCATTGGGAAGGATGTAACGTACCTAGGGAGGTACCCAAGGGGATAATTAGTGTAATGTGGCCATAATAATGGAATAGGCCCACTATATAATTAGAAGGAAAGAATATAATAAGGGGTAGTTGGCATAATACCCCCAGGAATAATCATGGAAAATTATAAATACGCATTACCATCATTGTATTGGATATGTGTTGGATTGTATTATCTTGTAGCAAACATGGCTTGTGGAGTGCTTCCTTCCATAAGGAGTATTTGATGGTGTTTCCCTACCTTAAGGGTTCTTCTCTATATTCTTGTGTTGTTCATAGTGAATGTTTTGGTATATTGGATGATCTGGATTTATGCAGGAACGGAATGTAAGAAGCAAATAACAGAGTATGCACAATAGTATTGCAGAGAACACAATGATACAGTAAACACACACTTCTATTAATTATTGAAATAGAGAAACTGTAAAATTGTTGAACAATACATAGCTAGAATGGTGGTAGCATATCCCTGATAAGAGATGTGGAGGCTACGCTCATCCATGACCAAGCTCCTTACAAAAAGAGGCTGAAGGGCCTTATTTATCAAAAGCAGGAAGGTAGAAACCAAAAACCTAACCCTAGAAGATGAAACGCCAAAAGTCAAGTGGGCCCTGTTTGGGTAAGTTAGTCCATCAACTTCCCGGAGTCATAACTATTGCATACGATCTCCGTTTAGGGCGCACGATAGCTCGTTGGAAAGATCTATCCGAGGCCTACAACGCTCGAGACAAAATAGCATCATAGATGCTATTTTGCGAGAGCAACATACCCAAAAAAACATCGTTTAGGGCCTCAAAATGGCCCCGAAAGTTCAGGACCCGAAAAAAAACTACTAAAAATAGTAAATTACCAGAAATGCTAGAAAACTGTTTTGAGCCAGATGGAAAGGTGGGCGGCCACTGATACCCGCCAGATGGAAAGGTGGGCGGCCACCGATACCCATCTGGATCATTTGATGTTCCAAGGTTTATTTCTGAATTTTATAGTGGATTCTCTCTTATATATTTGAATTTTAACAAGTGGTATCAAAGCTCTTTCTTGAGCATGAAGTGGGAGAAGTTTTGGGCACAAAGTTGGAGAATTTTTCTTCTTGTTGCAATTTTTTTATAGGAAAAAGAGGATCACGGTATTCAAGTCTATTTCTGAAAATTTATTTCCATAATTTGAAGAAACTAGCCATAGATATGAATTCCTCTAAAAACAATACCCAATTTCAAAGAAAAAAATGTCCAAAATGAAGTCCATGAAGTGGAGATATCATCAATTCAAAATCCACATTTTTTAGGTTTTTTTTTTTATGATGATCATGAATTTCATTGATTGGATATATTTAGATAGAGTGAACATATTTTAGCTAAACCAATGCCAGTAGATCTAGAGAAGCCATGGAATTTCATAATTGGTGTCATAATATCCAATTTGAGAAGTATACTAGAAGTTGCGATCATTTAACATTTTTGGCCTCAAATCCTAACTACATAAAGGAACTCCATTGAAAAGTAAGTGATTTTCTTTAAAATCCTAGTTCTATTTTTGGGTTTTCACAACAAGATGTATTTTAATGGCAAAGATGATGGTCCTAGTATTGAATAATTCATAACGTACTCAAATTCATTATCAAAAGAGAAGTGGAAAGTTGTCTACACTGTGGTTTCAAAGAAAACACCATTATTTGGTGGCAATCATTTGACTATTGCAAGTTGATGGCACTTTCTGATGAAGCATATAAAAAATTACTTTTCGACAAGTGGTGTCATTCCAAGTCTAAGGATAAATAAAAAACCAAAGGTTTGTTTATATGCAAAAACATCATATTACAAGTCCATGGTTTTATTCAACATGAAAAAGTTATTGCTTCTATAAACCCTAAAAGCAATTTGTTGGTTGCCTCTTGTCTACGCAGGGGTTATCAGACCCACGGTTTGGGTTGACCATGACCAACAAAACCCTCAATAAACTGGCCCTTTCGGCATCACCTTCTTGCAGAAATGAAGTCTCACCCGAGGTATCTATTGGGGCTACAATAACCAGGTTTTTGTAGCAGTAAGGGAAAGGGAGGTTGATGCGTAAATCATTCTTCCTGATCTTAACTTATGTATGTTCTTGATTATTACCTAAACTAGCACAGTCATACATGAACATTCCAGCATAAAAAAAATCATACACTAAATTCATTATGTGAAGTATATCATCATTCATGAATGCATAAAGACAAGTAAGAACACATGACACAATATCCTCTCTAAAATCCTTTTGTATTCATCTTCTTTCTAACTAATTGATTATTACATTCATGATGTTTCCATAACCTCAATTCTCTTCCATGTGCACTCTCTCACACTTATATACGCATATATCTATCCCACTATCTCTCTATATATCTATATATCTCCCAATCCAGCTACATATTTATACCCCAAAATCTAGGGTTTCAAGTTCTATTCTTATCTATCCCAAAATAACCCATTATAATGCATGGCATAGCCATCTTCAACTAACTGGCTATTTTCCTTATTTTCCTTCTTGTTCTTTATACAAATTTTTTGATATCCTTCTATTTCTTGAAAGTCACACTATCATCGTTTGCACTTACTTTTCTTGCTTGTTTTCTTTATCTTTTTGTCTTTGCACTATCTTCGTCCTTTGCGTCCTTCTGCGCCCTTTCTATCTTCTGCATGAATCCTTCCTTCTGTGTGATTCCTTCTATGAGGATTCGATCCTAACCCCTCTCCATGGGTCATTAGTTAGTAGGATATGTTTTCTATGTAATAAAGGTCAACATTAGTTATTAAGGCCTAATAAATAAATGAGAATAAGTCAATGTAAGAAGACCTAATAGAAGCTTTTGCTTCTAGAAATATCTTCCTCTACAAGTTTCCTTAGAAGGTAGAATCAGTATAAATAAGTGTAGGAGGGATGGGTGAAGTTTGTCTTGGATATTATTGTAATAGAGATATTCTTTGTTGGAGGTTTCCCCCTTGAAGAGGCAAGTGAACATTGCTATCATTAATAAAGGTTCTCTTTCTGGTGTTATTCTGCTATTATTCTGATATTGTTTTGGATATATCATTGTTGTTCTGCTATTACTTGCTCAATATTTATGTTCTACATATTATGTTATATCTAGAATATTTCAAGTGGTATCAGAGATCTTTCCAAAGAACGACTTGTGGGGTAAAAAAAATTTCATGGTAGAGATTTATTCTGGCGTCTTTAAGCTACAAAGATTTGTCTTTATGTGCATAAACCCGCAGTCGGGGAGTCATACATGCAGGAAATATAAGTGGTTTTTAGGCGCACCTCCATTGGCCACCCTTGTAACCCCTATTGGTACCCCTTCGAGTAGTAGTGCATCAGACAACACCTGTATATGGATCGACCTAGGCATCCTGAAGCCCTCCATAGCTAAATTGATCAGTCGCATGACTACTATAGTGTCACCGAGAACAAAACTATGGAAGATACTCTCTCGTACCTTGGTAGTGAGGTAGTACAGCTAAGGGTATGGTATAGCCTCCTTAGTTGGTTCCATGAGATATTGGACCGAGTACTACTAATGGACCCCACACATATATCATAGAGCTATAGCATGAGGCAAACCCTTGTCTGTAGAACCCTTGAATCCCCTAAACCTTGGGATAGAAAAATCAACAGAACCAACCAGATCTATTGTCGTGCAACTGTATCTACTGCATTCTGGTTGTAAAATTCCTACACATTTCTTCCTATTAATAATTTGGCCATTGCGACACTACAATATTATTCAGCTCGGAGTATAACTCCGCAAGAGTAAAAAAAATAAAGTTTGGGGCTTGTCCGCACCCTTATTTGTAACCTAGTTCTTTGCATTCCTCTCTTAATTCTTATCACAGTGGTACCATTCACTTTTAATCCCTTTTTTTCCATGGTCCCACCCCTTTCCAAGATGCCCTTATTTGACACTTATCCCATTGGATTCCTCTTTTTGCACTGATCACCCTAGTACCTATCAAATTTTGTGACCCATATTTCCCTTCCGACACCTCACAGGATACCCAATCCTCCACCATTCCTACTACCCACTCCCAGAGCCACGATGAGCTGGAGTATAGGACAACATCCCTAGATGAAGACCTTAAATCCATCAAGGTATCCCAACAATCAATCTCCTAGCAACTAGAAGAGGTGTTGCAAAAACTCAAGGGTAATCATTTTGAGTACATTCCAATTGACCCATAGTCTTCCCAACATGACCATACTCAGTCATCCCACTCCCCTTGGGGGTCTATACACTCTTGGAATAAGGTGTCCAAAATTGACATGCATAAATTTGATGGTTCTAACCCAATTGGGCGAGTGTCTCAAATGGAACAATACTTTGTCCTCCGTGATATTCAGGATGATAAGACCAAACCCCATTTTGGGGTTCTATGCCTAGATCAAGAAAAATGACAATGGTGGCAATGGCATAAGAAGTGTTATCATGGATTCCCCACTTGGAGCATGTTCACTAAAGCAGTTTGTGCCCGTTTTGATCGTGAATCTCATTTTTTGGGCAAGATAAAAAAGCTACGCCAAATTGGATCAGTATCAAACTTCATCACAACATTTGAACAATTGGTTATCAGAACTGAGGGCTTATCTGATGAATTTTATCTTGAATTTTTTATCAGTGTCTTAAAGGACACCATCAAGGCTCATGTGAGTATGCATCATCCTACTACCTGGTTGCAGGCACGTCAATTAACCAAGGAAGTAGAGACCATCCTTCATGTACCATCCTTGAAGGATCCATTTTTCAATCATCCTCGCCCAGGGGCCACCCCGGCTCTAACAAAAACCTTGGAGGTCCAAAGGGTATCTCCAACCAAAATGGTGGAATGGCACAAGCAAGGACTTTGATACTATTGTGATGAAAAGTATGCGCCAGGGCATAAATGTAGAGAACACAAATTTTTCCAAATTGATGCCTCAATTTCCTCTCCCTATGAAGACATCCCATCATGTGAAGCTTCAGACCCAGAGGAGGCTTCGTCCAGTGATCATGTTGAAGATCTAGTTGTCAATCCTGTGACATCATTGGAACCATTCATTTCACTTCATGCACTTTCAGGTATCTCGGCTCTGTAGACATTGAATATCAAAGGCTACATCAAATATAGGTTGGTTGTGGTATTGATTGATAGTCGTAGAACCCATAATTTTATCCATTACAGGCTTACTAATGAGCTCCATTACTTTGTCTGCCCTGTTTCTAATTTCCATATTCTCATTGCTAATGGGGGTACTATGAAGTGTGGGGGGCACTGTGAAAATGTCAAACTCCAAATGAGTGATTATCATTTGAAAACCCACATGTTTTTTATTTCCATGGGTGGTTGTGGTATTGTATTGGGGGGTTGGATGGATTCGCACTTTGGGACCAATCACAATGGATTATCAAGAATTATATATGAGCTTTCACCACAAGGCTCACTCCTATACCCTTCGAGGTCTCCAAGTGGGCTCTCCTAAAATCATCAACTCTCACAGGATGGAAAAAATGTTGAAGAAAGGATACCATGGCGTGATTGCTCAATTTAATGCCATACAACATTTAATAGGCCTCATAGTTAGTTCCTCCTAGCCTGCAACTTATTTTGGACATGCACCCAAAGGCATTTGAGGTATGCACTTCCTTACCTCCCTCCTAAGGTGAGCATGATCATAGCATCCCTCTCCTTTCAGGTAGTCAACCCCCAATTTAAGACCCTAGAGATATCCATTTTCTCAAAAAAATGAAATCGAAAAGATGGTACAAGAATTACTTGAGGCGGGTGTAATTTTCCATAGTACAAGCCCATATTCTTCACCAGTAGTGATGGTATTAAAGAAAGAAGGTACTTGGCGCATGTGTCCTAATTTTTAGGCCCTAAATAAACTGGCCATCAAAGATAAGTTTCCCATTTCAGTCATTGATGATATGTTGAATGAAATCCAAGGGGGTTGTATCTTCACCAAATTGGAGCTTTGCTCCAGCTATCACCAAATTCAGATGAAGGAGGGAGATATTGCGAAGACTACTTTTAGAACTCATGAAGGACATTATTAATTCTTGGTCATGGTTTACAGCCTATGCAATGCTCCATCCACCTTCCAAATTCTTATAAATAAACTGTTGAAACATTACCTTTGGTAGTTTGTCCTAGTTTTCTTTGATGACATCCTCATTTACAGCTGCACCTGGGATAGCCACCTTCTTCATGTGGAAAAATTTCTTCACTTGCTACAAGACAACCAATTGTTTGTAAAAAATACCAAATGTTCCTTTGGATCTAGTGAAGTGGAGTACTTGGGACACATTGTGAGTCGCGGCAGCGTAAAAGTGGACCCAAAAACGATACAAGCTATGTAGGAGTGGTCGTGACCCATGACCTTAGAGAACCTACAGGGTTTTCTCGGTCTCACAGGTTATTATAGGAAATTTTTCCACCATTATGGAAAAATTGCTAAGCCCTTGACCCACCTTCTCAAGAAGAATGCATTTCATTGGACAATTGAGGTGGAGCAAGCCTTCATTGAGTTAAAGTGATCCATGTGCACTACTTCTGTCTTATTAGTGTCTGACTTCAACAAAATTTTTATGGTGGAATCAGATACTTCGAGCATTGGTATAGGCACAGTCCTCACCCAAGAGGGTCGACCTCTAGCCTTTACTAGTCAATCGTCGAGTGGCCACAACTTGGGTAGATCCACTTATGAAAAATAATTTTTGGAAATTCTACATGTGGTGCACACATGGAGGCCCTACCTTTTGGGATGTCATTTTTAGATCAAAACAAATCACCATAGTCTGAAGTATTTTTTGGAGAAAAGGTTATCCTCCCCAGAACAAAACAAGTGGCTGACTAAAATGTTGGGTTATGACTATGAAAACATAGATTAAAAAGGAAAAGACGATATAGTGTTTGATGCTTTGTAACTACAGCATGAGGAGGATGGTGCCCTCTTTTCCTTATCCTTACGAGTCCCTCATTGGATTGAGGATGTACACCGGGAGTGGCTCCCACACCCGACTATCTCTAGGATAATTCAACGTCTTCAGGAGTACCCTGATCCTCCCACTGGCTACACCTAGAAATACAATACTCTCTGATATAAAGATCACCTGGTTATATCACCCTCTTCAGCACTCAAGCTGCAGGTCTTAACAAAGTTTCACTAATCATCCATTGCAGGTCACTCAAGCTTCCAAAATACATATGCTCATTCCTATTGTTCATTTTTCTGGGAAGGAATGAAGAAGGATATGCTTCAATTTGTCACTGAATGTGAGGTGTGCCAACATAATGAAGGTGAAATTGTCAAGCCTCCGGGCATTCTACAACCCCTACCCATTATGTCTTTAATGTGGGTAGACATCTTCATGGATTTTATAGTAGTCCTTCCTAAAGCTGGGAACAAATTGGTCATCATGGTGGTGTTTGATCGCCTATCCAAGTATGCTCATTTTTGCGCTTTAACTCACCCTTTCACAACGACACTCATTTCACAACTTTTCCTTGATCAAATTTTCAAGTTACATGGCATTCCAACCTCTATTATATCTGATCGTGACCCCACTTTCACCAGCACCTTTTGGAAAGAGTTGTTTAAATTGCAAGGAACTCAACTAAACATGAGAACAACATATCACCCCCAATTTGATGGCCAAATGGAAGTGGTCAAAAAATGTTTGGAAACCCACTTATGGTGTTTTTCTTTAGACAAATAGCAACAGTGAGTGTAATCACTTCCCTTGGAAGAATGGTGGTACAATACTTCCTATCACATGGCCACTAAAATAACCCCATATGAAGCAGTGTACGACCAACGACCTCCAACAGTCCTACCTATATTCCAAGCACATCCAAGGTTCAATATATTGATACCATGTTGCAAGAGCACACAACCACCATTGTAGCTCTGAAGGATAACCTCCACATGGCCCAAAATCACGTGAAGCAACAGGATGACCAACATCATTCCGAAAGGGTTTTTTAGGAAGGGGATCAGGTGTTTATTTGGCTCCAAACTTACAAGAAAACATCTCTCAAATCTCAAGGACATCATAAGTTGGCACCCAAATTTTATGGGCCCTACAAGATCATCAAGCGTATTGGCTCAGTAGCTTACAAATTAGCTCTTCTGGCTACTTCCAAAATACACCCAATGTTTCATGTTTCCTGTCTGAATAAAGTGGTGGGACATAATTTTCGAGTTCAAACCATCCTGCCATAATTAGATGAAGAGGGCTCCATGTGGCTCCAACCTGAAAAATTCCTCAAAAACCAGGAACTTTGGTTGTGTGGCCGAACCATCAAGGAAGTGTTGATCAAGTGGAAGGACATATCACCGGATGATGTGACCTAGGAACCAACAACCATACTTCAATAGTTTTCACACCTGGAGGCTTGAGGACAAGGTTTCTTTTGAAGGGAGAGGGCATGTTAGGATTCGATCCTAACCCCTCTCCATGGGTCATTAGTTAGTAGGATATGTTTTCTGTGTAATAAAGGATGACATTAGTTAATAAGGCCTAATAAATAAATGATAATAACTCAATGTAAGAAGACCTAATAGAAGCTTTCTCTTCTAGAAATATCTTCCTCTAGAAGTTTCTTAGAAGTTAGAATTAGTATAAATAAGTGTAGGAGGCATGGGTGAAGTTTTTCTTGGATATTATTGTAATAGAGATCTACTCTGTTGGAGGTTTCCCCCTCGAAGAGGCAAGTGAACATTGCTATCATTAATAAAGGTGCTCTTTCTGGTGTTATTATGATATCGTTATGGATATATCATTGTTGTTCTATTATTTATTTCTCAATATTTCTTCTCTGCATATTATATTATATCTAGAATATTTCACCTTCCTTCTGTGTGAATCCTTAATCCTTCTGCGCGCTTTCTTCGTACTCAGATTGTTCTCAAAATTATATCCAAAAATGTCTGTCCAACAACCCCCCAACACTCACCTCTGGCTCATACCGAGTCATTCATGGTTGTTTCCTTTTCTTCCATGATGCAATGAATTGTTGCGTCGTAGCCTTAGCTGTTTCCACCTCTGTGACAACGGTGACCTATTTTATGGTGTCATGTTTCTGACTGCTTATTCAGTCTTGTTCCTTCGGTTTCTTTATGTTTTGTCGCAATACGTCTTATAGGGTCCTCCTTTTCCCTTTTGAAGGCCTTTTCCCACCTGATGGCTACTTATGTCCAGATAGCGACATTAGGAGGCATGTTTCTGAGGGGGCCAACATTTCTTCTCAAAGGCAAAATATTTGGTAAGCCTCATCTTCCTGTAATTGTCTTCTCTGTCGATAATCTTATGAGGTTTCTTGATGTTGACAACCTCCTCCTTTCCGCCTACATATTTTGGCCACATCTTCCGATTTAGTTGGGGCGTCATATACGAGGTCAATTTCTAGGAAACCTCACTTTCAGTGGGATCCTGATCTGTTTCCTGCTCTTTTATTGTCATGAATTGTTCATAACCCTTGAAGCGGATACTGAATTTGGTCTGGTCATTGTGCAATTTTACGGAGAAAATAATGTGAATCCTTTCTTTTGGTATGCGTTCAACGCCTAAGTATGGGTCCCTTACCATCTCTGACATTGGTTGTGATTTGATAACATCCTAGTCCATAAACTTCAAGTTGGTAGGTTTTTCAACCATATCTCCTTCCCTACTTAACCCTTAGGAGGTCGTTGGTATTGTTGAAAGATTGGTTGTTGTCATTGATGTCAACCCTAGTCATGGGTTTTGGACCGCAAGATTGATAAAGGTATTTGGACATGAAGGGCAATGCACATGCATATACAACACCCATGAATGGATAGTATACATCATGTTGTTTCCAGTGGTATGTGGCACGTCACGTGGATCCTCATGGTTGAGGAGAAATGAATTTTTGAATATGACAAAGTGAATTGAAGAAGGAAGTACATGTAGGCCCTGGAGATAATTAAAGAAACGAATTACAAAATAAGAAAGTGTTAGGTCGGCTCTAATGTTAAAATGAAGTGACATAAATGGTATAAATAAACATCATTAGACATTCATTTTGATACAAGTCAAAGTTCAGAGGAAAGAAGAAGTAAAGAAGGCCGGATTTCAAGGGAGGATGAAGTGTTTTGGTGATGTGTTCTAAGGTATGTTATTTTCAGGTCATCTCACCATTTTTGCTATACATTTTTTTCTACAATGATTCAGATGGTGAAATCACTATGGTATTGAGAAGACATATCAAGGTACCTTTGGTAAAAATTTCAGCTCTTGATTCGCTATAATTATGGAGATACACTCTGTGGAAGATAAGGTTTGTGACCAGTCTTGAAGCTAGTCAATAAACATGTGTTCCGGGTAAAACAATCATAACTTCTTCATCGATAATCCAAATGAAGTGGGAAAAATTTCATTGGAAAGAGTATGGACTGTAGTTTCTTTTGTGTGAGTTTTAGAATCGGATGTCAATTATTAAGTGCGGGGCATTCTGTGCAAGTTCACTCTCTTGAATAGACCATAATTGAATAAAGTCTACCATTCTTTCTATAACCTCTTTTTGGGGAGGATTCAAGGAGTGAAAATTGGAGGAGTTTCAGAGAATACATTGAGTAATATTATCT